>ML058328.1:1330483-1674668 GCA_003013855.2 Liriodendron chinense | reverse complement strand
ACAACGCCCATTGGAAAAAGTAAGGCCCACCTTAAAGAAGGTTGCATGCATGCCTTAGGCAAGAAAAGTCTATCATCCAAGAACACATTTTGGACAACACATGCACTCAAGTGCCATGAGATCAACAAAAGATGAGAATCCTACTTCACATGAGAAGTTCCTCAAAGTCCACATGTGGCCAAGGATGGACCCACTTTTATGCCAAGGTCATGATTCTCACTTAGGATGTCTCCATCTTTTTACACATATGCATGGACAAGTGGGGAATAGAAAGGAAACGGGCCCCCAAGAGCAACCCAAATGCCTCATCTCAATGGATTGGAGAGAGCACATAGCCCACTTTGGAGAATATGAGAACCCATTCATGGGTTAACCATGGGCAACCTTATGTGCCTCATCTTGATGAAAGTTTTGACCATGAGAATACAACAAGGAGGTCTACCCACAAACATATGAATCAAAGAAGCTAAGGGTAGAAAGTTGATGCACATAGCCCACATGAAGAATCAAAGTTGAAAATGCCCATGAAAAGGCAAGTTTGGGCAACTTATGTGCACCAACTTGTTCACCAAAAAGGGAGACCATTTGAGTACAAAAGAGCATGGCTTGATGAGTCACCCAACCATCATGAAAATGGATAAGAATGGTACACATAGCCCACTTGAAGATCAAAATCCAAAATGTCCCAAAGCATGGGGACAAAAAAATGGGCAACTTATGGGTACCATTCCTTCTCACAAATGGAAGAAGAAATCACTCATATTTGAATGATGATGGGTGATCCACCAAGCCCCCATAGAAAAGTTCAAGGAGCTATGGTTGTATGGATAGCTCACTTGAGGATCATCCATTTGAGGTTGATAACACTAAAGGGAAACTCTTGAGAATCACATTCCTACCACAAAGAAAACCATTTGAACTTAGTGTGATTGTGGGAACAACTCACTCATGGGACTTGTAGATGGTCAAGTAACTCAAGTCCTCCATCCATCAAAGGAAAAAGCATGAAAAAAAAAGCCTACATGGACAAAGTGTAGTGGTGCACACATGGTCCAAAGAAATCCAAGCTCCAATGAAGGCCCAAAAGCCCATACACATAAAAAACTCCAAGGAGCCCACCACACTTTGTGCAAAGATGTACATCATAATCAAAGAAATGATGGAAGAATTGGGCCACTTGTCCATAAAGGCCCAACTAGGAAAGCTAGCCCACTTGAGATCCAAAATGAAGATTGGGCTAGCCTCCTTGGTCCATACACATGTGAAGAAAGATGGGCCCCATGAGCCCAAAACTCGAGATGGGCCCTACCATGACCATGGGCCCAAACCTTGAAAAAAAGATGGAAAAGAAAGGAAGAGCATTAAGGAAAAATGACAAGGGCAAGAAAGCATGAGGGAGCCCAAAATGAAGCATTGGGCCCATCAAATACACCAAGGGCCATGACTTCACTTTGAGCCCATTTGATACACATAAAAAGGAGGCCCAACTCCCATGAAAAAGATAGAGTATTTTGCCATGAACACTTGGTGACATGGCAAAATCACCCTTTACATGCACATGGAGGGAGTGTGAAAAAGGAAAAAATGATGAAGTGGAGAGCTTGCAATGTCCTTCTCCATGCACCACCTTTGAAAGAGACTTGAGATCTAAAAAAAGGTCAAGAATACTTGGGCCCACCTTCACACCTCTTGAAATAGCTACATGAAGAAAAGAAAAAGGACCATGAGAAGAGACAATGAAGATGGAAAAGGACAAGAAAGAGAAAGGAAGTGGTCCATACCTTTACCACTCACCAAAGAAGGACCACCTTGCTGTCCCAAGACCTCTCTAAGGCCCACCACTTGAGAAGAGCAAAGGACCACCAAAGAAGAGAAAGGAAACTTGAAGAAAGAAAGAGTATGAGAGAAAGAAGGGAGAGATTGCACGTTTGAGGGGGGGAGGGTGCCCCATGTTATATAGAAAAGGGGAGGGCACCCTTTTACCCAGCCCCCTGAAGAGACCAGGAGGCACAGACCGGGCGGGCGGCCCATGGGAGGCCGTCCTAGCCTCCACCTAAGTGAGGTGACTTCTCACCTCCTCTCCTTGGGAAGAACTCCTCCTTGGGAAGGGTGGTTGCAAGTGAAACTTGTACCTTCATTTAAGAATGAAGTGATGGAAGAGAAGGGTGAGAAAAAGGAAGAAATCTCACCAAAATCTCATCTCATGAGAAATGGGTGAGAAATTGGGTTGATGATGTGGAAAAGTTCCATGGAATTTCCAAGAAAAAGAAAGGAAAATTTGACTTGGTCAAACAATGATCTCAACCATCCAAAGGTATGACCTGATGATCCGAACCATTCCAAAGAGAATTTCCGCAGTCTCCAACCTGGATTGTTGCTCTTATGTACAGATTTTGGGTCCGAAGACCTTAAACTACGTCGGGATTCACATCCCGAGAGATTTTCAATAAAAGCCGGTATTGGTCTTGATTGCTCGAATCAAGATCCGACGACATCGGGTACTTTCGAAAACCACAAAAAATATATTTATGCATTTCCAACACTTATTTGTATATAGTTTTGGGTCCGAAGACCTTAAACTACGTCGGGATCAACATCCCGAGAGATTTTCAATAAAAGCCAGCGTCGGTCTTGTTTGCTCACATCAAGATCAATGACTCCGGACATTTTCAAAAATCATAAAAATATATTACCAGCCCCGCTTTTAAAGTTTTGGTCCGAAGACCTTAAACTACGTCGGGATCGACATCCCGAGAGATTTTCAATAAAAACCGGCATCAGTCTGGATTGTCCATCCGCTGACACCGGACATTTTTTCAAAAACAAAAAAAAAAACAAAAAAAAAAAACATGTTTGCCCTTCTTTGTACAGTTTCATGGTCCGAAGACCTTAAACTACACTGGGATTAATTTCTCGGGGGACCTTTCTCGCTTTCAACTAAAAACCAGCATCGGCCTCGACCGTTGAAATCAAGGTCTGATAACCCGGATCATTTCGAAAATACTAAAAATATTTTAAAGCTTTCCATAAAAACCAGTATCAATCTTGATCACCCGAGTTGAAATCTGGAACCTTTTCAAAACAAATATATATATATATATATATATATATATAGATATAATATAAAACAAAAAAAAAATTTCACCACTAGTTTCAAACGCACCAATTTATCCCCAGCGGTCCGAAGACCTTAAACTACACTGGGATTAACTTCTCGGGGGCTTTCTTTCCTAACCTGTTCCAGGCATGGCTGACACTTGATCGTACGGGTGTCTGGAATCTCTTAAACAGGTAAGGGCTGTGGCGGGCAGAACTCTGCAATCCTGTTCGTGTTGAACGCACCGTGATAGACAACCTTGACTTGGAAGTCGCTGTTGAATCTGACAGATGTTCCCTGTTCCTAAAACTCATGAAGGGGATTAAGGCTGTTGGGAGGTGGAGCTCACCCTCACGGAATTGTGAGCAACGTAAGACCCCAAACTGGATTGACTAAGGGAAATGTGAGGATGTGGCTCATTTTGTGGCCGAAGGAGTCCGTCGGACGATACGTGGTCTATGTGCATTGCACATGAGGAACAGGCAACTTTGTGGGTGTGTTGACTGAAAACCCTCAAAATCCCCTCATCCGAAGATGTAAAACTACGGCACTTAATTGTGTGAGACCCGTCTTGCTCGCTGACGTAAAATGGATCGGGTGCCTTACCAGCAGTAGAAGCTGGAAGTGGATGGAAATTCCACATCTTTTCCCTGCATTTCAGAAAAAATCACAAAATACAAAATACAAAAATACAAAAAAAAAAAACATTGCAAAATCACCTCTTCAAAAATCACAAAAATATTTTCCTTGCTTTCAATCAAAATATTGTCAAAAATCACAAAAATATTTCCCTTGCTTTCAATCAAAATATTGTCAAAAAATCACAAAAAATATTTCCCTTTCTTTCAAATCAAATATTTTCGAAAATCACAAAAAATATTTCCTTTGTTTTCAATAACCGATCTCTATCCTGACCACTCAGGTAAAGGTTCGGATCATATTTACAAAAAAAAAATCACAAAAATTAGCATCCCCAGCACTACTGTAGACACCCCACCTTCGGCTACACTGTTGATAGAGATAGCTGGTTGAACGGAGGACCATACCCCCAAATCCCAAGTCCAAACTCAGCCAAACTCACCCTTGTAAGCCCCATTCCATAGCCCAGTTCAAGCCTGAACCCAGTCAACCCAGTCCTAAAAACCACCCTGAAAGAACCCCCATAAAAAAGGCTAGTCAAAAAATCTCAAAAAAGTCAAACTCACTGAGTCAACCCGCTGAGTCAACCCGCTGAGTTAACCCGCTGAGTCAACCCGTCGAGTCAACCCGTCGAGTCAAAACACCGAGTCAACCCGTCGAGTCAAACCACCGAGTCGACCCGCTGAGTCAACTCACTGAGTCGACCAGCGAGTCCAACAGCAGCCCCGAGGGAACGGCCGTACTCGCTGGAAACCGAGGAGCGGCCGTACGGGAGGCCCATGGCAGGCCGCCCGGACAAAATTACGAGAGCTGCCACTCTCTGCTGCTATAAATACCCCCCTCCCCTTCTCATTTCAACAATCCATTCGAAGCCCTTCAAGTCCAGCCAGTCCGGGTGCGGTCCGAGTCCTCATCCACCCCTTAGCCCATTTTTCCACCAAGGAGAGCCAGAGTGAGGAGAGTCTAGCCCTGGTCCAGCCCAGCCTGACCACTGGTCCAAGCCTCCCAAGCCATCCAAGTCTTGATCCAGCCACTCGAAGCCAACCCTTGCGACACCTCCGTCCACCCAGCTACTCATTTTCCAGCATCATCTCATTTGCATCTAGCATAAGTGCAACATTTACTTTCCTTCCAACCCCCCTGCTTCACTACAAGCACCTTGATTACTCAAGCACACATGCATATGTCTTTATATTAAGCACCTGTCAGTTCGAGCGTATGCTCTGGGCTTGCCCGTTGTTGGAACCTGCCCATTAGAAACTCTTACTGTTCAGACCTGCATTCATGCTTCACCATAAAACACCTTGATCATTCAAGCACACTGCATACGTCTTATATTAAACACCTGTCAGTTCGAGCGTACGCTCTGGGCTTACCCGTTGTTGGAACCTGCCCATCAGAAACTCTTACTGTTCAGACCCGCATTCATGCATCATGTCATTCATGAGAATATACGAGGATTAAATTAGACTTTCAAGTATTCGATCGATTCTGTGAAGTAGAGACCGTACTTCGGTACGGGCAGTGTGTGGGGTGCTTAACCTCTTCCCACCCTGTAACCGTGATCCCTTACCTTGAATCTCTGACCGCAGATCAACAGGAGTCATTTTAGAGGAAGGAATCTTCGGATTCCCTTCTCTAACGTTTCTACGGGGTCTAGCCGACTGTAGATTCGAAGTAACTGGCTAGTGGCGACTCTGGTCTTATATAAATTCACTTAAACACATCCAGCTCAATACGACAACCAAACGAAGCCCTCGAGAACGAGGCAAGCCAGTGGCACAAACGGCGATTTCGCACTCACGCATCCTCATCTCCTTCTTTTCCGAAAGGAAAGGGGAAGGGAGAAGAACGTCGTGTGGGAGCGCGGGAAAATCGGCGAGGGTCCACAACTACAATTCAGGAGTCTTGAACTCCGCTCACTTCACAGTATGGGATGACAGATCCAATCGCCTGCAAATTGGAATCTTGACCAAAACGGGCAACCAAACACCATCTCAATCACATGTATGCCCAGAAGAACATCTTGAAGTCGAATAATATCCTCGTACATTCTCATTAGCAAAGAAACAGCATCTTGGGACGATGGACCTGATCGACCACGGGTCGGGATCTTGACCAACCCGCTGTCCAAACCTCCATATCAAAAAGAAAATCCCCAGGGAAGCACAACCCTACAAGCAATAAGCTCAAAGTTCTCTGCACCCATAGCAAAAGCAAAATCATCAAACGAAAAGAGAATGAACCAAGCCATGCATTCATCATGCATCTCCATGCATCAGCATCCATCGCATCAATCATCATGTTTACCTGCTTTCAAAATAAAAGTCGGTTAGCTAAAGACCCCACAGGCATCCCTAGTGGAGGCACATGCAAACCAGATTTTCATTTCAAAAAGACAAAAAATATTTCTATTTGCAAATAAAAAACCCACGGAGTATCACTCCCCAGAGTGGGTATCTTTTCAAAACCCAAAAATATTTTCTCAGTAGAGCGTTCTGCCTCCAACACACCAGGAGATCTTCCATATCTCTGGTTAGGAGCCAACGCAAAAATCAAATAAGATCCAATGTCTCGCGGTTTCCCCGGAGATCATCGGATCCAATGCACTCAAAGTGCGGTCGAACTGAACTCCAGTGTCAGTGCGGTCGTACCACATGCCAAGATACAAAAAAGATGAAAGCCAAAAGGCTCTTTTACAGAAACCATTTGAACAGGTGGAAACGATGAATTGGAACCCAAGTATCAAAATCAGCAGATTGGGTGGAAGGAGTTCACCCGCACATACCTAGGCGTGGATGCCTGAAGTACCTTGACTGAGTCCAAGTCGGCGTAGTAGAATCCCGTAAGACTATCGGACGCAGGGCGTCTAACCACTTTAACAGTCAAGCGAAACAAGTACTCCTGGAGTGATTTGGGAAAACATCAAACATACAATCAATCACAGGGTCAGTAACCTCGTAAGACTAACGGACGCAGAGGCTCTGCTGTACCTTTCCGATGTTAGTACCGATCGGGAATGGAAGGGTTACGATTGGGTACCCAGGTTGCAGCAAACTGCAGGGACAATCACAACGTTTTCTCCAAACTCCCGCGGTATGTGCGAGTTATCAATTTCCAGACAATCAACTGACTCAGATACAAAGGATAACAAAGATTCCAGACCACAATCAAGGAAAGAATGAATTGCAAACCAAGCATCAAAACCAGCAGATCGGGTGGAAAAGCCCACCCGCACATACCTAGGCGTGGATGCCTGAAGTACCTTGACTGAGTCCAAGTTGGCGTAGTAGAATTCCGTAAGACTATCTGACGCAGGGCGTCTAACCACTTTGACAGTCAAGCGAAACAAGTACTCCTGGAGTGATCTGGGAAAACATCAAACATACAATCAATCATAGGGTCAGTAACCTCGTAAGACTGTCGACGCAGAGGCTCTGCTGTACCTTTCCGATGTTAGTACCGATCGGGAATGGAAGGGTTGCGATTGGGTACCCAGGTTGCAGCGCATGCAGGGACAATCGCAACGTTTTCTCCAAACTCCCGCGGTATGTGCGAGTGAGCGATCTCCAAACGATCAACTGGCACAGAGGCAAAGGCAAGCAAAGATTTCAGAACATGATCTATGAATGACCGGGTCAGAAGTGGGGTGTCCACTCGCTTTGGCATTCGGTTGCATGCAACCTCTGCCAAAGAGGGGCATCTGTAGACACCCCACCTTCGGCTACACTGTTGATAGAGATAATTGGTTGAACGGAGGACCATACCCCCAAATCCCAAGTCCAAACTCAGCCAAACTCACCCTTGTAAGCCCCATTCCATAGCCCAGTTCAAGCCTGAACCCAGTCAACCCAGTCCTAAAAACCACCCTGAAAAACCCCCCATAAAAAAGGCCAGTCAAAAAATCTCAAAAAAGTCAAACTCACTGAGTCAACCCGCTGAGTCAACCCGCTGAGTTAACCCGCTGAGTCAACCCGTCGAGTCAAAACACCGAGTCAACCCGTCGAGTCAAACCACCGAGTCGACCCGCTGAGTCAACTCACTGAGTCGACCAGCGAGTCCAACAGCAGCCCCGAGGGAACGGCCGTACTCGCTGGAAACCGAGGAGCGGCCGTACGGGCGGCACATGGCAGGCCGCCCGGACAAAATTACGAGAGTTGCCACTCTCTGCTGCTATAAATACCCCCCTCCCCTTCTCATTTCAACAATCCATTCGAAGCCTTTCAAGTCCAGCCAGTCCGGGTGCGGTCCGAGTCCTTCTCCACCCCTTAGCCCATTTTTCCACCAAGGAGAGCCCGAGTGAGGAGAGTCTAGCCCTGGTCCAGCCCAGCCTGACCACTGGTCCAAGCCTCTCAAGTCACCCAAGTCTTGATCCAACCACTCGAAGCCAACCCTTGCGACACCTCCGTCCACCCAGCTACTCATTTTCCAGCATCATCTCATTTGCATCTAGCATAAGTGCAACATTTACTTTCCTTCCAACCCCCCTGCTTCACTACAAGCACCTTGATTACTCAAGCACACATGCATATGTCTTTATATTAAGCACCTGTCAGTTCGAGCGTATGCTCTGGGCTTGCCCGTTGTTGGAACCTGCCCATCAGAAACTCTTACTGTTCAGACCTGCATTCATGCTTCACCATAAAACACCTTGATCATTCAAGCACACTGCATACGTCTTATATTAAGCACCTGTCAGTTCGAGCGTACGCTCTGGGCTTGCCCGTTGTTGGAACCTACCCATCAGAAACTCTTACTGTTCAGACCCGCATTCATGCATCATGTCATTTATGAGAATATACGAGGATTAAATTAGACTTTCAAGTATTCGATCGATTCTGTGAAGTAGAGACCGTACTTCGGTACGGGCAGTGTGTGGGGTGCTTAACCTCTTCCCACCCTGTAACCGTGATCCCTTACCTTGAATCTCTGACCGCAGATCAACAGGAGTCATTTTAGAGGAAGGAATCTTCGGATTCCCTTCTCTAACGTTTCTACGGGGTCTAGCCGACTGTAGATTCGAAGTAACTGGCTAGTGGCGACTCTGGTCTTATATAAATTCACTTAAACACATCCAGCTCAATACGACAACCAAACGAAGCCCTCGAGAACGAGGCAAGCCAGTGGCACAAACGGCGATTTCGCACTCACGCATCCTCATCTCCTTCTTTTCCGAAAGGAAAGGGGAAGGGAGAAGAACGTCGTGTGGGAGCACGGAAAAATCGGCGAGGGTCCACAAGTGCCCAGCTTAGATTGTTGCCCACCTCTTTGATTTGACTAAGAAAGTCCACTAGACCACGAAATAACTAAGGGCTCATTTGGCATTTCTACTCTAAGAGGGTGTTTGGCATCTCTACAAATAAGAGCTTATTTCTAAAAAAAATAAGCTTTTAGATTGTTTGGCAGAAGTTTAATTAAGTGCTTATTTGTTTAGAAAGTACAAAATAAGCTTTGATATAATAAGTTGAGGAGGGGTTTTTTTTTTAAAATGGAGTATATTTTGCTAAAGCGGGTCAACAATTTGGCAAGTAATTCCCATCTTAGCATCTTCTCTTCTCTTTACCATTTCTTCAAGGTAGGCCCATATGATGAATGGTCTATCTCAAAGGTGGGCCTACATAATGCACGGTCACATCAAATGTGAGCCCCACATGATGGATGACCTAGTTCAAAGTGTGGCCCCGTATGATGAACTATTCACATCAAGTAGGCCCTACTTGATGGATCGTCCACATCAAAGGTTGGACCCACATGATGGATGCTAGACATTGAATGTGGGACCACATGGTGGAAGGTTGACATTAAAGGTGGGCCCACATGATGAACGACCCATATTGAAGGTTGGGCCCCACATAACGACGGTCCATAGCAAAAGTGGGACCTACATGATGGATGGTGGACATCAAAGGTGGGTCTCGCATGATGGACTATCCATATCAAGTGGGCCCCACATGATAGATGGTCCACAACAAAGTTGGGACCCACATGATGGATGGTGGACATCAAAGATGGGCCTCTCATGATGAACTATTCATATTGAAGTAAGCCCCACATCAAGGTGGGCCCACATAATGAAAGGTTCACATCAAAGGTGGGGCCCACATATCAAAGTATTGCCCAACATGGCGGAACACGCACATCAAGTGGGTCCCATTTGATAGAAAGTCCACATCGAGAGATGGGACCCCACATGATGAATGATGGTCATTGAAGGTGGGCCATATGCTGGCCGGTTGATATCAAAGATGGCCGGTTGTTTGCAATTAATCTTATGTTTGCAAATAGCACGGGAAAAAATGATTGCAAATTAGATGATTAATTGCCATGAAGATTGCAAATTAATGGACGGTTGAAGAAATGAAAATATCGGGCAGCAACAGCCATGATGTCGAATTCTCAGTCTACTCGCTCGCATGAGTTGTAATAAGAGCTTCGCGTGAAGTACGTCCTGCTGCTGCGAACATTTCATGGACCAGAAAAAAAGAAAAGAAAAAAGAAAAAAGAAAAAAAGATTTGTCCGCTCATCAGATGCGCTACAATACACTATTACAATATTCACATTAGGTCTTTTTTTTAACCATCCATTTTGAGATACAAGTGTTTCGGGCCTGATTAGTGGGCCCAGTAATGGCCTGGATCATACACGCTGCGTTCACACGTGTTTCATGAAGCCGCTTGGCATATCTCACGTGAGCGTGCATGCTTTCTCTTACCATGTCATACTACCAGGTAAACCTTCTACACCTAGAACGTGTGACCCAAAGTTCTGTCAATACGACCTCTGGAGAAAAGTTTTGCTACACCCCCGAGTTAGCTACGCTAGCTACACCGGGTGTAGCGATGACCCCACCTTGATGTATATATTGTATCCACGCCGTCCATCCAATTTTTTAGATCAATTTGAGGCATGAAACCAAAAATGAGGCAGATCCAAAGCTCAAGTGGACCCTAGAAGTTTTTAATGGTTAGCGTTCAATGCCCACTATTTTCTGTGCTGGGTCCACTTGTTCTTTGGATCTACCTCATTTTTGGTTTCATGCCCAAAAATGATCTCGTCAAATGGATGGACGGAGTGGATACAATACATACATCATGGTGGGGTGATTTCTACACCCGGTGTAGCTAGCGTAGCTAACTCGTGGGTGTACCAAAAAAATTTCTCGTGTGCAGACCTACGGACGTAGATTGCAGGACGCGGGATTAGGTGCTACCGGCGCCTGTTCCAAGCTCGGGACAGGCTGGGCTCCCAGGGGCCTCCGTGATGTATGGATTTCATCCACACCGTCCATTCATTTTTTTCAAATCATTTTAGATTATGAGCCCTAAAATAATTAAGATCCAAGGGTCAAGTGGACCATACAGTGAGGATTAAATTCCTGTCGTTGAAAATTTATCGGGGACCACAGAAGTTTTGGATAACCTTGTGTATATATGAACATGTCAACAAGTAATTGGGTGGAAAAGAAACAACTTGGTGGACCCTAAGAAGGGTTCACTTAGCCGGATGACAATCCTAACTCCACGTAGCCGGATGTTGATGGGGTTCTGCTATGTCAACGTAGATGTGTACTGCGGGGACCCAAGCTCTTGGCAGCAACTTCCTAAGTCGGGAATCTAAGTGGGGTTCTCTGCGATATTTGAGGGCGTGGTCCTAAAAATAAAGAAGATAGAATTCCAGGTGAACCACAAAAGTAGGAGTTAGAGGTGTTGAGAAATTTCTAATCGTATAAAATAAATTAATTGAGAAAATCGAGAAATAAGGACAGGCTGAAGCACATGGAAAAATACGCTGTCTTTAAAGCATAAATCGCCCCTACTCAAATTATTTTGAGTCTGCTGATAGGTTGCAGGCGGGTCGCTTCCAGGATACGACGAGCCTTATGTGGTTCTGCATTCAGCAAGAAACGAAGGAATCACTATAGAACTCAATAACACTGTCTGACAGATGAAGAAAAAGAAAAGGAGAGAAGGTATGGCAGTCTTCTCCTTGCAGCAACAGACCACTACACTGGTCTAAGTGGCTTGGTTTGTATCAACCAAACCGAGATGCTAATAAACTCAGATGGTGCTGGTTCAGTATTTGAGGTTGTGATTGCTGTTGTTGTGTTGGAATGAACCAGACCTGTTTGGTTTATATAGGCAAGGGTAGCTAGCAGTTTTGGTCTAGAGCCATAATGGCAATAGCCGTTTTCTGGCTGTTGTGAGAAACTAGCCGTTTATGGCAGTTTCTGACTGTTGTGCATGTGGGAGTTGCACACCTGCATGCTGGCTGTTTACACTCAATGGCTAGCCGTTTCTAACTGTTGGGCTAGCCATATGCAGCTGTTACTGCATGGTCTGGACTGTCACTGCATGAGCAGTTACACAGGTCCCTCTAATTAGCCTTGCAGCTCTCTATAAAAAGCAAAGAGGTCTCTCTGTCAGACCTCCCACCCACAGCACATCCTCTGTTCCGAACCGAACCACCTAACCTACTACCTAACCTCTGTCGCACTGTGACTCGCACCAGTCTCGCTCCGATCCGCAAGGTCGCGACCATCTGCGACACGATGCGCACGTGCGAAGTGCCAAGTGCGCCACTAGCGCCTCTACAACCATACTGTCTCACGTGCCCACGCCCTCGCACTTAGCCTATGCCCGAGCCCGAGCCCGGGACCGAGACCGAACCCCTGCCCGTGAGCGTGCGCATGCCCATGTGCATGCGCGGCCACCATTCTCCCTCTCTTCTACCATAAATAAGTAAGGTGCATAAAACCCTACTTATAAAGAGGTAAAAATTCTTTCTCCCATCTAATGTGGGACAAAAACTAAACGCAATTTTTTTTTCTCTTGAAATTGTTTTCAAACAAACTTTTTCAACAATCCTCCACTTGTTTTAAAATAATTTAAAACAGGAAAAATGATGTCTGCCAGAGTATAAAAGATTATATGCATAAAGAAAGATATCTTTCGATTTGAATCCTTCCTTAGTGTAAGTATTTCAAAGGCCTATCGAAATTACCGGTAGCCGCAGCTTTGAACCAGTTATTCTTAGATAACAGGACCGAAAATACTATACACATACTTTCTAAGTGTTATTTGAGTTCCCACAATTCTTGCTCAACACATTTAATGACCTTGTGCTTATCCTGTTTCATGAACGATTCCAAGAAAACTCTCATTCTCATGAGAGGCGGCACCACCTCTATGCTCATATAGGTGAAGTCCTTTCAGTGTCTTCGTTACTTTTAGACACTTGTCCTTAAGACTGGACTGCATTAAGAGTTTATGAGACTCAACCCTCTTTCTATAAGGGCCAGCATTATAATCCCGAATGAGGTATATATTTATAATTTATTGCTGAAACTTTTCACGTATCAATGACTTGTTTTTACCCATTGAACCCTTATATAGAGATTTTCTAATTTTAGGTTGGGTTTCCATCACTGGTGAAATCTTTTGAAAAGAGTTTCAACCCCATCCCTCTAGATGTTGTCCTTACTACCTCTCTCGTTAGAGGTTTAGTAAAAGGATCAGCTAAGTTATTACTTGACTTTACATAAGAAATTGCAATGATTCTATCTTGAATTAGTTGTCTTACATAGTCATGTCTCAGACTTATATGTCTGGATTTCCCATTATACGTGCTGCTATAGGCTCTAGCTAATGTGACTTCACTATCGCAATGTAGTGAAACAGCCGGTATTGGCTTCGCATAGAATGGAATTTCTAAAAGAAGATCCTTAAGCCACTCAGCCTCTTTATTTATTGCAGCAAGGGCTATGAACTCAGACTCCATAGTAGAGTGAGTTATGCAGGTTTGTTTCTTGGATTCCCAAGATACAGCTGCACCTCCTAAGGTAAAAACCCATCTAGTAGTGGATTTGTTGTCACCTACACTCGATATCCAACTTACATCGGTATATCCTTCCAGTACAGCTGAAAATTCTGAATAAAATAACCCTAAGTCTTTGGTTGCTTTTAAATAACCAAGTACTCTTCTTATTGCCTTCCAGTGTTCTACACTGGGATTACTAGTAAACCTACTTAGTTTACTCACAGCATATGCAATGTCTGGTCTAGTACATTGCATTGCATATATTAGACTTCTTATAACACTCACATACTCTAATTGTGCAACTGTTCTTCCAGTATTTTCATATAACTTGATACTTGGATCGAATGGGGTTTTTGCTTCTTTAATATTCAAGTATTTAAACTTCTTTATTATTTTCTCAATATAATGAGATTGGCATAGCGCATAACCCCCACTATGAGTTTTTACTTTAATACCTAGAATGGTATCAACTTGTCTAAGATCCTTCATTTTAAATACGGAAGACAGAAACTTCTTGTTTTGGTTACACCTTCCATCTTATTACTTATTATTAACATGTCATCAATGTATAAACAAATAACAATTATATAGTTACTACTTGTTTTGGAATATATGCATTTGTCTGCTATATTATGCATGAAACCATGAGAAAATATTTTAGAATCAAATTTCTCATGCCACTGTTTAGGTGCTTGTTTTAGTCCATACAATGATTTAATTAATTTACAGACTTTCTTCTCACTTCCTGATAGAACGAACCCTTTAGGTTGTTCCATGTATACCTCCTCATCGAGGTCTCCATTCAGGAAAGTAGTCTTTACATCCATCTGATGAATATACAGCTGATGTATGGATGCTAAAGCAAACATAATTCTAATATATGTTATTCTTGCTACAGGTGAGTATGTGTCAAAATAATCTATTCTTTCTTTTTTCTGAATCATTTAGCTACTAGTCTAGCTTTAAAGGTTTGAATAGTTCCATCAGTGTGATATTTCTTTCTAAATACCCACTTACACCCTATGGGTTTAGAAGCTGGAGGTAGATCCACCAGTTCCCAGGTTTGGTTTGACATAATCGAGTCCATCTCATCATTGATAGTTTCTTTCCAAAAAGCTGAATCTCTAGAAGTTATAGCTTCTCTATAGGTTGTTGGATCCAGTGTTTGCATTGTCGACGAAATGTCGATAATATCGCCGATATTATCGGTGTCGCTGGAGTTGCGACACCGAAACCCCAGTTATTCGTTTCTCTTCCAGATATCGCCGATAATTAGGCGATTTTATCGATTTTTCATAAAAAATTTCAATTATCGGCGAGAAATGGCTGTCGGATTTCGTAAATACCCAAAAAACTGAAATAAAAGGGGAAAAGGGGGGGAAACTGTTGGATTTCGGTACCTGTTTTCTGTAGAAGATGATCGCTAATCGGAAATAGTTGTGGGCCAATCATAGAAGAGGATCATTGATCGGAAGTAGCAGTGGACCAATCGATCGATCCGTGTGTCGTAAGTGCGAGAAAATCTCTACTTTCCATTTCTTTCCGTCGAATAGATCAAAAATTTCAAACGAAATGCTAATTTCAGTGAAGAATCTACGAAAGAGTAGGGATTTTGCACGAATTTTTTGGAGATTTTAGGGTTTTGAGGGTTCCCATCTGGAACCCTCTTCCATTTCAAGAAAGGGCCTCTCGAGGCCTTTTGTTTGGAATCGGATTGCGTGCGGAGTAACTCCGCACGCTCTTATCGTGCGGAGTAAACTCTGTTGGGCCCACCTAGAATGTATGTGCTTTATCTATTCTGTTCATATGTTTTTCCAGCTCATTTTAGTGGTTGAGCCCAAAATTTAAGCATATCCAAATCTCAAATGGACCATGCCACAGGAAACAGTGGGAATAATGATTTCCACCGTTGAAACCTTCCCAGGCCCCACAGTGATGTTTATTTGTCATCCAACCTGTTCATAAGATCACATGGACATGGATGAGGGGAAACCACAAATATCAGCTCAATCCAAAAGTTCTGCGTCCCCCCAGAATTTTTCAATGGTAGACATTCAGTTCACACTTTTCCTGTGGTGTGGTCCACTTTGGATTTTTATATGCTTCATTTTTTTGCATCATACCTAAAATTATCTGTTAAGATGGATGGACGGAGTGGATAAAATATGTAGATCACGGTGGGCCCCATAGAGTTTACTCCGCACGCTACGTGCGAAGTTACTCACTACGCAATCTGCTTCCTTTTGGTTTACGAGAGCGGGTTAGCGTGCTGTGTGCCGACGCACGCGTGTGGATGTTACCAAGTTCCGTGGACCCCGCAATGAAGTATTGGTTATATCCACACGGTCCATCCACTTGGCGAGATCATTTTAGGTCATGATCCCAAAAACTAGAGAGATCCAAAGCTCGAGTGGACCACACCACAGAAGCAATGGGGACAATGATTCATACCGTTGAAACCTTTTTACGGCCCACAGTGATGTTTATTTGTCATCCAAGTTGTTCATAAGATCACACAGGCATGGATGAAGGTAAAACAAAAATTCAGAGGTTCCAAAACTTCCGTGGCCCCTAAGAATTTTTAAACGGTACACATTCAATTCACATTGTTTCTTGTGGTGTGGTCCACTTGAGCATTGGATATGCTTCAGCTTTGGGATCAAGCCCTAAAATTATCAGTTACAATGGATAGATGGAGTGGATAAAATACATAATTCACAATGGTCCCCACAAAGTTGCTTAATTGGTTGAGTATAAAATACATAAATCACGCTTGGTACAACTGTACAAGTGTCATACGCAACTAGAATATCAAATAACTTCCATTTCGTTGGAATGCTTAGGTGGGGCCCACAGTGATGTTTTTGAGAAATCCACCCCGTCCATCCATTTTCAAGATTAATTTAGGACATAATACTAAAAATAAGGTGGATCCAAATCTCATGTGGGCCACACAGCATGGAAAATTGGGGAAAGAAATTCCTACCATTGAAACCTTCTTGGGCTCTGCCTTGATGTTTATTTGCCATCCAAACCGTTTATAAGGTCATTCCCACTAGTACGAAGTGAAAACATATAAAACTTAGCCTGATATAAAACTTTTGTGGCCACACGAATGTTTCAACGGTGGTCATTGAATCCCCACTCTTTCCACTAATGTTGCCCACTTTAGTTTTAGATATGCCTCATTTTTTGTATTATGTTCTAAGATTAGCTCACAAAACAGATGAATGGAGTGGATTTCTCAAAAATATCACTGTAGGCCCCATGCAACATCTCAGCACAAAGGAAAATTCGCGTTTAGCTAAATTAGCTACTGAAGTCACGTCACCAAGTTTTGTGGGCTCCACCATGATGTATGTATTATATCCACACTGTTCGTCCAATTGGAGAGATTATTTTAGGGCGTGACCCAAAGAATGTGGCAGTTCCAAAGCTCATGTGGACCCCACCTCAGAAAATAGTGGGGATCGAATGTCTGCCATTAAAAACTTCTTGGGGCCACATAAGTTTTTTATCAAGCTGATATTTGTGTTTTCCCTTCTTCCATGTCCGTGTTAACCTATGAACAGGCTGGATCTCAAATAAACATGACGGTGGCCGCCAAGAAAGTTTCAACAGTGGGCAGTCAGTAGCTAATCTGCGTCCATCAAACTAGGAGCAGATTCGGTGAGACCTCGGATCCACTAAGGTGGGTGGGACCCCTAACTGTGGGGCCTACAATGATGTTTTTGAGAAATCCATACCATCCATCCATTTTGCAAGCTTATTTTAGGACACAATGCCAAAAATGAGGTGGATCCAAATATCAAGTGGACCAAAAATGAGGAGGCTCTAAATCTCATTGAATCCCCACTCTTTCATCTCACGGTCCATCCGAATGTTTATTTGTCATACAACCGTTAATAAGGTCACAAAGACATAGATGAAGAGACCACACAAATATCATCCTAATCCAAAGCGTTTGTGGCCCGCAATAAGTTTTTAATGGTCAATTACCACTGTTTCCTATTCTATGGTCCATCTGAGATTTGTATTTACTTTTTTTTTTCTGGATCATGCCCTAAAATGATCTTTCATTTAATTTTACATAACTTAATTATTGTATGATGGTTGTATTTGTATTATATAAACTCATTTTAGTTACTATTGGAGTG
The DNA here is from genome assembly GCA_003013855.2 of Liriodendron chinense. Classification (NCBI taxonomy): domain Eukaryota; kingdom Viridiplantae; phylum Streptophyta; class Magnoliopsida; order Magnoliales; family Magnoliaceae; genus Liriodendron; species Liriodendron chinense. Next base: position 1,656,958 of record ML058328.1, on the reverse strand, counting down.
AATTCTTACCGTAACGCATGCTTTTTGGGCCTCATTAAATAAAAACTTATTATTTAATGCATTCTTTTTGTAATTTTTTTTATTCCTGAATATGCAAATGTGTGTATTTAGGCATTTCCTGGAGTTTCATTGAAAAATTCCACCGTTTTCCTCATGTTTCCCCCTTTTTCCCCACACTTCCGGTTATCGACGATATTATTGACGATAACGATATTATATCTTTATCTCCGGCCAGCGAAACTTGTAGCGATACCGACAATGCGAACACTGGTTGGATCATCTTCTATAGTCATAATTATAGGTATCTTTCTAGTGACATTCTCTCTATCTCCTTCAACGAGATGAAAAGAGATACACTGAGAGTCTATATGTTCAGGATCAAGACTCTTTTCTACTCTTACCCTTTGACTCATACGTGGCTCTATTGGAACTTCAACTTCATGTTGAGCTTCTACTATAGGTTTCTCTGTTGGAGTCTGGATTTCATTACCTCTGACTCTAAGGATAGTGAGTTTTCAAAGAATTCAACATCTCTATACTCTATGATTGTATTAGACTCTAAGTCTATGAGTCTATATGCTTTACTATTTTGTGCATACCCTACAAAGGCGCACTTAATAGCTTTGGATCCTAATTTAGTTCTTTTGGGATCAGGCATTCTACAATATGCGAGGCATCCCCACACTTTAAGATATCCTAGATTAGGTTTTCTACATTTCCATATCTCATATGGTGAAGTGTTAAACTTCTTAGAATGAACCCTATTTAGGATGTGGCACGCTGCGAGAAGTGTTTCTCCCTAAAGTCCTAGTGGCAACTTTGCTTGTATTAGTATTGAGTTGACCATTTCTACTAAGCTTCTATTCTTCCGTTCAGCTATACCGTTCTGTTGTGGTGTGTACGATGCAGTGCATTGGTGTATTATGCCATGTCCTTCACAGAAGTTAGAGAATTCATTTAAAAAATACTCTCCTCCTCTGTCGCTACGAAGAACTTTTATTTTCTTGTTTAGTTGATTTTCCACTTCTGCTTTATATATCTTGAACATGCTGAGTGCTTCATTTTTATTCTTTAGAAGGTATACATGTACATATCTGGAGCAATCATCGATGAAGATTATAAAGTATCTTCTTCCTCCACGTGTAAGAATGCCATTTAACTCACAAATATCAGTGTGTATTAGGTCCAATATTTGAGATGATCTCTCAACACTAGGAAAATATTTCTTTGTAAATTTGGACCTTATGCACACTTCACATTTGTCATTTTGACTATCTGTGTATGAGATTAAGCCATTCTTAGACATGAATTTTAAGGTACTATAACCTATGTGTGCTAATCTACCATGCCACAATGCTACAGATTCAATCATATACTCAAAAGAGCTACTTTCATTTAAGGAAAACTTTATCATCCCATTATAAGCATATCCCTTACCAATAAAATTTTCGTTCTTCGACAGAATCAGTTTTCCTGACTCAAATACTACCCGTATTCCAGGTTTTTCCAGAAGATCCCCGAAAACTAAGTTTCGTCTGATATCAGGGACATGGAGTACATTAGTTAAGATTACTTTCTTTCCAGAGGTAAAGACTAGTTCCACGGTTCCTTTGCCTATGACCTTCAATCGGACTTCATTACCCATTTGGACCTCTTGACCATCGGTCACGTCCTCATAAGTTTTAAAGGCTGATCTGTCATAACTTACATGGATTGTGGCATCTGTATCTACTACCAACCGGGTACTTTGCCTTGGATCATATTTACTTCAGTGATTATGGCAACTATGTCTTCTTCAACTGTACTTGCCTCATTCTTCGATTTTTTAAGATGTCATACTCGAGCGTAATGCCCAGTTTTCCCACAAACATGGCAAAGGCCTTTGAACTTTTCGTTCTTCTTCCGTGGTTTCTTGAATTTTCCTTTATTGGGTTTCAGGGAACTGTTCTTCTCGGGATTCTTGTTTTGGGTACTTTCTACTGCTTGCACCTTGGACGAGGAATTCTTATTTCTATTTTTCTTTTCACGGTTTCGGGATTCTTCCTCTATTCGGATATGTTTCTAGATTTGTTCAAGTGAATAATCCTCGATTTTATGTAGCAGTTTATTCCTGTATTCTGTCGAACTCGAGGGCAATTTTGCGATAATAGCTACGACTTGAAAAGATTCAGGGATAACAATTTTTAAGGCACTAATTTTGCTAACAATTAGCTGTAGTTCTTCGATTTGGGCTAACAACGATTTGTTATCTACCAGGGTGTAATCGAAATGGCTGGCTATGAGATATTTGTTCGTACCTTCTTCATCGGCTTTGAATTTGAACTCGAGAGCGGTCCAAATTTCTTTGGCAAATTCGGTTATGGTGTATTGATCATACAGACGATCAGATAGCGTGTTCAGGATGTGTCCTCGACACAGCAGATTATCTTCTTCTCTTTTGATGCATGCGTTGATCTGCTCAGTCGTGTCTTTATCAGTAGCTAGAGGAAACGGCTTCAAGTTTGGGTCTAAGATATAGAATATCTTCAATGCCATAAGCAGGAACTTTATCTTATCCTCCCATCTGATGAAATTGGTTCCATTTAACCGGTCCAGACGAATCAGATCATGGTTCATCAGTTTGATTAATGATACCCCTTCGATTTCCATATCAGAAAATTTTACGCTTTAAGATTATTGAGAAATTTCTGATCTTAGAAAATAAATTAATTGAAAAAATCGAGAAATAAGAACAGCCTGAAGCACGTGAAAAAACACACTGTCCTTAAAGCGTAATTCGTCCCTACTCAAATTATTTTAAGTCTGCTGATGGATTGCAGGCGGATTGCTTCCAGGATATGACGAGCCTTATGTGGTTCTGCGTTCGGCAAGAAACGAAGGAACCACTATGGAACTCAGTAACACTGTCTAGCAGATGAAGAAAAAGAAAAAGAGAGAAGGTATGACAGTCTTCTCCTTGCAGTAACAGACCACTACACTAGTCTAAGTGGCTTGGTTTGTATCAATCAAACCGAGAGGCTAATAAACTCAGATGGGTGTTGGTTCAGTATTTGAGGTTGTGATTGCTGTTGTTGTGTTGGAATGAACCAGACCTGTCCGGTTTATATAAGCAAGGGTGGCTGGCAGTTTTGATCTAGAGCCATAATGGTAGTAGCCGTTTTCTGGCTGTTGTGAGAAACTAGCCGTTTATGACAGTTTCTTACTGTTGTGCATGTGGGAGTTATGCACCTGCATGCTGGCTGTTTACACTCAATGGCTAGCCATTTCTGACTGTTGGGCTAGCCACATGCAGATGTTACTGCATGGTCTGGACCGTTACTGCATGAGCAGTTACACCAGTCCCTCTAATTAGCCCTGCAGCTCTCTATAAAAAGCAGAGAGGTCTCTCTGTCAGACCTCCCACCCACAATACATCCTCTGTTCTGAACCCAGCCACCTAACCTACTACCTAGCCTCTGTCACACCGCGACTCCACCAGTCTCGCTCCGTTCCGCGAGGTTGCGACCCATCTGCGACACGATGCGCACGTGCGAAGTGCCAAGTGCGCCACTAGCACCTCTACAGCCACACTGCCTCATGTGCCCACGCCCTCGCACCTAGCTCGAGCCCGAGCCCATGCCCGAGCCCGAGATCGAGTCCGAGTCCGAGACCGAGACCAAGCCCGTGCCCGTGCGCGTGCACGTGCACGGTGTTCCATTGCTTCGCACTGGAACACGCAAGCCACCATTATCCCTCTCTTCCACCATAAATAAGGTGCACAACACCCTACTTATAAAGAGGTAAAAAAAATTTCTCCCATCCGACATAGGACAAAAACCAAACACAATTTTTTTCTTTTAAAATTGTTTTCAAACAAACTTTTTCAACAAGAGGCCCGGGATTAAAAGCTTCCAAGGGTCCACCAATGTTTATTGACCGTCAAGCCTGTTGGTAAGGAAAGGGGAAAAAAATCTGCTTTATTAATGTTTGTTAATTGTCTAACCTGTTGTTGTTGTTAAGGTTAAATAGACCTGGATGAAAGGGAAAAAAGATCAGTTTAATCGAAAACTTTTGTGGCCCACAAAAGGGTTTTAAGGGCCAATAATCACCGTTTCCAATGGTGTGGTCCACCTGAAATTACTGTATCCTTCATTTTTTGTGACAATGGCCTAAAATAATTTGGTAAAACATATGGATAACATAGATATACAATGCATACATCGAGGTGGGCCCTATGATCAGGTCATACCCACATAACTGGTTCCAAGGTGGCAGCCAAGCCTTGATCTACATGATCACGTCCGCCAACGCCACCTGCTAGTAGCCGTGAAATATATGCATAGCTTTAATTGGCTAGTCATAGGTGCTCCGTAGGCACTGTTTCAGAGCCCATTACATCCTTGTTGAAAACTTGGAAGCCGATGGCTCGAATATCCCTGTGCTACCACGGCTCAAGGTCTGTGGAGCCAACTCCATCCATTTTTCCAGCTCATTCTAAGGCATGAGCCAAAAAATGGTGTTGATCTGAAGTCACACAGTGGGAATTGAAGCTCAGCCACTGAAAACTTCTTAAGAGCCTTGGAAGTTTTGGATCAAGTTAACATTTATGTTTTCCCTTAGATGTGACCTTGGATAAGATTTGATGGTAATTGTTGTTGCTGAAAAAGGGCCCACGTATGAGATGGCTCAACCTCCACCTTAGATGGATGGATGCCGCAGATCTCCTGCAGGTGTGCGGTCTGGATCTGGATCGAAGGACTGCTAGATCCTGTTAAGCGCAAAAGAAAGCTAAGAGAGGTGAATGGGGTCCAGCCGTTAGCCCTCCGATGCCTAATTCAATTGGGTGTAGGAGAAGAGAAGCAGGTCGTTGGGTGGAGAATTGAGCATACCTTGGCCCGTATGAGTGTCTCTTATTTATAGCATAATTGAGGAGCTGTAGAGGGAATTGAACATGGGAGTTGTGTCCATAATGGTTGGCATGACTCTTGACGGCATGGGTCACGCCCGTAACTCCCGGAGAATGTTTATTTTATTTAGGCTCATCCTTGATTTATCGAGCGCCTTTATGGCGGTCGTGGGCTAGGTCAGCCTGAGGGCACAGCTCATTGACCGAGCTCACTGACTTGAAGATATTTTGGATTGAAGTTATTGCTCCTAAGATAGTCGAGTTGATCTTTGATGCTTTGCTAATGAAGCTCATTACCCGAGCTCCTCACTTCGTATGTCGTCCTTAGACAGGTCATCCTCGGACAGCTGGTCGTCCTCGGATTGATCTTCCTGGGACAAGTCATCCAGTGTGAGTGACCTCAGGTCGTCCTTGGGCAAGTCGTCTTGTGTGAGTAACCTCAGGTCGTAGGATGTAGCTCTAACTTGCAGGCTCTCTTCTGCTCTGCTCGGTTCTGCTTTGCGATGATAGAGCCGAGGACTTTTACTTGGGCCTTTTAACTTGTGGGCTTTATTCCCATGATCTGAGGTCAGCTCGGATATATCCACAACAGTAGCCCTCTTAATACCTAGACCAATTTTTTCGGCTCGAGAGTGAACATAAAAGTATGAGCTGACCTTTGTACGCGCAGGATTTTCGAAAATTTAGAATTTCACGTTGGTGCTTGGATTTTGCCTATTCGAATGAGTTCGTAAGTAGGCGAAGTTTAGAGGTGTTTTCAGGGCTAGACTTTTCATGGACGGACTTTGTTGAGTCAGAGGAGTCCTGACTTGCTGCAAAGGAAGGCGTAATTGGGAACGCCGCCAAGCAGAAGAGCACTAACCTGCTCAGATGGTCTCATCTTCACTCTCAGGTCTTGTTGGTCGAGCTCCTGGTCTCCTCAACTATCCCTTAAATTTTGTAGCCACGTTTTGTTTGTTTTTTTTTTTTTTTTGTGCTAGTTACCCACCCCCACTCTTGCGATCGAGCACTTTGTCTATTCGGCGAAAGCGGTTGGGGTGAGCTGCTGTATGGGTGTCTCCTCTAGACACAAATCATGCTTGATCTTGCCAACTAATCAGGTCAGCATGGTAGGATGGCCAACTGTGTTAGGTCAGCCTGGTAGGGTGGACTCGTAGGCTGGCCAATTGTGTTAGGTCAGGATGGTAAGATGGCCTCAGAGGCTTATCAACTGTGTTAGGTCGGCCTTTAGAGGTGGCCCGTGCTCTGTTGACTGTTCGGGTCAGCATGTTAAGGTGTCAGGTTGGCCTCGTAGTCTTACTTCATTTGGGGAGAGATGTTAGGGTGTCGCGTGGGCTCCCTCCTTAGCTTTGTCTTAGGGGGAGAATTTAGTCACTGAGTCTTTCGCTGTGGAGGGGCCTGGTCGGCCTCTGAGGACTATTCGGCCTATGAGGGCCTAGTCATCCTATTAGGGCCTGTGACTACTCAGGTCAGTTCTTTTAACTCTTGTTCTAGGGCATGACGAAGGTCTCCTCTGGATACTTCGCGTTATGGTTTGACTCTTTCAACCATTCCGGATGCCCAGGTCGGTCTTTCAACTCTTGGTCTAGGGTGTGGCGGGGGTCATCTCTGGACACTTCGCATTTTGGTCCGACTTTTTTGGCCATTCCGACTGTGCCTAGGTCAATCTTTCGACTCTTGGTCTAACGCGTGGTGGGGGTCTTCTCTGGACACTCCACATTTTGGTCTGAATCTTTTGACCATTCCGATTGTGCCTAGGTCAGTCTTTCGACTCTTGGTTTAGGGCATGGCGGAGGTCTCGTTGGACACTTCACATTTTGGTCCGACTCTTTCAACCATTCAGACTACCTAAGTCTGTTTTTCGACTCTTGTTGTAGGGCATGGCGGAGGTCTCCTCTAGACACTTCGCATTTTGGTATGACTCTTCGACCATTCTGATTGCCTAAGTCGGTCTTTTGACTCTTGGTCTAGGGCATGGCGGAGGTCTCCTCTGGACACCTCACATTTTGGTCCGACTCGTTCGACCATTCCGACTGCTTAGGTAGGTTTTTCGACTCTTGGTCTAGGGCATGGCGGAGGAGATGTCGCTAATTTGTTGTTGTTGAAAAATGGTCAACAAATAAGATGGCTCAAACTCCACCTTGGACAGATGGATGCCGCTCTCCTGCAAGTGTGCGGTCTAGATTTGGACTAGAGGTTTGATAGATCCTGTAAAGTACAAGAGAAAGCTAAGATAGGTGGTTGGGGTCCAGCCATTAGCCCTCTGATGCCTAAGTCAGTTGGGTGTAGGAGATGAGAAGCAAGTCTAATCTGGGTGGAGAATTGAGCGTACCTTGGCCTGTAGGAGTGTCTCCTATTTATAGGAATCGAAGAGCTATAGAGGGCATTGAATGTGGGCGTTGTGCCCACAATGGTCGGTGTAATTCCTGATGGCGTGGGTCATGCCCGTAACTCTTGGAGACATGTCTGGTTTATTCAGGTTCGTCCTTGATCTATCGCGCGCTTTTATAGCAGTCGTGGGCCAGGTCGGCCTAAGGGCAAAGCTCATTGGCCGAGCTCCCTAACTTGGAGATATTTTGGATTAGAGTCATTGGTCCTTAGATGGCCGAGTTGATCTTTGATGCTTGGGTAATCAAGCTCGTCACCCGAGCTCCTCACTTCATAAGTCGTCCTATGTGAGTACCTCAAGTCGTCCTTGGATAGGTCGTCCTCGAACTGGTCTTCCTGGGACAGGTCGTTCAGTGTGAGTGACCTGAGTTCGTCCTTGGGCATGTCGTCTTATATGATTGACCTTAGATCGTAGGATATAGCTCTGACTTGCAGGCTCTCTTCTGCTTTACTCGGTTATGCCTTGCGGTGGCAGAGCCGATGACTATTACTTGGGCCTTCTGGCTTGTGGGTTTTATTCATGTGATATGAGGTTAGGTTAGTTTTACCCGCAACAGTAAGTAAAGTAGTAATTTTTTTCTATGGCTGCTTACCTTTTTTGCTATGGACTAAAAACCTCCCGCGTTTGAACTATTTCTTAAAACCTGCCCATAGTTTTCACCATTAGACATTAAAACGCCTACTGCTACGTACTTGTACCAAAAGGTTTTTGTATTTTGTTATTGCCGGGACTGCTCTTACTTCAATGCACTTGGCAATCTCCGACCACACCATGCCACCTAACCTTCAATAGTATGTGGGCCTACCTTGTTGTCTGTGAGAAATCCACCCCATCCATTTGTTTTCCCACTTATTTTAAGGCACGGGCCCCAAAAGGAGGCAGATCCAAAGCTCAACGTATAGGCCCACATTGGCCCCAAGATGTTTATAGGGTTGAGGCTCAATCCCCATTTTTTCTAGTCGTTTGGTCCATTGGAGCTTGGTATCAACCTTCGCTATAAAATGATATGGAAAAACAAATGAACTGTATTAAAATAGTTTGTTATACCTCTTAAAAAAGATTATTCCATAATAAATGCGCAATGGTGAGGAGAGGTGTGGAGCAAGGTTATTAGATACCAAAGGCCTGTATTGATTGCCATGATGCCTTAACCCCGACCATACGCCAGGGCAATTTGATGATTTTCAGAAATCTAAACCATCCATCTATTTTTTTTTCAAGTCATTTTATTGCATAGGCATAAGAATAAGGTAGAGCCAATGCTCATAGTGGGCCCGGATGGCCCTGGGATTTTTAAACGGTGGGAGTTCCATCCCATTCTTTCCTGTCGTGTGACCCACTGGAGTGTAGTATCATCCTCATTTTAATGCCCTTGCCAAAAAATGATTTGACGAAACAGATGGACAGAGTGGATTTATCGCACAAATTGTATTGTTTATTTGCCATCCAACCCATTGAAAGGGTAACAAAGGCCTCGACGAAGGGAAAAGACAAATATCAGCTTGATCCAAAACTTTTGTGACCCATAGAATTTTTTTAATGGTAAATCAGCACTGTTTCCTGCGGTGTGGTCCACTTGAGAGTTGGATTTAAATCTGTTCGAGTCTTGGGCCCAAGGCATAAAATGAGCTGGCAAAATGGATGGACGGAGTGGATATAGAACACATACATCAACGTAGCCCCACAGTTGGGGATCCACCATAGACGCCGCCATGGCTGTAAACCGGAGAGATGATCCTCGCACAATGGCAGCCCATGCGATCACGTTCTAGGAAAATCTTAGAATCCTTTTCATCCACACTGAGACCTGCCTAATGAGTTGCTTAGATTTTGTACACATGACAGGTTGCCATACGTGAGAGTTGGTTTGGCTTTAAAAAAAAAAAAAAAAATCCATACACGTGTCATGCAGGTGTAAGGTTACAGTGGATGGGCGGCTATCCACAAAAATCCCACTGGTTGGATGATCCTAGTCATTGATCGGATGCCTACATTGCCCTGTCTTTTGGACCATTGTTTATTTACCCATTTATAATGCTCGAGGGCTGTTGGTAGGGCTCTCAATAGGTACTCGCCTTTCCAATGGACCCAAACTTTTCAAATAAGGGAGGGTACCCTTTTGAACCCGTTAACAAATTCGTCCGAGTCTTACAATCTTGGATCTGATTAAAAATCGATTCTAGCCAGGTCTGGGTAGGTCCATCAACTTTTACCTTCTTAAGATTGGGTCGAGTTAGGTCAAGTTAGTTTTTATAATATTATTATATAAGCATTAAATATATATTTATTATTTTAACAATGAAGTGAGGTTTCCTAAGCCTGTAAATGTAAATGTAAATGTACCTATTTACACACCTTGTTTGTGTCAAAGCGTTACATGAATAATCCGGCCACCCGGTGGTCTTGACCATGTAAATGCTCTTATTTGTCCCAAACCCAACTTCAAACCTAGATCTAAAGACCTGATGTACCTGAATTCAAGCAAATTAGTGTCTTAAAAAATGAGGCCCGAACTCATCGAGGCCTTAACTTTGTTAACCCAGGAATGGGTTGTATCGAACCTGGCAAGACCCGAACACGGTTCATCCAGATATTTGGTCGCCATGGGATAAATTTGGTGGTTTTCAGCAAACTTAAAGAGTGTTAAATTTTAAAATTGGCGCATTGAATTTTCGTGAGAATAAAAGTATGAAATTGTGTTGCGTTCACACTATTGTTTTTCTTGGAAAATACTTTAATTTGGTGGGTCATGATATCTCCGTCACAAATGGAGTATCTTTAATGGACCATGACTTGAAAATTGCTTTCAACAGATGTTGATTTGTGGAAAAAATGGTAGGTTTGATTAATCATATTGGAAAATGTCATATCACTGATTTGGACTCTCCATGTTGCGTCCCACCTTTGATTGCCTATCTTTCTAAAAAAATTACTACATTATCTACATCTCATTAATGAATAGGAAAATAGACAATCCATATAGGTTACAACACAGATAATTCGATTATTAATATGGTCCACCCATCATGTGAGGCTCAGGCTTTATTTCCTATCCATCTCAAAAGTCAATTCAATAAGATGATAGTAATCAATCTATTATCAATGGTTATTAAAATGGGTAGGCCACATTGATAATATTGAAAATAGGTCTAGCCATTGATTTGGATTACTCATCATGTTGGTTTGCCTTTGATTCCCCTTCACTCCTAAAATCATACTAATGTAATGATCCCAACCATCTAATCAACAGACATAAATGGATAATCCTATTTGTTATAGTATAAAAGGTCTGATCAGTGATCTGGGCCATAAATCATAAGGACCACAACCTCTGATTGAAGATTCATCACAAGAAATTACTTTGATAAAGGATCTTAGCCATCCAATTAACAACTAGAAAATGGACAACATTATTTATTATATAGAGTATGATCCTATTTCTTAACATCATGTTAATCCATCCCCTTAAGAATTACTCTGGTCAAATGATGCTAACCATCTAAGCAGTGGATTGAAAAATGGATAATCTATATGCTGGTTTGGACCTTACATTATGTGAGTATTATCTGAGTTCATGCCCTAAAAAGCTGGCAAACCTGAATAGACCGCATGGATAGAAAACATACATCGATGGGCGCCATGGACTCCAAGCAATCCACTTACACTGGGCTTACCATCTACACAACATCACATGTGCCAGCATGGGTAGAACATCCAACCAATCCATCAGGTGGGTCCATCCTTTAAGATAATAACTCCCAAAAATCAGGTTGGTCCACTCATCAGGTTGGACAAACAGGTTGAGAGCTTAGAAAACTTCAGCAAAATTTTTCAGACGTAAATCCATTTCGTAGGCTGATTGCTAGACAAACTCGTTTCTTGGTTCAGGTAATCTGATAGATGGATTGGATATGGTAGTTCTGTTTCACGCTAGCACATATGGTGGCGCGCGCGTACATGAGCTGCCTTTGTAGACGCGGGTGTTTAGCAAAGCTCATCATATCCCGTAGAGCGAAATATCTGCATGAATTGTTTCTTTCATAGCCTTTGCAGACGAGGCTGGCTACAATACATCGCAATGCATTGAAACAGGAGACATGGTGAGTTTACCGTATGGCCCACATGGATGATATTTTGCATATCCACTCCGTCCATCCATTTCTACAGCCTATTTTAGGACGATCTTCCAAAACATATTCAGATCCAAATCTCAAGTGGACCATACCACTAGAAACAGTGTAATTGAGTGTCGCACCATTAAAAATTCCAAAGAGCCCATCGTAAGGTTTTGATTATGTTTATTTGCAATCCAAGCTCTTGATAATGTCAATAAGGTCTTGATGAAGGTTAAATATAAATATCAGATTGATCCAAAACTGTTTTGGCCCACAAAACGTTTTTAACGGTTATTCATCACTGTTTCTAGTGGTATGGTCCACCTGAAATATGGATCTTCTTAGAGTTTTGGATCACATCCTAAAATGATATGAAAAAACAGATAGACGGCGTAGATATATGAAAATTACATTAAAATGGGCCCCAAACAGTTAGGGTAACACCCACTAAGCTGTTCCTAGGGTAACACCTAATTCGCGCCCTTATCAGTTGAATGAGGGTCCGTTTTCAATTGCTCCAACCGCTTTATATGATGGGCCTTAACGCGGATTCAGGGTACCAAAATTACATGCCGGGATTGAAATATTTGAGCCGTTTGATTATTCAAAGGTTAAGCAAACCGTCCATGTTCCAATCAAAAGAGCCAGATGATAAAAAAAAATTCGAATACTTGAACTCTTAGTTTTTTGTTAACACCCCATCCAAGGTGAGATACATAACGTTAATTAACCGTTTTTTTATCATTGAAAGAGGACCCAGAGCCAAATGCTAAAGTCATTACGTGGGCTTAGCAGCTCTCATCATATCCCTGTGATGTGGCCCACCTGACTGTTTTTAGCTAATGTTTTTCCCCAGGGCCTATAATCCAGGAAAGAACATGATAGACAGTGGATGTTGCATGCAGAAGTGGATTGTGTGGTACGTGTGTTGATGTCACCAAGTTCTGTGGACCCCACTATGATGTATGTGTTTTATTCACACCATCCATTCATTCTCTATATACTTTTTGGACATGAACAGAAGTTAAGTGGACTACACCATAGAAAGCAGTGGAGACAATTATTACCAGCATTGAAAGCTTCCTAGGCCCAACATGATGTTTATTTACCATCCAACCTATTCATAAGGTGACATAAGATGAAAGGAGTAAATAAATATCAGATTGATCTAAAACTTCTGTGAAGCGGCCTAGGAAGCTTTTAGCTGTATCCGTTCAATCCCCACTGCTTTATGTGGTGCAGTCACTTGAGCTATGGATCTGTCTCATTTTGTCTCAAGCCCAAATTAAAACGATCTCACGGGATGGAAGGACAGTTTCAATACAATGAGGCCCACAAAACTTGGTAATGTCAACACACCATTGTGGTCAGGCACGCCAGGCAATCCACTTCCGTTGCATATACAACCTGGTGAGCCCAAAAGAGCCTGGGTGTTGAACAAGACGAGTTTTGGTCCCATGTCATGGAAGGGTGGATCCCGGGATCCACTGAGGTCAGTGGTCCCTAACCATGGGGCCCACCTTGATGTATGTAATGTATATCCACACTGTCCATTCATTTTCCAGCTCGTTTGAGCAGAGGGCCCAAAATTTAAGCAGATCCAAATGTCAAGTGGACCACACCATAGGAAACAATGGTTATTAAATTCCCACAATTAAGAACTTCCTAGGGCCATCGCATTATTTATTTGCATTCCAACCTTTTGAAAGGGTCACTGTCCTGGACGAAGAGAATATATATCAGCTTGATCTAAAACTTTTGTGGCCCATAGAAAGTTTTAAATGGTAAATGAACATTGTTTCTTGTACTGGTGTGGTCCACCTGAGGTTTGGATCTGCTTAAATTTTAGGCCCGAGCTATAAAATGAGTTAAAAAAATTGATAGACGGAGTGGATATAGAACATATAAATCAAGGAAAGCCCTACAATTGGGGATCCACGAAAGCCGCGACCCATGGCTGTAAACTAGAGAGATGATCCTGGCACAATGGCCATGCGATCACGGGCTAGAATACCCTAAAATCCTCGCCATCCTCACCGAGGGCTCGACCTGATGAGTGGCTTACATCTTCTACACGTGACAGGTTGCCACACATGAGAGTTGGTTTGGCAAAAAAAGATGCACCGTGTAGTGCACGCTCATTAATTGCTCGTCTTCGTTCACCCAAAATGTCTGGGCCGGATTGCGATGGATTGCAATTGCTACCCATTGACTACATTTTTTTTTTCTTATAGTCATATCTAAGTCATCAATCACTCACTTTCCATACCCACGAGTTAGCTACGCTAGCTACACCGGGTGTAGCAATGACCCCACCATGATGTATTTTTTGTATCCACTCCATCCATCCATTTGGTGAGATCATTTTACAGGATGACACAAAAAATGAGGCAGATTGAAAGAACAAGTGGACCCAAAACAGAAAATAGTGGGGATCGAACCCAACCATTAAAAACTTCTTGGGGTCCAATTCAGCTTTGGATCTGCCTCATTTTTGGTGTCATACCCTAAAATGATCTCTCCAAATGGATGGATGGCGTGGATACAATACATACATCAAAGTGGGGTCATTGCTACACTCGGTCTAGCTAGCGTAGCTAACTCGTGGGTGTAGCAAAAAATTTCTCCACCGTGCAGTGCACGCAAAAGAAAAAGAAGTGACATTAATTGCTCGTCTCTGTTCACCCAAAATGACTGGGCCGCATTGCGATTGCTACCCATTGGCTACATTTTCTTTTCTTATAATCATATTTAAGTCATCAAGCATTCACTTCACATGTGTGGATGGGCAATCCACTAAAAATTCCACTGGTCCAATGCTCATAGACATAGATCAGATACCTGCATTGCCCTATCTTTCGACATACGATTAGCTGTGCATTTGTAATGCTTGAGGGCTGTTCATAAGACTGTCAATGGGTACCCGCCCTTGCAATGGACCCAAACTTTTTAAGCAGGTCCGGGTCCCCTTTTGGATCCATCAACTAATTGGTTCGGGTCTTACATTCGTTCATCTTGTTAAAAATTAGGTTCGGCCAAATTTGGGCCAGTCCAATTTGAACACAAAACGGTCTGTTTTAATACTATGTCAAATCACCATTCGCTTTAAAAGCTCGAACTGCTAAAAGATGGTATATCAATGTATTAAAGGATGGTGTATAGAGCTGAACACAAGTCCAGTAAGCTTGAAAAACTTACTCAACTCGATTCAAATGACTCAATTAAAAAATGCTTCACTCGGCTCAGTCCCCTAGCCCCCCACAAGCATCCTAGGTCCTTAACCCTAACCCTCTCACTCACTCTCTTTGTGCTCGCCCATCGGACCACCCCCACTCCCTGTCTACTCAACACCGGCCACCCGTCGAGCTGCACTGTCCGCTCGACGCTGAGCACCCCCTAAGCTACCCAGCCTGCATGTTTGCTTGACATCAGCCATCTCCTGAGCTACCCAGCCTTCTTGTCCACACGACGTCAGTAATCCCCCCCCCCCCAGCTCGAAAGAATTGAAATCGGACTCAGCTCAAACTCGTACTCGAACTCAAACTCGCTCGGTTTGCTGAACGAGCAAGTCCACACTCGACTTGGCCAAGTTGAGTTGAATTGAGCACCAAGCAAGGGCTGGGTGGTTCGAGCCGAGCAACGAGCAGGGCAAAACTCGACTTGACACGTGTACAACTTTAATGGTGTATCAATATATACCAAGGGACTTTTACATATGTGATCTAATCCATTCAATAGGTGGCATCAATGATGTAAACACTCTTATTTATCCCAAACCCAACTTGAAGCGTAAATCGAAAGATTTGATGGATACCTAACAAGTACCTTAACTCTAGCAAATTCATGTCTTAAAAAATAAGTCCCAGGCTCATTAATTAAGACCCAAACTTGGTTAACCTAGGTACGGTCTATATGGAACCTAGTAAGACCTTAACTCAGTTACCCTAGGTACGAGTGCTATTGGACCCAACCCATTGACAACCCTAGCTATTTGGTCACAACTAACAAATTTTGCAGGTTTTTTTTTTTTTTTTGCAAACTCGATCGAGGGGTTGTTTGGCACCATGGAAAAATATTGTAATTTTGTGGGTCATGGTATCTCCATCACAAATGTAGTGCCTTTAATTGACCATGACTTGAAAACCACTTTCAAGATAACCACAGATGTTGATTAATGGAAAACAAATGGCTAGTTTGATTGATCATATTAGAAAATGTCATATCATTGATTTGGACTCTTCATAATGTATACCACCTTTGATTGTCCATCTCTCATAAAAAATGCTATATTATACACATCTCATTAATGTCTAGTAAAATGGACAATCCATATAAGTTATAGAAATAGTCTGATTATTAATATGGACCATCCATCATGTAAGGCAAAATTTTTATTTCCCATCCCTCTTGTAATCAATCTATTATCAATGGTTTTGAAAATGGGTAGGTCACATTGATAATACTAAAACCCAGTCTAGGCATTGATTTGGATCATCCATGATGTTGGTCTGCCTTTGATTTTCCTTGGCTCTTAAAATCATCCTGATTCAATGATTCCAACCATCTGATCAATAGATAGGAATGGATGGTCCTATTTATTATAGTATAAAAGGTCTGATAAGCGATCTGAACCATAAATCATCTGGGCTACACTTCTGATTGAAGATTCATCACAAAACATTACTTTAACAGATGATCTTAGCCATTTGGTGCAGCATAGACAGGGTAAGATCAATCACCATCTCTCCCACAAGATACTTACTCCAAATCCACAGAGCTTTCGGGAATCCTCAACCGGAATTTTTTGAATCCACGAAGAAAAACTCGAATCCACAAGCAAAACAGAGAAAAACTCAAAAATTCATTGATAACAAGTAAGATGGTCACTTAAGAAACAAGTTTAAGCCACCTTAAATAGAGAAAAACTAACTCTAAAATCCTAATTTCGTAAAACAAAGAGTCCTGCAAAGAAACAAAAACAAATTTGTTCAAAAACGAAAAGAAATATGAAAATCCACACAAATTTGTGCATTCTACGACCTGTTTCAAGGGGCCGTCGACTAGTTGCAGTTGCGGGTTGACCGGTTGCAACTGGCAAAAACAGTCCAGCAATGTCAGGACTAAATTCGGCCGTTCATAATTCACGACGGCCCGAAACTGTCTGGAATCAATCGGAAAGCCGTTGGGAATCAAAATTTTGCTGGATTTTTTCTAAGTCCTCCAATTTTTTCATCCAGTTTGGCCGATCGACCAAGGTGTTTGACCGGTTGAAATATCATGTCAATCATCATTTTTCTTGATCTTCTCCTGGTTCATCTCCATCAAGAATGTCTTCGATCCTCACCTTCGATCATGGGGTTCTCTCCCTACATCAGACCCCTTGGCTTCAAATAAACTCGTCCTCAAGTTTTGCTTTGGATTTGATGAACAATGCGTTCGCTGCTTCGGGGGTTGACGTTTTTTTAGTCTTTTTTAGCTTTTGTTTCATCTTGTATAAGAGATAAAGTTCTTCAAAAGTGTCGGTTCTCTTGAGTATACCTTCTATCATAGTAGCCTACAACATCTTCCAACCTTCTATTATCGAGATTACTAAAGCATCATCTGAGATGCTCATATATAGATACCTTCAAAACTGGTTCCATATCTTATAGAATGTCTATGGATTTATGCAAAATTGGATCCACAATTTTTGGGATGTCTACAGGCCCTTTTTAATTCTTTACTTCTCATATCCAAAGTAGTGATCTCCCCCGCTATCTTAGGAGTTTGATCAACCATGGAGACAATAAGGGGTTGTACTTCATCCTCCACTTTCGTGGCCTCAACTTTGGTGATGTTCACAAGCTCTACCTCCTCGTCCTTTACGACGCAGGTGTTGATATCTTCAATCTTCTCAATATTTTGAAAAATCGCTGATATGATAGCAGGTTGTATCTTAAGGATCTCATCAGAATTTACTGTACAACCATTAAGAATTAGTACATCATCGACATATTTTGTTGCGAAATCCCAAGCAGTCACCGAAGATTGCCCGTCAACTTTAAAAATTTTGGGTAGGCTTTCTGATTTCTTAGGGATAATGTATGCATTGTTGACGGCGTTGGAGACCTGTGGGGACACTGTCACAATTAGATCATCGTCGCCCCCTAGGAAATGGGCTAGCAATCGTAGTTTCATTCACTGCCATGAGAAAATTGGTAGTTTCATCTCTTGTTTTCGATAGTATTGAATGTGTAACCACCAATCCCAAGTGTCGTCATCCAAATGAAATGTCATGATTAAGAGTTTTCTCTCTTCAGGAATTTCCATGTAGTCGAAGCGGTACTCGACCTCAAAGAGTGATGCGTTGATGCGATCATGATTATTAAAGATGAGAAGTTTTGTTGCCCCCTGTACGATCGATTTGTCTGGTTCACCTGGTGTATCTGACTAGCACCATTAGCATATGCGTCTCTGCGATAAATTCACACTGAGCACGTGGTGGAATTTGCGCATCAACAAAATGGTAGAGGGAAGCCTGCAACCCTTACATCGTCTTTCATCTCTCACGGTGAAAAGCATCCATTCTTTTCAATAGATAATGAATCCCTTGATCACCGTCTGCAGGATTTTTGTCTTTGTTTTTGTAAAGAGAAATCGGCTCGAGGGAATTCCTCGCTCTAATGCCAATTTGGCTCAGCGTAGACAGGGTGAGATCAATCACCGTCTCTCTCACAAGATACCCACTCCAAAGCCACAGAGCTTCCGAAAATCCCCAACCGGACTGTAACGACCCTCAGATTTGATTATACTTGACTCAAGTACATGGGTGAGTGTTAACAGTAGAGACTTGAATTAGATGCAAATAAATGTACCTCGTTGTGGCATATGTGTGCCTAACCTTGACCGTTACAAACCTATCATATAGGTCGACGAAATCCTCTTCCCAAAATAGCCTTAATGGTGACTGAAATATCCGAAAGAGATCTAGACCGTTCGTTGCTGGACCAACGATCACGAATCTAAGGGATTACGTTCGCCTTATTGGGCTTGACATTTCGCTTGAATCGGATGTCCAAGACAATACCCCGAACCGCACAACTTCAATCAAAACCCTTGAAGGTGAGTTGTGTGACTCACCTGATAAATGGTCATTTAGGCCTATAAAAGGCAAACCCATTTCAAATCCATTCAAAATCTGGATTTTAGGGTTTTCTTAGGTTTTGGCTTAGGTTTTGCTTGGATTCATCGATTAGGTCGTTGTTCTTCTTAATTGCTTGGCACCAAGTGATAACCGCAGGTAACTATACCCTCTATTGCAGGAATTAGCAATTGATTTTGGTCTAGTTGATTCTAATTTCAATCTTTAATTGGAATTAGGTTAGATAGCGAGGTTCCTCTCATTTCCTCGTACTCTAGACGTCGTGGGCGTGTGATTTCCCCCACAAAGGTGAGGACTATTCGCCTAAATTAGTTTTTAATCAGCCCTTGATAGTGTTGGGTAATGAAATCTAGGGTTTTTGGTGGAATTTCTTCAAAGTTAATCATTTGAATAGTTCGTAATTAAGATTTATAGATTTGATGTGTTATTGTTATAATATGCTTCCTAAGATATATGAAATCCATGCATATTTGAACTGATTTGTGAAATGTGTGTTTGATGTGTTTTGCATGCCAAGTGTTTGATGAAATGTCAAGTATTGAATTCAATGTTTACTTATCAATTGGTGTATTATAACATGTTTAGACCCTTATAGAATTGTTATGTGTGGAGTTGGTACCGGGAAAACTGTTAATGAAGGGACCGTCTGCTTTGGGTTGGGCCGCCCCAGATTCGTTCGATCAATTTAGACAGAACACGACTGACCGGCCCTAGCTAAGCCGATCTCGTCGTCGTTCATTTGATTCCATCGGATTAGTCTAGTCCCGAGGGAGATTATCATTATTTTATTTATTGCTAAACATACCCGAAGTCCAGGATACCAAAATTCCCATTGCTATATAGTCACCATCATTAGGCGTCCACATTCCTGACGACCTACTCGTTGCAGCTCATGGGCCAGGCATGGTATTATGGGTAACCGTGTTTGTGCCGTCTCTGACCTGTATTGATTCAGATAGTCATACAGAGAGTCTTAAGCGCCGATGCTAGGTGACGAGCCTATCATCCTTGACCATGGGTGACGACCCATACCTTATATTTGTTTAGTCTTGGTCTATGCCTGTACCATTGGATTGTTAATCATAGACCAGGGGTGACGAACCCCGATGGAAATGAGGATTCCGGGAGACGAGTCACGGAATCCTGATCATATGACTCGTGATATAATTACAGTATTCTGGCCTTGCTAATACTGATGGTTGAAAATGGACTAAATAAATACTTGGTAATCATGCATGCATCTCATAGGTGCTCAGGTGTCTAGTTGCCCTCCTGGTTATGCTAGCCCTGACCCTTTTCACGTGCATTATGTTCGTTGCTGCTGGGTGATAGGTGTAAGAACCCCACCATTTTATTACTCCGGAACATATCATTGGCATTGCACAATTGCATGCATTATTCAACTATCATAGGAATTGTTTGTGAGATTATATTTCTTTATCTGTACTTGACAGTGTTGATGATAAATGTAACTTAGGGAATGGTAACATTGAGTTGATCACTCACTCCCACCTGGGGGGGGGGGGGGGGTTTAAAACACCAACCAGATACTCTTGACGTAGGAACAGTAGATGCATTGGTGACAGACGAGGACTATTCTGACCCTACCTCAGCAGAGTTATTCTTCCAGTTCACTGATGAGCAGCTTTAGGCTGTCACACCTGTCTTCTCTGTTCACTCTTTTGGACCATGATTACGAAGATATTTTTGGACACGTATAATATATTTTTTTGGACATGTATATATCGGGCCCCCAGCTGAGTGGCCGAAGGTAATTTGAGTTGTATGTATATATGTTTTTTTCCCTTCACTTCAGAATATACTTGCACTGTTTGGTTTAATCTTACCTTCTGCCTATGATGCCACCTAATTTAAATTGTTGAATTATGCTTCCGCACAATACAGTCCGCCCGGAAGAGTCGGGAGCCGCGGACTACCCGACACCCGGTTTTCAGGGCGTGACACGGACTTCTTTGAATCCACAAAGGAACACCCCAATTCACGAGCAAAACAAAGAAAAACTCAAACTTTCATTGATAATAATTAAGATAATCCCTTAACAAACGAGTTTAAGCCACCTTAAGTAGAGAAAAACTAACCCTAAAACCCTAATTTCATAAAGTAAAGAGTCTGGAAGAAACGAAAACAAATTTATTCAAAAAACGGAAAGAAATTTGATAATCCACACAAATCCATGCATTCTGTAACTTGTCTCAAGGGGCCGTCGACCGATCTCAATTGAGGGTTGACCGGTCGCAGTTGAGGGTTGACTAGTCGCAACGGGGAAAAACAGTTTAGTAACTTTAGGACTAAATTCGATTGGTCGCAATTTGTGATGGCCTGAAACCATCGGGAATCCGTCGGAAAGCCATTGGGAATAAGAAATTTGCTGGATTTTTCTAAGTCCTCTAGATTTTTCATCCAGTTTGGACATTTTATCAGGGTGTTCGGCTGGTGGAAATATAATGTCGATTGTCGTTTTTCTTGATCTTCTCCTGGTCCATCTCCATCAAGAATGTCTTTGATCCTCGCTCTTGATCATGGGGTTCTCTCCCTACATCACCATCCAATCAACAAGTAGAAAGTGGACGTACGTGGTATAGAATATGATCCTACTTATTAACCATCATGTTGATCCATCCCTCTTAAGAATTACTCTGGTCAAATGATGCTAACCATATGAGCAATGGCTTGAAAAATGGACGATCCATGCTGATTTGGACCCTTTTAAAACTCACTTTTACTGCACGATGATAATCATCTAGTCAATGGGATAAAAACTGACACTTCTCCCGTGACAGGTTGTTGCAGGTATTTTGTGTCCAGATCGAAGCCGCTCATCAGGTGGGGGGCCTGCTGTGTAGATTTCCCGGGTAAACTAACCGACTGGCCTCTAAGTTAATAGGCTACGCATGTACAATCAATGTTTGCTATTGCTTAATTTTCCTGGCCATCCAATGCTATTTTTCATGTGTGGCCCACCTCATGGGGGCGGTGATGTTTATATGCCACCCAAACCGTTCATAAGGTCATTCCTACTGGATGAACTGAAAATATAATATTTTAGCATGATCCAAGCCTAATGTTTCAACAGTGGCTGTTCAATCCACACCTTTTGCTATAATGTGGCCTACTTGAGTTCTGGAACTGCCTTATTTTTGGGTCCATGTCCTAACATGATCTGGCAGAATGAATGGACTGGGTGATTTCTCACATATATGAGAGTGGGTCCCACCTAGTTTACTTCGCAGGCATTTCTTGCCGAGGCTTTCGCAGACAATCCGCTACCCACCGGCTCAAAGATTGGGCCTGGTTAGTAATTGAGCCGGGTAGTGGGTGGCCGGCGCATTTCTAGGGAAGTGCATTGCATCCGTACAATAAGCAGTCCGATCAGGGGCTCTTGCAGGGCACACAGAGATTTATCTGTTTATCTATGCTGTTCATCCATTTTCTCATGTCATTTTAATGTATGAGCCAAAACTTGAGGCAGATCCAACGCTCAAGTGGACCACACCAAATAGTAAGCTTGGGTTGCATTAATAGCACAAAGCATTAAATGCAAGAGTCATCTCTCGTTTGATTTAATTGACGTTGGATCTGGCTCATTTTTGGGCTCATATCTTAAAACGATTTAAGAAAATGGATGGACGGCATGGATAAAACGATACATCACGGTGGCCCCACAGGAGCCCCCAATCGGACGGCTTATTGTCTGGGTTGGGTTGTACATAATCAGCTACCCATTTCTTGGCCGCGTTACATAGTGGGCCTAGATTGAGTGAGATTAAGACTTAGGAGGGCTATGGTTAATAACTTTAGCCTGGGTTTACATGTAGGTAGACCAAGCCCAACCGAGGGCTGTCAATGGGTTGAGTGAATAGGCTCGGCTCAGCCCAAACATTTTCAAATTTGGGCCGACTCCAACCTCAGGCTGGTCCATTGAGCCCGTAGCCTGACCGGACCACATTGAGAACGATGAGCTTAACCCCTACCCAGCTCAATTACTAACCAGGCCCAATCTTTTAAACACATCCAGATTCCCAACCTGATTTGCACTCTGGCCATGGATAGATGAATCAGATGAGTTACATGCGACTCGGCTGATCCAACACTTTTATGGCACGGTGAATGATTCAACGGTGGACATTCAATCCTTACTTTTTCCTATCATGTGGCCCGCTTGAGTTTTGGATCTGCCTTATTTTTAGGCCCATGTCCTGACATGATCTGACAAAACAGATGGACATGGTGATTTCTCACTAACATCACTGTGGGTCCCGTGCCTAGCCTGGTCATAGGAAGTTCTGCCAGAGGTTTTTGCAGGAGGCAATCTACATCCCCAACCAAGAGCGGATCCAGTTTTGGGCCAGGTAACATGGTGGGTACTGATTGTGTGAACTTTTTTATTTTTAGTAGACCAAGCCCGACCTAGGGCTGTTAATGGGTGGGGAATAGATTCAGCTCAGCCCGAACAGTTCAAAATCCAGGTCGACGCCAGCCTCAGGCCAGGCCCATTGACAGCCCTAGCCCCACCCAACCAGATATTAAGAACACTGAGATTGACCTCTACCCTGTTCAATTTCTAACCAGGCCCAATCTTTTAAACACGGCTGGAGTCCCGACCTGAATTGCACTCTGGCCCATGGATAGATGAATCAGATGAGTTAAATGTGACTCGTCTCAGTTGATTTGGACTCAGTCTGACCCGATCCAGTTAGACACCACGAATCACCCGCAACTGGGGTCAAGGCAGGCTAATTCACTTCCGACTCGGGTGAGTTGCGACTCGACTCGAGAGAAAAGAAGTCGGTACGGTTGTCGGGCAAAATACTTATTTCACATTCTGCTACTGTGTGACCTTCCATATTCAGGCACCTAAAATGTGTACACGTGGCATGCATTGTCTCAAAGTGAACCGTCCAAAACACGAGACTCACTGTAGATAATGTATCCCCAAAAGTTCGGATGATCGAATGATCATAACCTTTGATTAATGAATATTTATCCTTGGATTTCAGACCATTGAATGGCTTTCGTTTCAACTCTACACTCTGAACGCGCCAATGCAATTTGAAGGAAGAAAATGAAAGTAATAAAAGATGGGTAAGCTTAGTTCATGGATTTGAATTTGGATGGATGGCTGTTTGGATACACAGAAACATTGGAAGATCAAAACACCATTCTATGCAGGCCATGTTCTGCAACAAACAGAAGCTAAAAGCTCTGTTACCACTTGTTCGTGCACCGCACG
This sequence comes from Liriodendron chinense, assembly GCA_003013855.2. Lineage (NCBI taxonomy): Eukaryota > Viridiplantae > Streptophyta > Magnoliopsida > Magnoliales > Magnoliaceae > Liriodendron > Liriodendron chinense. The sequence continues at coordinate 1,633,177 of ML058328.1, read as the reverse complement.
TGTGGCCCATCTGATGAGTGGAAAGGCTGGTTTTGGAGTTGCTATATAGTGGGTCGGGGCCCCCATGATAAGCGGTTTGGATCTGGAATACCCACAGCAGCGATGAAATTTGCTAGCTTATGGTGCGTTTGGTAGCACCCGAAATCACCAAAGTTCATGATATTTTGCACCAAATTAAACTGATTTAATCATAAAATATCAGGATATTTCTATAACACATCCCATTATAAAAATCCATAACTTATTCTAGCAAAAAAGAAAAACTCGGTTGGGACTAGGTCGTTCATTTGTAGCCAGTCTGTGGTCTATCCAATGAGTGGAAGGTTGGTTTTGGATCACTATATAGTGGGGCCCACATAATAAGCATCTTGGATCTGGAATTCTTGCAAGCGCGACGAAGTTTGGAAGCTTAGGGTGCATTTGGTGGCACCAAATATCAAGAAATTTCATGATATTTTACATCAAATTATTCTGTTCAATCATGAAATATCATAATATTTTGTGCAACCAAACGGGCCTTTAGCTCCTTTGGTGATTATTTGTTTTCATAAACACACCAACGATAGATATCCATACCATTTGTTAAGTCCCTTGATATACATACATTGATACACCATCGTCTGACAACTTGAGCCTTCAGAGAAAGTGGTTGTTTGACATGTTATCAGAGCCAAAGGTCTTGAATTTGTGCCCACGTGGCTCACTGCTCATTTGCGGCAGCACCTGTGGCCCATCTGATGAGTGGAAAAGCTGGTTTTCGGGTCACTATATGGTGGGGCCTGCATGATAAGTGGCTAGGATCTGGAACTTGGACAATTGTAATGAACTTTGCATGAACACGCCATGGTATAGAATGTATGCGTTATTCTACAGCCATACAAACAAAAAACGCTGCTCAGATTAACCGTGCATTTGCCGCACATGATGAGCGAAAAGGCTGGAAGGTTACTACCTCGGTTTCTGTTCGGTTGTTTTCAATTTACATGAATACACCGTGTTATAGAAATTTATACCTTACTCTACCCAAAAGTTAAAAAGCTCTGTCCTGACTCGTTGTACATTTGGAGTCACATGTGTGGCCCATCCGATTAGAGGAAAGACTGGGTCTCAGGTCACTATATAGTAGGGCCCACGTGATAAGTGGCTTGGATCTGGAATCTGTGCAATTGCAAACGAAGGTCGCTAGCTCAGTCCCTTGTTTGGCGATTATCTGTTGGTGTAAACACGCCATGTTTTAGAAATTCAGACCTTAGTCTACAACAACAGAAGCAAGAAACTCTGTTCATGCTTGTTTATGCATTTGTGGCCACAAGGGTCACTATATAACGTGGCCCACATGATCAGCAGATTGGATATGGAATTGGTGCAATTCCAACTGTAAGGTTGGTAGCTTAGTTCCTATGTTTGGTGGTTATCTGTTTGCATAAACACACCATGCAGAAACAAAAACTGATCTGTCCGGTCAGTGACTATTAAATGGTGACAACTGGTTCTGATGATTCATTTATAAGCCACCGATCAGATGACTATAGGAACGTCTCATCACAGCCCTTGATTTGCAAAATGGAAATCAACCATCCATTTATTCCTCTATGAACTTTCCAACAATGCTTATTCAAAATCACTCAACTCTGCTGAATTTGGCGAGCATATATAGACGTCCACAAACTACGAACAAGCTAAATAAATGGAAACTGCATCTCAAATGCCGACAACCAAACCACCTGGCGTCTAAATACGTATAGTTGTATATGCCTACACATACATTCACGCATGTATGGAGAGATAGGAAGCAATAATCACTGTCCATTTCGGATAACCTTGTGTAGCATCGGCTAAGTGGTGCCCAGGGGTGAGCTGCTTGCATTCAAAGACCAGAACTGTGTGCTGCTGGTTGACCCTCTCAAAGTACCGTCAATCATGAAGCTGCTGGTATCATCAGAAGGTAAACCGGTTAAGTAGCTTGGCTTCGTTGAGATGGTGCCCACTTCAATCTCCCAGCAGCATGGCCACCACCCTCGACATGCGTGGCCATTGCGACGGCAATGTCTGGATGCATAGAAAAGCAATGCTGATCATCCCAACCACTTCTCCTTCATTGAATTCAGATAGTATTGTTGGATCGACCAGTTCCAATGCACGGTTGTTTTCATGGAGATGCCAAGCCTACAAGGTCATAGAAGGGATATATATATATATATATATATATATATATATATATATATATATATATATATATATATATATATATATATATATATATATATATATATATATATATAATTGAAAGGAAATCAGAAATGAGATGCCCCACCATCGATCTAGAATCTAGATGATCTGGACCAAAAATCAGGCTGGACTAAACTTGTATGTTGAATGCAGCCTGTTGATAATTTTCTTTTAACTGTCCATTTTTGCTTTTCTAGGTACATGGGTGGCCAACCTGATGAGTGGACAGATCACATTTTCAGGCTAGGGAAGTTCGTGATGAGGTCTGCATGATGAATGGTGCGATCATTGCATAGGCAGCACCATGTTTGCATGGATATGCAATTTGTGCTTCTCACAATCCGAAGCATTACCAATAATCTATTACAAAATTGGACAGTTCTCAAACAATCCATGCTTCTGATCATTGTTTCAGAATCAAGTGTAACCAAATCAAGGTTGATTGCCACTAAGTGTGAAAAGAGAACATGATAAAAAAAAAAAAATGCTACCCACTGAAGGATATCCAGAGATCGGGACCGTTGATCGTCACCCAAATGAGGAGAAGAGTGCCATGAGACCGGGGATAGCAATGGGAAATTACTCTTCCTGACTGTGGGTGGTTCTGGTGTTCTCTCTTGTTTCTTGTTGATTTAGCAATGGGGTTGCTAATCCCCTTTAGAAAGACTCTTATCCACCGTACTAATGATCAGCAACTCTCCTAAGGTGAAATGGTTCTCTCATTTGGGAAACAATCCGAACCATTTTACAAAGTTAGTAACATTAATAATAATAATAATAATAATAATACAAAATGAAACTGATTTTGGTACTTTGATTAACAAGCTGACGTGGAGATTACAGATTACCAGGATCTCCACCATTGTGGGCCTCATGGCCATTGATCCAACACCCCCAACAGAGAAATTTCATCATTTCACAAGCTAAATTGGAAATGCTTGATTACCATTCTCAATATTGAAAGACTATTTTTCAACTTAGTGGAAGTTGTTAATGGTTCACCAATTGTTACTTCTATTTTTCAGGATTTCGTATTTTAATCATATATGTAGTTAAAGGTGCACGGAAAATATCCGTCGTGTTTGTGGAATGGATATTTCTAGTGCCCCACATCGGTAGTTGAGAATGCATGTGTGTGTACCCCATGTAGGTCATTAAGGTTGTGTTTGGATGCACCCCAAATCAGCATCCTGGAAGATACTTCATTAGAAAGGATGTGCTTTTGATCAGTTGTGCGTTTTGGGGCAGCAAGGATTTCAGGAACTGAAATCTCTGTGACGCCCTATCCCTCACAACAAAATATCCCCGGACATTCAAGGTTTGACTTGAAATATCTTGGAAATTAAAGGCTGTATTTGGATGTACCAAAAATCAGCATCCTGGAAGATACTTCATTAGAAAGGATGTGCTTTTGATCAGTTGTGAGTTTTGGGGCAGTGGGGATTTCAGGAACTACAATGTCCAGGATTCCCTTCTCACACACAACACAATATCCAGGACGTTTAAGGTTCGACTTGAAACATTTTGTATATCAAATTCAACTAAAATGCTACTAAAGTTAGCTGAGTTTGAGCTCTTAAAAAAATGTTCTTTGACTCATTTATCTAGCAAACAAAGAACTTCGGATTCTCAATAGTAGTAGTAGTGTTTTCCAATATGAAAGAATTGCATTTCAGCTTTTTTGTTTCCAATTTATTTAAGTAGGAAAATTTAGATGCCATACCCATTCAAGGAGATCCGTCTTCTCCAAATCCACATTCTCGCATTTGTTTGGCCTACCGCTTACAATCTCCAAAGCAACAACTCCAAATCCAAATACATCGGCCTTCTCCGTCAGATGCCCACACATGGCATACTCTGATGCAAGGTAGCTGCTTTGAGAATATATAAAGATAGCAGTTTGAGGTACTCCAATATATAACCAACATCACCTAAAAATAAATATAGGCTGCATTCGGATGCATAATAGAATTGAATTGTTATAATTCAATTCAATTAAGTGAAAATTGCCAAATTGGCAATAGATCAATAGGGACCAAACCCAAAATCGTTTTGGGTCCAACTTCAACACAGAATTGGCCATTTGTTCGACGTCGAATTGAATTGTTGTAGTTTAGTTCAATTGAGTATCCAAACACACCATTGAGAGTATCATATTAACTGTTTGAGGCACTTCTACAGAAATCAACATCGCATAATACGAAATTTAGGCTGTGTTTGGCTTCTCAATAGACTTGCATTGCTATAATTAACCTGTGCAAGCCCACTCCATTGATAATGACAAACCAACCCCAAGATTGATATTATGGAATGGAATGGCTTTGCTTTTGTCTTGCGCTTTGCATTGAGTTGGGTTATTGCAATTTTTTTTTCAATCAAGCATCCAAATGCACCCTAAAGAAAGGAAGGTGAATGGGAAGTTTCAGCAATGCTTACAATGTCCCAGCAGGGCGTGTATTAATGTGGGTCATCTTGTCATCGTAGAGCTTGGCCAAACCAAAATCTGATATCTTTGGTTTGAGATCCATGTCGACCAGAATATTACTGGCTTTGACATCCCTGTGAACAATGTGGGGCATGGATTCCTCGTGAAGGTAAGCAAGACCTCTTGCTGTCCCCAGGCATATCTCAAAGCGGGTATGCCAATCCAGATGCAAGTTACTCTTTCCTGCAAGGAAATGGTAGCCATTAGCATTGAAATGTAGTACAATCAAGCTCTCCTACAGCCTTTTTTTATTTTATTTTTTACCAGGAAGGTGGGAGCACACCACCTGGAACCCAGCTCTTCTACAGCTATTACACACTTGCAGTCGGATTTTGAATTGTACCCTGCGTCATATGTGCCACTGCTGGCATGTGGGTTCGAGGTCCAGGTTCCTTAGGTGGGGTCCATCATGTATGTGCAGTGGCTAGAAAACAAGCCAGTCCAGTCATCAGACCATGGGCCACAATCCTGTCATTGTTCACCTCATGATAGGAAATTTGGACCACAGTATGTACGTACCGCATGGACCACCACATGAACAACTTGGATCTTTTTAACATGGAACACATTGGCACATCCCATTCAGCCATCCAGACCATCCATGTAGTCGACCAACTCTTCATTGAACCCCCAGCTCAAAATCAAACAAGCTACAAGTTCATGACACTCGGATCCATTGCCAACTTTTAGAACATCAAGAAAATTTTAAGATTGACTGTCTAATGCAAAATGTATATGAGATCATATGGCTAAAAACAGCTGAAAACTGCAATATTTCTACCATCACCTGATCCACAAGAGTGGCCTATCACTAGGTCAGTTCTGATTCTTCAAATGGATCAAATGCACTGTTCAATTTTATCGCTGATAGAATTGGTACAAAGCCGCATTTGGATGGAATAAACTGCGAGCTATCACTTTAAATTAGTGGAAATAATCAAATTCCCAATCTGTAGAAGTTTTTCTGCAGGGCTCTACATTCAAAAGATTTTAATCAATTTTATAAAGGTTTTCAACCATTAAAGTTTTATTTTAACCATTAAAAATGATGTTTTGGACTTAATGATGACTTGATGGTTAAGATTGGATGGTCCACCACTTGATCGGCATAGGATCATGATCAATGGTGGATGGCCATGATAGTGAAAGGATTGAATTACAAGTGCATGCATGTATGAGGCGCTTTAACAGGGTACAAAGAGGTTCGTAGGGTGGCAGAGTACGGTATGGTGTACACCTTTGAAACCGTAGCCTTCTCCTTATTTAAGATACTATTGTAGAGAGGAGAGTATGGAGATTCCTCCAGAGAGAATAACCCTGGACGTCCCCTCTACTTGGGCTTCAAGAGCAGAGAGAGGAGAGGTGTCTGGTGGCTTCACTCAATCTATTCTTAATTTCCTTCCTCGCTTCACATGTACATCCACATGTGTGGGTCCACTTGAGTGGACAAAGAGTGCTCATCTTAGCCCCTATCAGAGATCGATTTTGGGCTTTCCCATCTCTTGCAACTGCAATAGAACAAGGAGAGACTCTTTGGCTTAGGAGAATGACATCAACAATCTACACTAATGGAATTGTTTACGCAATTGATTGCAGAGAGGTAAGATCAAAACCATCCTTTTAGCTTTTTATATTTGGAAATCTAACCTTGAATGTTTTTTCTTTAGACATTTGACATTATTACATTGGGGATCCAATTGTGAACATAATTATTTGAAAGGATTTCTAAAAAAGTCACAAATTTGTTGCGTTTATCAGGTTGAAATCTGTCACTAAAAAGTATATTATAGCTTAGATATTGGAGACTAGACATCCATTAAGTGGTTTTTCCATTGGACACTGCACTCAAAAGGTCTTAAAAGGTTGTATGAATGTTTTCAACATTAAACTTTTGTTTTAACTGTTAAAAGGGTTTTGACCGCACTTGGTTATATTCTAATGGTTTAGATTCGAGGGTCCACTACTTAATTTGCATGGGCATTGGATCAATAGTGAATGGTCATAATATTAGAGGACTTGAATCAATTTGGGTACATGGGTTAAGGCAGGATCATGACTTCAAATTTGGTAGGGAATATGGAAGATTGTAGGGTGCGAGAGTATCTCTCCGTGAAACCTTAACCCTTTCTTATAAATAGATTATATCTTAGATGAGGAGGTGTAAAGAAATCCTGGACATCCTTAATCACCCTAGAGCATCACCACATGAGAGAGAGAGAGAGAGAGAGAGAGAGAGAGAGAGAGAGAGAGAGAGAGAGAGAGAGAGAGAGAGATTTCATCTTTCCCTCCTTTCATCATACATTCCACACATGTGGGTTCACCTGGATGGATCTAGGCATCTCCTTTAGCCCTGCTTCAAGTGCTGATGTTTTAGTTCTCAACTTCTCCTTTATCTAGGATAAATCTGGGGGAGACGTTCTGATTTGAAGGATCGGCATACCAGAAAATCAACAGTTATTAGTTTTTGGAATCATCGATCTAAGGCAATTTTAATTCTTAATGTTATATTTTTTGGTTCTAGAAATTTGACAAATATCAAATGGGAATCCTTGGGCTAAATAACATAAAATCTGGATTTTTTTAGAGACAACAGAAACTTTATTAAACAGCTTGCAAAATTGAGAAAAGAATATAACCAAAGCTAGCCAACTTAAGGACGAAGACTGGAATCTGGATTTTGAAAAATCTTAAATTCTACTGCATTTCGAAAATCCTAACAAATAATTCAACCAAGTATACACCCTAAAATCATGATATAATAAGGCTAGTGTTGGTTTTCATTCAAGTACATAGATTCATTGAGAAGGGAGAGGACAATAATGTACCAAAGAGTGCTTGATCGAGGCTCTTGTTTTTCAGATACTCATAAACAAGGAGCTTATTCTCTCCCTCGATGCAGCATCCGTACAACTTCACGAGGTTTCGGTGTTGAACAGAAGATATAGCAGCAATCTCTGCTATGAACTCGCTCTTTCCTCGGAGAGATTTTTCTGCGAGTTGCTTCACAGCCACCATCCGCCCGTCTTGCAATGTGCCCTGTCGTGTAAATCAGATCAATTGGTTTTTGCTTATAGGCATTTTCCATTTGGGAATTGTAGTGGTACAAAAGTGTATGACAATTTGCAAAAGAAATTTGGAAAATGGGTCTCAAACTAAGGAAATGAATGGTTTGGATGTGATCCAGACCACTAATTTGATGTGCAGTATTAAAGATGGCTAATGACCCAAATATCTCTCAAATTAGAAGTTCCCAACCATTTGATCATTGGCTTTTGTTCCATTGAATGTGAACAATTGCTATTATTTTCTTTACCATCTTCCGGTAGGTTACCTATCAAAGGTTTAGGATTGTTCCATCAGGGAGTGGGCATCCCTCATCCGCAGCTGGACCCCACATTCATGCAATCACGATACTGAGGCTCGGGATCATTCAAATCTTGTGATCATTGTTTTATATACAATAAAATCAAACTGACCTCAAAAACAGGCCCAAATCCTCCCTGACCCAGCTTCTTTGCAGGACTGAAATCTTCGGTGGCAGTCTTCAGTTCCACGTAACTGAAAGTGTTTGGTCTGGGACCCATTCCTAGAAACTCTGCAAATACACATAAAAAGGTAGGTTGCATTCATACATTCACTTCAATCCAATACATGGGCTTAGAAGGATTTGTACCATTTGGCAGTCCAAGTTCTATTTATTTTGATTGCTCATTGGATTTGAGTTTATCATTTTTAGTAATCACAGAAAAAAAAAAAGGAAACAAAATTACACCCAGTTGAAAAAAGTTGAACGGATGAATGGGATCGGTGTATTTAGGGTGTGTTTGGATGCACTATCAAATGGAATTGCAATTGTTCATCTAATAAAGTGGAAAGCATCATATTTTAGTTTCCTTAGTATTCATATTGAGGATCTGGGCTCTGAATCGTCATCTCCTCTAGATCAGATGGAACACTTGCAATTCAGTTGACTTGCATCCAAACACATAAATAGGCCACATTTGGATTTTCCCACTTACCAAAGATGATTTGATAGGCTAGCACCAAACCTTGTGGTTTGGAAATGATTAGCTATACATGGAAAGAACCCATATAGCTCAGGAAAAACACCCAACTGTCATTCGGTGGTACATCCATACACCTTTAATGTACTCTTGAAACATACCATGTGACTTCAACATTTCTGAAATTTCACTTTTGTTATCTTTTAATTACTTACTTATGAACAACTGAATTACCTTTACTTTTGAACAACTGAATTACCTTTGTCTTCATCAACACTCGACCTTTTACTTCTTTTCCAAATAAAAACTAAGTAAACAAATACAATGCTTAGAACAACAGCAACCGAAATTCCAACAGCCAAAGCAGTCTTGTTCTTCTTTCGCGGAGTCCCGACAGTCGGTTTGAAATCTGGAGAAGAACTCAATACAATTAGTCAATGTTGAACTTTCAGATATGCTAGAATGTACTTTTAGAGGAATGCTACAACTAGACTTGCATGTGGTGATCAGGACTGTTGATTTGGTGAGCCATCACGTGGATGGTCCATGTATAGGAATATTGTAGCCATCCAATTAGTAGTGGTCATATCACTAATTCACTATGACTTATAACTTATAAGCCATATACTATGGAACTTTTGGAAAAGAACAATTTAGCAAAGACTAAAGAATTAGTATATCAGAAAATTAGTTTGGTTTCATGCAAGGGGATCTATCACTTAACTATTTGTGTACTTAGACAATCGATAGAGAAATATAGGGAGAGGAGGAAGGATCTCCACAAGTCTTCATCGACTTAGATAAAGCTTTCGATAGGGTCCTTAGAGAGTTAATCTCATAGGTGCTGGTAAAAAAGGAATTTCAAGAGGATAGATTGACATGATTAAAGATATGCATGAGAAAGCAGTAAAAAAAAAAAAAAAAAAAAAAAGTGTGAGGACCACTGGTAGAGAGACAAGTGAGTCTCCAATTACTATAGACTTGCACCACAGGTCAGCATTAAGCTCATATCTCTTCGTATTTGTTATGGACAAGTTAAAGAGATATTCCTAGGAAGAGATCCCAATGGTGTATATTTTCGCAAATGACAGTCTTGATTGACAACCAAAGAAGGGTGTAAACACAAAAGTTAGATTGATGAGGAGGATATTTATAATCTAAAGGATTTAATATTAGTAAGACCAACATAGAGTATATGGAATGCAATTTTAGAAATAATAGGAGTGAGAACAAGGAATTAGTTTTTTTTTTGAAAGATAAACAAGGAATTAGTTAAGATTACTAACTAGGAAGTTTTCCAAAAATAACCACTTTTGATACTTGAGTTGATAATTCATGAGAGTGGAGAGATTGAGAAGGATGGTACCTATAGAATTTAAATAGGATGGAAGAAATGGAGATGTACCTATGGAGTTTTATGTGGTTGTCGTGTACCACTCAAACTAAAGGAAAATTTTATAGGATGACTATAAGACTAGTCATGCTTTACGAGATGTTTATAGCATGAGAGTAGGCGAAATGAATGTTCAAATGGATAAGTGGCAAGGCAAGGAAGGATAGAATTAGAAATGACCGCACTCATTGGAATTTAGGAGTAGCAACAATAAGTAATAAGATAAGGGAAAGTAGACTTAGATGGTTTGTTCATGTACAACGGAGACCAAGAATTGTACTAGTTAGAAGGAGAGAGTTAGTACAAGTTGAAGGCTTTAGAGGGATGACCAGAAGGCTCAAAATTTAGGTGGGGGTAGTAGGAAAAGACTTGACGATCTATAGCCTAACTGAAGTTATGGTCCTTGATGGAGGGGAATGATGGAAAAGGATTCATGTAGCCAGCCCCAATTAGTTGGCATAAGGATTAGATGATGATTGATGATGATTGATGATGATTTTTGGCCAATGGTCTATCTGTTGGAATTGCAAACCAAATCCAGCCCGTCCATTTGGTTTCCTTGTATGCCAAGGAACCTCAGTCCGCTGGATTTTCAAGGAGTAATTGCTGAATGAAGCTTCCAGCAACTGGATGGTTTCTCCATGCATCCGTTCATTTCCAGATGTTTTGAAAAGGAAAAACATTAAATATTTTTGTTTTGGTTTTTGTTAAAGCAGTTACTTCTCTGCCCTTGCAGTGTATAGATATATGGGAAAACTGGTCATTTCACATTGTAGCAAAATGCCTATATAAGGAGTGTTTTTGTATCCAGCTGATGCAAGAAACACACAGCAACATAGTTGTTCAATACAGTCAATAAAATTCTGTTTTGATCTCCCTCTCTTCCTTCTTTGAAAATCATCTTTCCTGGTTGTCTTGAGGCTTTGAAAATCCAATCGATCCAGCTTCTTAAGGCTCAGTACAGCGAACACTATCCACACAACCACCACCAAACAACTAGTTGCAATTACTATCCATGATCACCACATTTACGGTTGGGATCACACTACCTAGAATCTCTATGAAGAGCAACGGGGTTAACAGCATTTCTCTTAGTCCTATTATAGAATCAAATTTCAATCACAAATTCTTACTAGGAGTAACACGGATGGCCGAGATGGTGGGTCCATAAGTGCCTGGAGAAGGTATACAGCAAGTCCCCTTTCCAGCCCAAAGGAGATGAATTTCAAGAACGTTTTTGTATACCATAACCCATTGTTCCATCTCAATGCCTCTGAAGGCAATACCTGCTTCATCTTTTATATTGAAATCTTTTCATACCAGCTTGCCCTGCACAATTAACTTAGATTCAAAACTAATAGAAATCGTTTTCACAATGAATTCAAATTTCAAAAACAGAATTTTGATTGGAATAGATGGTAATTTGTTATGTTTGGGACTCTTTGCAATTACATGGAACTCAAGAAAAATCAGTCTATTTTCAAATGAAGAATGCTCATTTGTTGCTGCCTCTATACCTTGATCATTGGATAATGCATGGAAAAGAAAATAAAATGCTAGTTCATGATTATAATAATGAAAAAGTTTTGTTTAGAACACATATCTGAGAGGGACATGAAGTGCCTGTGCCCCTCCCACAAGAAGTTCTTATAGGTGGAAGCTGTGGAGCCAACCACAATGTCCATGAGAAATCCACTTCGGCATTCAGTTTCTCTAACTCATATTAGAAAATGATCTTAGAAATGAGGCAGATCCAAAACTCAAATGGACCACACGACAAGAAACCTTCCCAGGGTCCACCATCATGTTTCCATGCCACCCAAACCGTTCTTCAGGATATTCCCACTGGGATGAACTGAAAAGACAAATATCATCCTGATTTGAAACTTCTATGGCCCCATGAAGGTTTCAATGGTGGACTTCTAATACCCACTGTTTCCTACAGTGTGCCCCACTTGAATTTTAGATCCGCCTCATTTTTAAGCGACATGAGCAGGCAAAACTGATGGATGGAGTGGACTTCTCATGGACATCGCAGTGGGTCCACAGAGCTTCTGCCTCCAGGAACTTCTAGGCAGGAGACACAAGCAATTCCCATCCATTTGAACCATGAACCAAGTGGTCCCTGCCACCTAGATGACCTAGCCCATTATGCCAGTCCACACTCATCAGGCAGGCCAATATTGCTGTTGCCAATTTTCAGAAACCAATCAATTATTTCACTCTTCATAAATGTTTGGCCTGCCAAATTTAGATCATATTATCTACATGTTGGGTCCTGTCTGATGGACGCATCAAATGTCCTACAAATGCCAGGTTGGCACGTGTTTGCATGTAGAAGCATTTGTTGTGGGTCTATCAAACATATTGGATTTGAGTTGAAAAGGATCTCACAAACTCAGGAAAATGTCCTAATAATGCATACCTGAAGATAAATATCGAAAATGTGCTTTCCCACGCTCTCCCAAGTTTGTGAATCTGGAAATACTGTCTCCATGAATTTGAGATTTACAGTATAAGTCCCATTTTCGAGCCCCAGACCATAATGTCTCAGAGATCCTGGTGACAGTCTTGCATATTGGAACAGCCCCGGCTCTGTTGTATTCGAAAATACATCCTGACTGTACCTTTGATATCTGGTGTTGCTGCCTTCACTAAACCTTCCAACATTGCTGACTACCCACTTCTCTTTGTTGGCCACATTATAGGATACTGGGCCCAGAGGTGCATTGTCAGCCTCATACTCTGTGTCAATAATTTTCGTCGTGGGCCCACTGCACCTGATCACAAGTGAAGAATCTGTAGATCAATGGAACAGTGAGACATTGATCAGTGCATAGCATATTTAATGGATTGTTCATGTACAGTGGTACAGGAATCTTTGGATCGTGATCAGATGGTGAAGATCATTGTCTCGTCGTATGATCACAGTTAGATCATGATCTGCAGAGATCTTTTCAATGAACATGGAAGATCAATGCAGAAAATGAAACATTGATCTCATTAAACTGAAACTTAATATGTCTACATAACACTACACGTGATTGTGCAACATGGACCCTATAATAGGTGGGCCATAACCCAATAACAACACCATTTAGATTATGCTAATAATTTGATCAGAAAGACGCATTGATAAAAGCGTCCTCTATTCAAGCAATTAGGACCATCCAACTGCCGTTGTTTTGAGGCAATTGCCCATCTATGGTGAGTAACACATGATGATCTATATGGTGGGTCCAAGCTTATACATGGCTTGGGTTTAATATGCATTTGCCAAATTGACACATCGAACCGCATGTAGAGGTGCAACAAACCTCTGATTACTTTCAATTGTTATATCATAAGTATGGGTATACCACACACATCCAAGGAAACAATAAGAACAGGAAGCTTCCACATTTTATAGGACAACAATCTCTTGCCACGGGAACCACTGTATACATGCATGCAGAAAATGTGGATGAGATCTGAACCGTTCGTTCAGCTGTTGTGGTAGTGAAGAAGGCATAGACCAAACATCACATTGATTGGATGATATAAAACAATTAATTTCATGATAAACAAATATGGACAGAAGAAGGGGCAATAGGATTGTGATCAGTCATACTCAATGAGAAAAAGTTCATTGATCAGACAGCCAGCATTCCCCATTCAAAGGCATTTCTGGTTAATTGCCAATCAATGATGGACGGTGCAGATAACCATACACACATGCCATATTTTATTATTATGTATATAGGGGGAAAAAAAAAGATTATCTATTGATAGGAATGGAAAGGATAGCTTACGGATTGGACGGCTCCGATGGCATGGAAAGCTTCGCTGAAGACAATTCAAGCTTAAAGGCAAACCACTGAATGCACAAGAAAAATGACTGTTAAATGATGACCATTATATTACGGAACAACAGCCATTGATTACAGAGGATGTCTAGTTTGTTTAACCAAGAAGCCAAAATGCAACATGGATTAAATCAATGCGGGAAAAGGCAGCATTCAGGTGGCCAGGTATATAATGCTGCGAACCAATGCTTTTATTGTTTTGATTCATCTAAAAAATGACATTGATAAACACCTTCAGTTAGAACTATCGAATACGAAATTATTAGCGATCAAGTTCCTGCACACAAGGAGCACGGTGTCAGTATCATGGACAATGTCGAAAGAGAAAGTGCTCTTATGATGCACATGTAAAAATGTGAGTCTTAATCAGGATCATTGATTCCATGGGCCATCATGCGAATAGGCCATGCAAAAAAATTACAGTATTTGGACAGCTCTGACTATCCAAATGTTCTGCATTTTCCCTACCAAGTGCCTTTTGAGTGATCATCCCTTTTGAGACCACAATCCGGTCACTTTAACGTTTTTGGGGCCCACCAAATCATCAGTCCTGATTGGCTTACACACATTCCAAATGTATGCTAGAGATGTTTTCGAATATTTCGGACATCAAAACATTGAAACCATGTTTATATCATGACAAGAAAGAAAGAGGATTCAATCCTAGCCTTGGAAATTGTACGCAGTCAGGATTTAACAGCGTGAAACATGGTTTTACAAGTACAAAAAATGGTGGTGAAAGGAAGGTTTGTGCTTCCTCAGACATACAAGTTTAAGCCTTCTTCTGTTACCCAAGATGGAAAGCTTCCTGATAATTGATTGTATGATAAATCTCTGCAAATTAAAAAAAAAAAAAAAAAGAATATCAAAGATGATCCAAAGTCCTAACACGGCATTTATCAGACAAACAGTCACTAAGTTATATGATTGCCATTTTTAAAATGACTATCTTCGGCATACAAAACACATTATCTCTGTTGTTGAAGAACAATTGAAATTTAGGGTCCATAATGCCTCTCCAGATGGAGAAAACCATTTTCATTTTGATTGCAAAAGTTTGTGATGACACAGGACCTGCAGCAACACGCCATTATGCTACTTGGCAGCTCATCAGAATAAAATAAATCTTGTTTGTGGGGTCTCATCCCCATAAGGCCACAGGTAATGATGATGGAGAGCCATGGGCCACGAACTGACAGTAGCCTGTTGACGTTCGAAATTCAAATGGGTTTCTCCATGAAAACATGGCGGTTGACGGGGACATAAGGAACTGATGAAATCTTCATGATTACATCATTTACATAAATCAACGGCAGAGATGGCAGGGAAATATGATCCTATGTAATGTCTAAGGTTACATTTCAGTGAACTACAAGTACAAGTTCAGTTATTAGTTCAATAGAAAGGAAACAACCAAATTGT
This sequence comes from Liriodendron chinense, assembly GCA_003013855.2. Taxonomy (NCBI): domain Eukaryota; kingdom Viridiplantae; phylum Streptophyta; class Magnoliopsida; order Magnoliales; family Magnoliaceae; genus Liriodendron; species Liriodendron chinense. The sequence goes on along the minus strand of ML058328.1, from coordinate 1,617,799 downwards.
AGTAACCTTCAAATTCAGTGTTAGGGAGAGGTAAATGTTGTGTATTTTATTTAATTTTGGTGCTCCCTAACTATCAATTTCCACTTATTGCTCCTCCAATAAAACAGTAAAAGGCTTCCAGTTGAAGTTAGTGTAATTTCAATGCGGGCCCAAAAACTAGTCCTCCATGGATACTAAAGGAAGTAAGAGGTGTTTGGATAGAGGAAAACCAAAATGAGGATACAGAAAAGTAAACTAGAACCCTCAGAACATGGAAAAACGTTGATTCCATTTTCCCTTCATCTGTATGTTTGGAATGGCAGTTATACATGGATTCCATGTATGACCACCTCAAACAGTCACCTAGTATCTTCTTTGCGTTGGAATATTTAACATCCCTGTTTCTTTTAGGGAGAATTGGTATGGGTATCTATCCTGATTTCGTTCTCTCGCTATCAGTTGACAAGGTAGAAGCTACTCTGGCTAATTACTTAGTAAATAGATTTTTCATCAATAAGACATAAATTCAAATAATGCTGTGATGGATGTCCACAATTTTGAGGAAAGCTTGGAAATGGAAACTGGTTTTCAAAGCTACCTTCTTTTTTTTTTTTTCTGAAATGAAGTAAATGTAGATTTTCCATGAAAATCGATTTCATTTCAAGGATTTCCATACCTCCAAACATCCTCTAAGATTAATTTGGTCATTTCTGCTTTATTAGGCCATGTTTGGAAGTATACCCAAGTCGAGTACTTGTTGAATATGGCAGCTGGATCACTTCATATTGAGACCTCTTCAATTTGTGAATTGATTCCTCGCACCCTTTCCTGAAGTACTCCAAAAGTAATTATAGCTAGTATCGTACAGTCCAACTCAATAACAAGGTATTTCATAACTATTACGGTAACTGTAATGGCAACCACTGTTATCATTACGATACAGGCCATTATTGCCCTTAGGGCTTGTTGTTGTTGTAGCTTTTCTTTCTTCTTCTCCTTCTTCTTCTTTTATTTTTTTTATTTTTTTAAGTCCTACTTCGGCTTTGTAATGCCCCGTAATGATCCGTTACGGGGCATTTTCTCTATAACAGGCCGTCACATAACTGTTTTGGAATACTGTGCTCAAAAGTGCATTCAAGTGCAGTCTACAAGTATGGTTAAGGTAGTGTATAGATGCCCAAGTGGGTTGGATTGTGAAAATTCAGTTCAATGAACAGAATATAACAAGCACAGGACTAGTTCTAGACCCCTTGCAAACATTTAATCTATCTCCCATGACACACCATACCCATTTGTAAAAACTATTAAATAAAATAGGCTGGGGAGTCATTTGTTCTGGAACACAACATTTTTCCCCAACTCCTCCCTTCTCCAAGGTATCAGAGCTAGGGTTTCCTTAACCCTAGTAATGTTCTTCCATTCTTACATGGTACCAAAGCTAGAGATTGGAATTCAACTTGATAGTGCCTCCAAACACAACTTAAGGTTATAACAAAAAGTTCAGTACAAATGAGTCAGATGAACATACACATTAAGAAGTTTATCGCTTTTGTTGGACAGCAGTATACCGGATAAGCTGTTGTTTCCAAGACACCTGAAAATCACAATGATGAAATACATACATCAAAGAGAATTATGTAAAGAACATTTGATTGAGGAAATTAAAGGCTGTTTGATTCTTACAAGTAAACAAGTGAATTAATGTTGAAGAGAGACTCCGGAATTTGTCCACTTAAATTGTTGAAGCTCAAATCCCTACAAAAGTAACAACTTAATTAATACAGTAGAAGAAAACAAAAATGAGATGGAATCACTAAGAAGGACAGTGGGAGATCAATGGCACATGATAAGTCCTTTCTATGGGCCTAATAGATGAATGGTCCGGATTACATGTGGTGAGGCACAAGCAGTAAGCACCAGTGAAGAGAAGGAGATAGTACTCGATCCTTTGACCTTATCAGCAATGCACAATAGCACCACTAAGGCAAATGGAAAGGTTGGTGCAGTGAGCACCAGTGTGAGAGGCAACAAAAAAAAAAATTTCACAAAAGCTGCAATTTTTATTGAATTGCTGCAAACTGAATACAACTCACTAGATGGGATCCAGGGAGCCCACCTAAGCAAAGAAAGACACAGCAACAAACAGGCAAATGGAAAGGTTGTTGCAGTGGGCACCAGTGTGAGAGGCAACAAAACTTTTTTTTTTTTTTTTTATTTACAAAACCTGCAATTTTTATTGACTTTCTGCAAACTGAATACAACTCACTAGATGGAATCCAAGGAGCCCACCTAAACAAAGAAAGACACAGCAACAAACAGGGGAAACAGGACCCAAAAACAGGGGACAAACGAGACCACAAACACCGGGCCCAAAACATCAACCTCACTCAAGAAAATACAACCAGCAAAAACAAAACATACCTGGCCAACTGAAGGGGACGAAAGGGAACAAAAATTGATTGCAAAACCTGTTGTTCCAATACCTGAAACGTCGACTCAGATTGGAAAGTCCAATGGGTCGGCTTGACTCAAAGACTTGCCCGAAAAATTGAAAGTAAAAAAACTTGATAATTAATAATAATTTTTAAAAATGCATTATAAACTGCACAAACTAATGAAAATAAGGAAACCCATTTGTATTTTTTTTAATCAGTGGATGAGTTCCTCATTGATTCGACTTGACTATGAATCCAATCTGAGTTGATTTGACTCAATGAGTCTTTAAACTAAGATCGCCTACATCTGACACAGCAGTCTGCTTCTGATACTGAGACACATGCCGATGTTGATCAAGTGTCTATGAACTTCATGCCTGAAGTGCATGCACTATGCACTGGACCAAGCGTCTCATTGGTTCTGCCATTCATGGGCAGCTAACCCAAAATTGCTGTGACTGGGCTATCCTAACCATCTTTAAAATGAACCCTTTTCTCACAAAATGTCTATGAACTTCATGCCTGAAGAGCATGCACCATGCATAGACCAGGCGTCTCATTGGTTCTGCCATTCATGGGCAGCAAACCCAAAATTGCTGTGACTGGGCTATCCTAACCATCTTTAAAATGAACCCTTTTCTCACTAAATGTCAGCAGTTACTAACTTAGGATCATCCAAGCATTGTGATTTTTGAACCATGGACAATCGTATAGACTGCAAATGTATGAACTCAGTAAACATAAAAATTATAATTTGAACCAAACATAACTTGAAAAATCACTCACATCTGCGTCAAAAATTGGTGTTTTCCGATGGTGAATGGGATAGTACCAGAAAGCATATTGTTCCTTAGGACTCTGTAGAGAAAAGCACAAAACCAATATGAGTATGTCATTTTAACTTTCTGAGGCATGTATGAAAAAGAAAAAGAAAATTAATCTAACAGATAAAGTATTAATACATGTGCTGAGATCATATGATCTTACAAGGTGGTTAAAGATGTCATATTTTCAATAAAATTCAACGACGAGCCCCCATTAGAAACATCACTGAGCTGCCTGTATGATTACAAGGTTAGTTAAGACTTAAGACTGTACATGTTTGGAGAAAAACGATTCACAAATTTCTACAATTCTACTTTAAAAATCAAAATGATATTCATGTGGAAACAAAAGAGCTATTTCCTTTCCTACAAAACACAGAAGAGACCCATTTCTTGATTTTTGGAAATTCTACTTGGGGTGCGTTTGGACCCATTTCACCATTTTTGGAAATATCATGCAAACCAAATTTCATGATATTTGGTGCAACCAAATGCACACTATAGCATAAATTCCAATATAGAAAATTAGTAATGTGAAGGAAGAATATTAGAAGATTAAAAAAAGTTAATGAATGCTGACACTCACAAATTGGTCAGTGAGGTCAAACTAGAAAAACTTGATGGTATTGGACCCTCAAAAGCATTGCCTTCAATATTCCTGCATCAACATTTTCATAGTCACAAATATTCTTTAAAGAAGTATTCTATGGCAAATCAAGAAAAGTAAGGTCTGCGTAGTGTACTCCCTAAGCTATGTTGATTGAGAACCTTTGATCAAAGCGCCAAAGAAGACATTTCAATTAGATCGATGGAAATATCAATTCGATCGAAATATTTGAGGAATCAGTTCGGAATTCCAGATTGCTTGCTGGAGTGTTTTGGTCATTTTCGATTCGATCAACAGAATTGTCGATTCAATCGACGGTGTGTCGAGTCCTGTCGATTCGATCGATAGTCATATTGACAGATTGCATAAGTGCGGCTCTTTATTTCCTAATCTTGTACGGGAGTATATAAGTATGCTTTTATATTGTGATTAGGGTAGAATAGAATGTGTGGAGCAGAGCCAAAACAAATTCTAGGGTTTTGAAGGGAGAAGCTAGGGTTTCTATACGGTAAGTTGTTCCATCTCTTGTAGCCTTTTGATATGGTGGATTGATTATCGCTTTGTGCCATGGTTATTTCCTGCAAGGGTTTTCCACGTAAAAATCTGTGTTCTCTGTGTGCGCTTGACTTTTTCTTTCTCCATTGCATGTTTGATTTTGTCTGAGGTTGCTTCCGCAGCCAACAAGCCAATCATGTGTTTTTTTTTTCTTTTGCAGAAAGGTGGGAGCACACCATCTGTAACTTTGTTGATTTTAGAAATTGCTGAACAAGCATTCTGGTGGGTGCCACAAAAAAATCAGGCCTCACCCTTTTGTATAATTCCATCATATAGAACAAATTGATCAAAGCTACTCGTATGATAGGTGGTCCCACTTGCAGCCAAAATAAAAGACCAGTTGTGTCCATATTAATTGATCGTACATGTGTGGCTGCTGGACGACCGATCATTAAACATGGTGGGAATCCCTATCCACATCCAGAACAGGATGTGGAAGGAAACCTACTTTGAGTGTGAACAAAATTCCTGTCTACCAACAATGGATGGTGGGAGACCTTACAATGCAATCCCATGCATACCAAATGAGAAGATATGAGTTATAATCGGTTTAAAACTCGTTAGTATTAGCTTACAAATTCGTGAGGTTCCAGCTCCCAGTGAAATCAGGTATCTTTCCTGTGAAGTTGTTATCAGATGCCCACCTGAAATCGAATAAGAACTTCCACCGTAAACATGGCATACAAGTAACCAAAAATTGAACCGTCCAAAATAATAGGGCCCACAGTACATGGGTCAAAAACCCATAATCAGATCAATCGAATGATCCTAAGCTCTGGATAATGGGCATCAGTCTGTTGAAATCAGACCATTGCGAATTTTTCCATTTTAATGCCCATCATAAGTTGTAACACTGTTGGTTCAAGAGCAATCTAAGGTGGGTCCCATGATTTCAATGGTTTCCATGTTTTGTGTAATCACAAGCTCGTACAAGATCTTCATGTTTCTCAAGCTAGCAAATGTTGAAGGAATCTCGCCGCTAAGCCTGCTGCTATCCATGTATCTGTGAAAAGAAAGCATAGATCATCAATCCAATTATAAGATTTCTTAGTGCTATTATCAGCTAGAGGGAATGCTCACATTGAGAGATGGAAAGTAGCTGTCAATAAACCAAAGGCTATTCATCTTGTTCTTACAAAAGCTAAAGATCACCTTGTCCTTGTATTTGTAGTTTGGTATTGTCAAACAACCACTTTCTCTAAAAACTAGAGCTGCTAGAGGATGGAGTATCAATGTATATCAAGGGACTCCTAATACTCCCCCCACACGTGCGTGGTGAAATTCTGCATAGGAACATATCGGGCAAGGGTGGAGGGACACTCACAACTCACACCCATGTGGAGGGACAATCACAACTCGAACCATAAACGGCCCCCCGTGAGAGAATATATTACCGAGGCATATTTGTTGCTCCCGGGATTCAAACACAAGACCTTTCGCTCTAATACCATGTCAAACAAACACTTTCTCTAAAAGCTCGAGCTGCTAGAGGATGGAGTATCAACGTATATCAAGAACTCTGACAGGTACATGGCTTGTGATACATAGTACCAAATGTGTCATGTATGCCACACATGCCAATATGCCAAAAGTGCCATTGTTTATCTTCAGCCACTACAAATGTGTTGTGTTAAGCATGCCGCACATGCCAATATGCCAAAAGTGCCATTGTTTATCTTCAACCACTACAAATATGTCGCATAAACATCTATGCCCTTTGTGCGACACATTTTTCATATGCGCAAAGTTGTACATGCAGTACACATGCTGCATGTGCCACCATATAGGGTCAAGCATCCAACATGTGACACGGTATATCTTCAAGAACCCCACATACATCACCTATGCTTCTATACATTTTCAAGCATCACACATGCATTGTATGTACTAAAATTCTAATGTGCACATGTATTCAAGTGCCAAGTAATCCTACCTGTTTAAGATGCTTGGCAAATAATAACAGAATAATTGGCCACACCAGCAATACTACCAAAGTAGATAAGACTAGGAACAAGCCTAACCTAAATAGATAATCCCTGAATTAATATTTTTATTTTTATTTTTTGTTACCACATCATTGTAAATCAGTTTTGTTCAGATTCGGTAAATCAAGATACCATTCAACTCATAAGCTTGCATCACAGCTTCATAATTCCTCTTTACCTAGGAAAGATTAAAAAGAAAGAGGTCTCAAGACCAACTAGCTGCATAATAATTTACGGTCTACTTAGCATGTAAATTCCAACCTTTGATCTACGTGTGACATCCAACCCGTCCAATAAGTTGCCAACTGTTGTGATGCCAAACGTTGAGATTACCTTTTGTAAAGATCATCACATCCGCACACCGAGTGGACCACACTTGTATCTTGTGACTTATCATGTCTAAATATTGTTGTTATGGTGTGACCCACCTAATGAATGGATGGGCCTGATTTTTGTACAAGGCTATCCTTATGGTGATGCCAACCTATTAGAAGGGTTAGATGTTGAGGAAATATGATAGGTTGGAAGCAATCCACGTGGTGGACAGACTTCTGGTCCAACCAGTTGTACTTGAAGCCTTCTCAAAATGAAAGAAAGAAAATACCAATATTAACCACCACAAATTGGGTGGCAAATTTAAAATTCCAAGAAAAATAGTTAAAAAAATAAAAAATAAGTACTTACAGTTCTTGCAGACTTATCAAATTCCCAAGCGCAGGTGGGAGTGAACCAGAGAAGTGATTTGAGCTTATATCCCTGAAAATAAATAAATAAATAATTAATTAATCAGTTCGTCTCCAAAAATACCCCTATTGTTGCCTGAAATCACTACAATAACCTTAATCAGTTCTCTTACGATAGAGAAGTTCTCTATCATTTGATAACTAGACATGCAGCTGGAAGTACGGTAACTTGTGGTGCAGCCAAACCATTCCTACCAACATGCCGCTTGTGTAGAACATCCGTACCATGCCAATATTAGGTCCTATGATGAAGGTCATCTACCTCAAAAGATCAGGTAGGTCCACTCATGAAGTTGGCCACACCTGGATGGTGAGTCAAACCGTCGGTTATCGACTCATTCCAACGGCCCGACTGTTCAGAGGTCTGGCCTGATTTTTTTGTAAGGTGTCTTCATGGGGGTACTACAATTTTAAATGGTGCGGATTCACCGCAGAAGTGGCAAGTTTGAGGGAAAGATGGGGCTTCACCACAATATGTGCCCCACCACCTGAATGATTCGGACCGTTCATCTAGAAAGTTCCCATCGTAGATGGCCCATCTGGAATAAATTTCTTTCCTCGCCCTTTAATATGAGCGGTGATGATCCTCAACCGATGAAATACTTTTTATATTGACCTTATAGCATGGGAGCTTCTAAATGAACGGTCTGGATCATCATAATGCTGAGAGAGATGGGACGAGCTACTCTACCACATGGCTCACAGGTACCTCAATCCAAACCGTCTAAACAGTGGGACCCATTGATAAAGGGCACATCCCCAAAAGCAGATTGATTGGACCATCCTGACCTTCGATCAATGCACATTTGTATTTTCATTTCAAACTGTTGGCTAATTTTGGGCGCGGATTTCCTGTCGAAAGCCTTGCGCAGGAAGTTTCTGCGCTGGGAACCAAGGTGGGGCCCACAGTGATGTTTTTTGATAAATCCACCCCGTCCATCCGTTTTGGGAGCTCATTTTAGGACATGAAAACAAAAATGAACCGGATCCAAGACTAAAGTGGGCCTCACTAAAGGAAAAGGTGGGTAGGTAAATTACTACCGTTAAAACCTCCCTGGGGTCCACAGTGATGTTTATATGACATCCATACCGTTCATAACGTCACTACTTCTGGGATGAACTGGAAACACAAATATTATCCTTATTCGAAACTCCTGTGGCTCCACAAATATTTCAACTGTGGACGTTTAATCCTCACTTTTTCAGCCCACTTGAGTTTTGGATCCGGTTCATTTTTGTTTTCATGCCCCAAAATGAGCTCCCAAAACGGATGGATGGAGTGGATTTACCAAAAACATCACTGTGGGCCCCTAATTTTCATCTCAACCATCGGTTAGTGTTCATCAATCAATCAGCCAGTCAGAATCATCTGTCCAATGTTGGTGACGTGACTGCATGCTAACCATTCCTTTTCCTTTTTCAGGCCACTTATCAGACGCCTGCCACAATAGAACAAAGTCGGATTGCGTCCTTCCTCGGGATGGAGGAGGGGCCCCACCGTAATGTATCTGTTTATCCACTCCATCCATTCCGTTTCTAAGATCATGTGGACCACATGAGACCAAGAAAGAGGAAGGTCCAACGGTCAGATCGACCACACTAGAAATGACTCTTGCATTTAATGCAACTTGCATACCCCTTAGAAAAATGAGGCACAAAACTCACTAAAAATCCGATCAATGATTTCTGCACAACCTCCTTGCATGGTTAGTATCATCCTATCATTGTGATTTTTAGTCTATTGTCCATTCATTGAGACTTGCGACGAATGAATGGTTCAGATCATCACACGCTAGCTACTTTGTGAAGGATATCTTACAAGGAGATTAAATTCCGGAGGTTTCCTAGCTCTTTTGGGATGCTCCCTGATATGGCATTAATACCGACATTTCTGAAAGAAAAAAAAATTCAACGAAAATGTTAGAGTCATGGTACGTTGCTCCATAAATGAGGTATGTTCAACTTACACGCAGCAGACACTTACCTCAATCTGAACGGTCTAAAGTGTGCCCAATCAGGCTATATTCAATTTTGACGGTGCAGATTAAGGTACGAATATGCCATGTGTAGGACGAATTTGGTTGCCAGTATGATCTACCATGAGATGGTGATTGCACCAACAAAATGGTGTAAAGCTTTATCAACGTGTATGAAGAATTGAAGATGTAAAGCTTTATAAGGTACAACTGATTGCACCGGATACAAACCACTGTAACCTCCCCTTTGAAAATGGTGGTGATTCATTCCAATACCATGTGGCACTCATGTGCAGGCTATCCAGACGATCCAAATCGGGAGAGAACTGTGGATGGAGCATATATCTAAAACCCAGCTGATAAAGTAATCCTAATCGTCCAATTGATGGTTATCAGATGAACGGTTAGAGGTAAAATACTGAGTGTTCCAACTTCGAAGGGAAAAATCAGATGGCTACTATCATATCATTCGTGTAATTTTAATTTTTTTTTTTTAAATTTTTTTTGCTACATCCATGAATGCTTCAGAGACTTGAGTGGTCTGGATCGCCCTACAGCCATGCCACGTGGACTGTTAACGAGTGATAAATAACAGCAACAGTGGATATTTCGCTGTGGGAGAAATTTGGATACTTACAGGGAGTGCATGTTCGTTAAATTGCCGATGGATGCTGGTAAGGGAGCTGTTATGTAATTTTTTGAGAGATTCCTGCAATAGGTAGAAAACACTTGGTGACGTGTGACACGTGTACAAGATCAAAGCCGCTCATCAGGTGGGGGCCCACCCCCATGAGGGGATCCACTGGATTTGAGTGACGGTTCAACTCAGGAGGGCTATGGTCAACCCATGGATAGATTTGGACTTCGTCGGGCCTATTTAGTTCGATACCTTGAGTCACCTGGCACTGAGGGGCAAGACAAGGCCAATTAATTCACTCCAGACTTAGATAAGTCATGACTCAACTGGAGACTGGATGAGTCGGCACAGTAGTCCAGCCCACTACTTACTTACACGGCCAAAATGTGGCCATCCATAATCAGGCACCTAAAATGTGTGCACGTGGCATCCATTGACTCAAAAACATGAGTCTGGATCCTTTCATTTGCTCAGACCAAACAGGAAAATCTTATTTGGCACTGAGCTGATTGGTCTACACATTGTCAGCACTACTGCATTAAATGCAGTCAGTGCTAATGTAGACCAATGAGCCTCGACCAAACAGGATTTTCCTATTTGGGCTGAGCGGAGGATTTGGTTTCCCAAAACATTAAGTTCCCTGTAAACTCACTACATTGCATACATTATATATAGTGAGTGTACAGTGACCTGTTGTCCACATTCAATGCAAATGTGTGGCCCACAAGATGACAGATCATTGAACATGGAAGGAATCCGCATCCACATTCAGAACATGATGTGCTAGAAACCTACTTTGAGTGTGGATGGAATTCCAGTACACAAAAAATGGATGATATGAGGCCTTGTCGTGCAATCCATTGCAATCTAAGGGGGTATTAGATTACTCAAATTCCCCAATAAATGAATAATTATTAGTTAACTTTGTATTTATAGCATTATTCTCAAGGACTTTTTTTTTTTTTTTAAATATAGTTGCACAAACACATGGCCAAAAGTGTAAATGGTTTGGGGCCTATCATGTTGTATATATGTGACTCATCCACACCATGCATCCCTTTTGCCAACTCATTTTAGGACATACCCAGAAAATGAGGCTGATCCAAAGTTCAAGCGGACCGCATTACAAAACTGTGGGAATTGACCCCCTACCGTTGAAATGTTTTAGAACTACCGTTTCTTGTGGCATGGCCCACTTGAACTTCAAATGTCTCATTTTTTTATTCATGCCCGAAAAAGTTACAGTAAAATGGATGGACGGCGCAGATATATCACATATATTAATGTGGGACCCACAAATTTAAGTAAGCCCTTTGGGGCCGATTTTCCATCCCACTCCAAGCATGGTTTAGAAGTAATGATAACCTATTTACAATGATATTTAAAAAATCAAACACCCCCAAATAAAAATCAGTTTAGGACTCGCAAGAATTAGGTTACAGATCGGTAAGATTCCAACTCCCAATGAAAGCAGGTATATTTCCTGTGAAATTGTTATCAGATGCCGACCTGAAATCAAATCAGATTTTCCACCATAAATATTTAATTTATTAAGGGATCAGAAATGATAAACATGGCATACAAGTAACCAAAAGTAACCAAAATTGAATACACCCGGATCCATAGCTCAAGTAGTAGACTGATCGGTGAAAAGTGGGGGTGACTAACATCCCCGTGTGACTAACGGTGGGGGTGGGTGTACTAACAGTGAGGTGTGTGTACTAACCTCAAAAAAAGAAAAAAGAAAAAAAAAATCAATCGAAATCATGGGGTCCACAGTAGATGAGTCATAACCCCAAAATCAGATCAATGGCCGGCATTAGTCCTTTGAAATCAAACCATTGCGATATTTTTCCATTTTTATACGCATTGGATGCACACCATAAGTTGTGCCACCGGTGGTTCAAGAGATGGGGCCTACGGTTCCGATGGTTTCATATAATCAGATGTCTTACCAGATCTTCATTTTTGTCAGGTCAGCAAACGTTGAAGCAATCCCACCACTCACCCTGCTATTATCCATGTATCTGTGAAAAACAAGAATAGATCATGAATCCAATTGTAGTATTTCTTATGCCATATACAAATAAAGGAATGTTCTCACCATCTCAACAAACCGGAAAGTAACTGTCCACTGGGGTACATTTGTCAAACAGTGTAAGCAGTTAACATGGTTGAAAAGGTGCCTTAAACAACAATGTGGCTGTGAACAAAGGATTTAAGAAGGGAGTTTTAAACATTCTACACTTCCTCTCTACGAAAATACCTTATCTAAACATCTCAGTTTTGCTCATCATTCTCAGCGTATTTTTGTAGTTTTTCATATTGTTAATCTATCTTTCAAGATAAAGATAACAAGCTTTGAATTTCTTAATAGACTCACCTATATAAGTGTAAAGGTATGGAAGTCTTTTATGAGAATTTGGCTAGTTCTCTACAGCACTTGTAAAATTAGAATCATCACATGACTTTAAAGTACATTATGCTCATATACACCAAAGTGGTGATCTTGTATGTGTGTGAAGTATTAATTTTACCGTTCAATAACTTAGTTTTGTAAGGCTCTGTCCACTAGGTCTATAGTAAGGGATTACTTCCTATTAAGCAAAGGTTCAAGTATAAATGACACCTTTGTTTATGCACACTAAATCTGATGCTCATACATCTTTTAATTTAAAAAAAAATAGTGGGAGATCATTGATTTTATTAGTGTTTTTTAAAAATTAAAAGTGAGTGAGAGAGAGAGAAACTGCACTTCGTCTTTTGAAAAAGTCATTTGTGGGAATAACCCCACATCATATAGAAAATAAGATTTTTTTTTTTCATTTATATTAATGTTCATGTATATAGCCTTTGTTAATTATTGGGTATGGTTTGCTAAAGATCACACGCACGTGTACAAACCCGTTGCGTCATGCCAGGCTCAGGATTGGGCTTGTTTACATGAGTGGTTTTATTTTATTTTTTGCCTTTTGACCGAGACTTGTGGATTCTAAATGCACGTTACCATAATGGTATTGTGACCATTCATTATAACATCAACAGCTAACTCAGCGTCAGGTGTCTGCCACATGGCCATTGAGTATTATTATATAATCTCTCTTAAAGAGATATCCTATGGGTGATTAATGAAAAAACCCTAGCCATATTCTCTCTCTATCTCTCTGTTATGGCTGTTCAAAAAACCAACCATACCTATAAAACCAACCAAACCAGTTAGTTTTCCATTCTGTTTTTAGGCTGGTTCGGTTTTTTATATTAAAAACTGAGAATGTCGGTTCAGTTCTCGTTTTGTGAAAATTATAAACCGTTTTCAACCGAATTGAACCGACTATATATATACTTGAATTATATTTATTATGTATTTGTTACTCTTATTGTACGGCCCACCTTGATAATATCTTATATATCTATGCCATCCATTCGTTTTCTCAACCCATTTTAGAATGTATTCCCCAAAATTAATCAGATCCAAATCTCAGGTGGACCACACCATTAAAAATAGTGTTGATTGAACGCTTACCATTAAAAATGTCCTAGGGCCCACTTGAAGAAGATATGCAATGTGTATTTTCCATCCAACTTGAGGTCAAATGGAACTAGATAAAGGGAAAAGTCAAATTTCACTTTCAGCTTGATCTAAAACTTTTGTAGCCTATAATTATAAAAAATAATAATAATAATAATAATGGTCATTCACCAGTTTTTACATTGGTGTGGTCCACAGAGATTTGGATCTTCTTAAATTTTTTACCGTTGTCATGAAATCGACAAAATCGAACTGATCAGAATTTATTTAGTTCGGTTTGGTTAGTGAGGTTTCATCGGTTTGACTCAGTTGTTAAACATTCAAAACCGAATGAGTCGGATCGGTTGGGTGTTGCACCTTAAAAATTGAACTGACTGAACCGTGCACAATAAAAGTTTTGTTGATCCTTTTAATTATGATTGATCTTTCTATTATTTTTTCGTCATATACTAAGCATCAAATAACTGTAGTGTTGAAATTGACCATTATAGTCGACAACAGTTGTAACCTAAAAGCAGTTGCAGCAATGGATTTAGATGAATCTTCTAATTCTAGAATAGGGCGCAAATTGCCTTTAGGAGAGCGACCTGGTTCCACACCTCTACTGGTTTTTCGTTTTCATTGTTATTAATATTTCACTGGAGGAATTAGGTGAACACGATTTACCTTCTTACTTTTCTTTGAATTTTAATTATTTTTCTGTTTCGGATTACACTTACTGTTGATATTTTGGGTACTGGAACAACACTCATTGTTGTTTGAAGATCAAAGAGATCTAGGCCTTATTATGCTCTCTAGGGATGAATTTTATGTAATCCAATTACAGACTTGGGCTACATTTGTAATGGAGGCAAATCCCATCTTAAGGAAAAAAACTTCATAAAGCAACTTGAAGATGCTTTCTTCACAATTAAGTCACAATCTATTTCAAAGAGGAGTTGTTTGGTAGCAGTAAAAGTTTAATCTGGTAAACAAATATGCCATGGTTTATCTACCACTAGTTTACAAAAAAAAAAAAAACCCCCAATAAAAACAAGGATTATTAATTATCTCGTTTGTACAAAAACTAGAGAACAGCTTATCCCTATAATGGTACATTGTAGGATGGAAGTAATTCACTAGGTGGACATTAACTTATGGTCCAAATAGTTATATTTGAAACCTTCTCAAAAAGAAAAACAAAAAACAAAAAAGAAAACCACCACATATTAATCACTGTCACATTCAGTGGCGAATTCAAAATTCCAAACACATCATATGGCATTTCTAAAGAAGAACGTTTAAATAAAAAAAAATAATAATAATAATCAGAACTCACAGTTGTTGCAGACTTGCTAAATTCCCCAACTCAGGTGGAAGTGAAGCAGACAAGTTGTTGTGACTTATATCCCAGAAAATAAATAAATAATTATATTTTGTTATTTATCATTGTTGTCATGGTTTGGTCACCTGATGAGTGGATGGAAGTAATTCACTAGGTGGACATTAACTTATGGTCCAAATAGTTATACTTGAAACCTTCTCAAAAAGAAGAAAAAAAAAACAACACCACCACATATTAATCACTGTGGCATTCAGTGGTGAATTCAAAATTCCAAACACATTATATGGCATCTATGAAAGGAGAACAATTAAATAGAATTAAAAAAAAAAAAATCATAACTCACAGTCGTTGCAGACTTGCTAAATTCCCCAGCTCAGGTGGGACTGAACCAGACAAGTTGTTGTGGCTTATATCTCTGAAAATAAATAATTAATTATATTTTGTTATTTATCAATGGCTAAACATTGTTGTCATGGCTTGGCCACCTAATGAGTGGATGGAGCTAACTTTTTAACAAGACTATGCTTATAATGGAGCCAACCAATTCAAAGGGTTAGATGTCTCACAAACATGATAGGTTGGAAGTAATTCACTGCATAGGCAGTAACTTATGGTCCAATTGGTTGGCCATGAAACCTTCTAAAAATCGAAAAGAATAAAAACATATTGCATATTAGTCACTACCAAATTTGGTTGGAAATTCAAAATTCCAAAATCATCATATGGCATTTCTAAAGAAGAAGAATTAAATAGAGTTAAGGAAAAAAAAAAAAAAGGAATTGCAACTTACAGTTGTTGCAGTCTTGCCAATTTCGCCAGCGTAGGTGGGACTGAACGATTGAAGTTATTGTGGCTTACATTCCTGAAAATAAATAATTAATTATATTTTGTTATTTATCAATGGCTAAACATTATTATTATGGTCGGGCCAATCAAATGAGTGTATGGGACTGATTTTTGTACAAGGCTATCCTCAAAGAGGAGCCAACCTATTGAAACAATTGGACATGGCATGAGTAATTCATTGGGTGGACAGTAACTTATGGTCCAACTAGTTGGAACTGGGAAAAAAATGCCGCATATTAATCACTATCAAATAGGGTGCAAATTTGAAATTCCAAACACAACATATGGCATTTTTGAACAAGAATAATTAAATATAATTAAAAAAACAGAACTTACAGTTGTTGCAGACTTGCCAAATCCCCCAGCTCATTTGGGAGCCAACCAATGAAGTTATTGTAGGTTATATCCCTGAAAATAGATAATTAGTTATATTTTATTGTTTATCCCTGGCTAAACATTTTTGTTATGCTTTGGTCCACCTAATGAGTGGATGGGACTGATTTTTGTACAAGTATATCCTCATAACGGAGCCAACCTATTGCAAGGGTTGGATGTTGCACGTACATTAGAGTTTGGAAGTACTTCACTAGGTGGATAGTAACTTATGATCCATATGGTTGGACTTGAAACCTTCTCAAAATATAAAAAGGAAAAATAAAATTAAAACTACTGCATATTAATTACTACCTAAGTCAGTGGCTAATTTGACATTCAAACACATCATATGGCATTTTTGAAGAAGAATAATTAAATAGAATTAAAAAAGAAAAAAGAAAAAGAAAAGCAGAACTTACAGTTGTTGCAGACTTGACAATTTCCTCAGTTCAGGTGGGAGAAAACCAGTGAAGTTATTATAGCTTATATCCCTGAAAATAAATAAATAATTATATTTTTTATTTACTGACGGCTAAACATTATCATTATGGTCTGGCTAACTTAAGGAATGAATGGGACTGATTTTTGTACAAGGCTATTCTCATGGTGTAGCCAACCTAATGGTCACAAGAACTTGATAAGTTGGAAATAATTCACTGAGTGGACAGTAACTTATGGGCCAACTGGTAGGAATTTTTTGTTTTTCCAGAGATATAACTACCTGAACTTGAAACCATCTAAAAAGGAAAGGAAAAAAATAATAAAACTCATGTACATTAATCACTACCAAACTGGGTGGCATTTTTTCTCTCTCTCTATCTTCTATTTAATTTTAGTTATGTAAGTATGAGAGAGAGAGAGAGAGAGCTTACATTTGTTGTAGACTTAACAATTTCCCCAGCTCAGGTGGGAATGAATTAGCGAAGTGATTGTAGCTTATATGCCTGAAAATACATAATTAATTATATTTTGTTATTTATAAATGGCTAAACATTGTTGTCATGGTCTGGCTAATCTAATGCGTGGATGGGGTTGATTTTTGTACAAGCTATTCTCATGGTGGAGCAAGCCTTTTGGAAGGGTTGGACGTTGCATGAAGATGGTAGGTTGGAAATGATTCACTGTGTGGACAGTAACTCATTGTCCAACTGGTTTGGACTTGAAACCTTCTCAAAAAGAAATGGAGAAATGATAAACAAAGGCGTGTTTGTTGAAACACCGACTAGGTGTTTCTAGAAAACAACACCTGACTTTGGTGTTCTAGAAAGACCAAAACAAGTGGTCTTTCAAAAGTCCACGTTGCATGCTCTATTACCACTAGTTTTCAACCCACCTTAGCCAACAACAACTATAAATAGGGGATGTGGGTAGTATGTAGCAATGTGTGATGAGTGAAGTGTATACGTAAGAGGAGAGTGAAGTTGTGAGTTAGCCGTGAGGTACAAGTGTTCTTTGTGAGTGTGCTGTAGTTGTGTCATTGGTGTAATTGTTCATTGTAAGTGTGAGTCTTTTAGGTGTCATATTTAAGTTGTAAGTAGTTGTGATTTATAAAAGTTTTGTGCATCTTAATTTTGTATACACGAGTTTTTGTACTTTGTTGCCCTTGTTTTCTTAGAAGTGGTATCAAAGCGAGGTTCTGTCCAGGGACTGTCCATTGTGACCAGTGCGACGCTGTGAAGTCGATCGGTCAAGGATTGAGCTTCTTGGTGGCGAAGATCGACGAGTGACTGCACCAAGCACGATGGCCGATCTTGCAAATACAACTGGAGGGCTCGAGAAGTTGAACAATCACAACTATGACTATTGGTGTTCATGCATAGAGTCATACCTACAAGGTCAGGATCTCTAGGAGGTCGGCGGCGGTAGTGAAACAGCTGCACCCGCAAGAGAAGATGCCGAAACCCTATGTCTATGGCAGATTAAAGCTAAGAAGGCCATGTACGTGTTGAAGATAACAATTCAAAAGGAACTGTTAGAGCACATTTAGGAAGCTGAGACGCCAAAAGCAGCTTGGGATACACTGGCAACACTCTTTGCCAAGACAAATGATGCTCGGCTTCAGTTTTTGGAAAATGAGCTTGCGACAGTCATGCAAGGATCATTAACAATTGGCTAATATTTTGTGAAAGTGAAAACCATCTGCAATGAGATCTCCCAACTCGATCCTGAATCTCGGATTAATGAGGCCAAGATGAGGCGTATTATCGCTCATGGATTAAGGCCTGAGTACAACGGGTTTATGCTGGCCATCAGGGGTTGGCTGACTTAGCCATCTCTTGTAGAGCTTGAGAGCTTGCTAAAAAATTAAGAAACTCTAGCCAAACAAATGGCCGACGTTTCAATAAAAGATGAAGAAGAAGCACTCTTTTTTTCAGAAAGGAAGAGTAGCCGCAAGACCAAAGAAAAGAGACAACACCAAGGCTAATCTGCAAAGAGGAAGTTCTCATCCAGGGGGAGCCTCACGAAAATGAGAATCGACAATAAAGGAGCTCACGGCAAAACATCGAGTGCTATAATTGTGGCAAGAAGGGTCACTTTGCTCATGACTGTAGATTGCCAAAGAAGAAGAAGACAAACGAAAGAAATTCGGTGACAACGACAAGTCATCAAAGCGAAAGTGAAGAAGAATGGGATAGCCAAGCATCCCTAGCAATAGTCGACGAAGTCATCAACTATGACCAAGACTGGATCGTCGACTCCGGATGTTCGAATCACATGACTGGAGATAAATTGAAGTTTGTAACTATGACCAAGTACAATGGCAATAGAGTGCTCGTCACAGCAAATAATGCACGACTGCCAATCACTTATATCGGGGAGGCTACCTATATACCAAGATTCGGCAAAAAGGAGGCGCAGTTACAACGAGTATTCCACGTACCAGGTATGAAAAAGAATCTACTATCTATGTCTCAATTAACATCGTCTGGTAACTATGTTATATTCGACCCCGATGATGTAAAAGTCTGTAGAAGTGTAAAGTTGTCTGATAAGCCGATCATGATGGGACACAAATTGAACTTTGTCTATGTCATGTCAGCCGAATAAGCTTATATAGAAAAGACTTGTCAAAGTGAGACAGTCGATTTGTGGCATGCCCGACTAGGGCATGTAGGATACAATAGGCTAAAAGTCATGATGGATAAATCAATGGTAAATGGACTTCCTCAGTTAGAAGTCTCGAAAGATACCGTATGTGTTGGTTGTCAGTACAGGATGGCTCATTGACAACCATATGCAGAAGCCACTAGAGATCATCCACTCAGATGTGTTTAGCCCAGTAAAACCACCTTCAATTAGTGGCATGAGATACATGCTTACCTTCATTGACGACTACTCAAGGTACCTATGGGTGTACTTCCTAAAGGAGAAAACAAAGGTATTCCAAAAGTTCAAAGAATTTCGAAGCAAGATTGAAGGTGAGCCTGGCCAAAGGATCCGGTGCCTATGTACCGACAATGAAGGAGAATATACATCAACTGAGTTCTCGGCATATTTGAAGAAGACTGGCATTCGACGTTAGCTAACGTGTCCATACACTCCACAACAAAATGGAGTGGCCGAAAGGAAGAATCGACACTTGACAGAAATTACAAGAAGCATGATGCATGCGAATAAGGTTCCAAACAAATTCTGGGCTGAGTCTCTGAAGACAGCAGCTTATATAATCAATCGGCTACCTCAAGCAAAACTGGGGTTCATCTCACCTTTTCAGAAGCTGTGGAAGGTCAAGCCCATGATAAGTCACTTTGGAGTCTTTGGTTGTCTATGTTATGTACTTGTACCTAAGAAGCTTTATAGTAAGATTGAGAAGAAAGCGCTTTGATGCATATTCGTAATTGGATATGACACCAAACGTAAGGGATGGAGGTGTTGCGACCCCACCATCAATCGATGTTACACATTTCGAGACGTCGTATTTGATGAGGCGTCCTCATAGTGGCCACCAGAAACCATGGTGCTACCAAGTTTCAAAGACTCAGAAGATGGCCCTCAATAAAAACCAAAGATAGAGGAGCTTAGAACAAATGATAATGAATGAAGAAGAGCCTAGTCAAGAGGATCTGCCTTAGCCAAATACACCAAGAAGATCTACAAGCCCATGGAAAGATGGTGTTTACCAACAGACACCGGAGGAAGCCAGGCCAAGACAACTTGAGGTAGATGATGAACCAAAGCAATTACGACGATCCAGTAGAACGAGAAAACAGAATCCAAAGTACATAGATGCTGCTCTAGCCCAAATGGATGATGTACATGAGCCAACATCATATGAAGAAGCACGACAAAATAAAAAGTGGCAGAAACCTATAAATGAAGAAATCCCAGCACTCAAAGCAAGCCAGACATGGGATCTGGTTCCCAAGCCTAATGATGTAAAACCCATTTCATGCAAATGGGTATATAAAATCAAGACCCGTGTTGACGGATCGGTCGAAAGGTACAAGGCTAGACTTGTTGCCCGAGAATTCTCACAGCAGTATGGGATTGACTATGATGAGACCTTTAGTCCCGTAACGAAAATAACAACAGTACGTGTACTACTAGCCTTGGCTACAAGCAAGTCATGGAAGTTATGACAAATGGACGTGAAAAATGCCTTTCTTCATGAAGAGGTGGATCGGGACATCTATATGGAGCAGCCGAAAGGATATGATAATAAAGACAAAGACAAGCCACATTATGTCTGCAAACTGCAAAAAGGCTCTCTGCGGATTGAAGCAAGCCCCGAAAGCATGGTACGGTAAGATTGCTGAATTCCTGGTACAGAATGGATATTCAGCCACACCTGCATATTCTAATCTATTTATAAAGGCTAGAAATGAAAGGTTATCTATCATTCTCATATATGTTGATGATCTAATCATCACTAGGGATGATTATGAAGAAATCATCCGCGTAAAAGAAAATCTATCGGTACGATTCCAAATGAAGGAGCTCGGGAAACTCAAGCATTTTCTAAGACTCGAAATTAATCGAGTCAAGGAAGGTCTCTTCTTGTGCCAGCAGAAATATACAAGAGACCTCTTACAAAAGTTTGGTATGACCGACCACAAGCAGATATTGATGCCGATAGAAACAAACATGAAACTAACTGCGGATGAAGGAGACACCTTGAAGAACTCAGCAATGTATAGGCAACTTGTCGGGAGTCTAATCTACTTAACATTAACCAGACCCGACATTACACATGTAGTCGGAGCAATTAGTCAATTCATGCAAGAACCAAGGAAACCTCACTTGGAGGCCGTTCGAAGAATCTTACGATACATCAAAGGTACTGCTAACTACGGCCTTCTATATAAGAAGGAAAAGTGTGAGCTAACTGGATACTGTGACGCTGACTTTGCCGGAGATCCCACAACTCGCCGATCTACTATGGGGTACTTCTTTTGCTTTGGTTTCGCAACAGTCTCTTGGTGTAGCAAAAGACAACCAACAATTTCATTATCGACTACCGAGGCAGAATACAGATCTGCAGCAATGACAGCTCAAGAATATACCTGGCTAACACTCTTGTTAGAGAATTTGCATCAGCCAGTAGAGAAGCCAATGTCTTGTGACAACTTATCAGCTATCAAACTAGCTGAAAATCTTGTTCTCCATTCAAGGACCAAACACGTTGAAGTACATTATCACTACATTCAAGAAAAGGTCCTATAAGAAGATATAACACTATCGTCGATCGGAACAAAAGACCAAATTGCCGATATATTTACAAAAGGACTCAACTCCACATCACTTTCAAAGCATCGTGAAGCACTTGGTATGATTAAAAGATCCATAGTTAAAGAAAGTCAGTATTGAGGGGGAGTATTGTTGAAACACAGACTAGGTGTTTCTAGAAAACAACACCGACTTTGGTGTTCTAGAAAGACCAAAACAAGTGTTCTTTCAAAAGTCCATGTTGCATGCTCTATTACCACTAGTTTTCAACTGACCTTAGCCAACAACAACTATAAATAGGGGATGTGGGTAGTATGTAGCAATGTGTGATGAGTGGAGTGTATATATATGTAACAGTAGAGTGAAGTTGTGAGTTAGCTGTGAGGTATAAGTGTTCTTTGTGAGTGTGTTGTAGTTGTGTCATTGGTGCAATTGTTCATTGTAAGTGTGAGTCTTGTAGGTGTCATATTTAAGTTGTAAGTTGTTGTAATTTATAAAAGTTTTGTGTATCTTAAGTTTGTATACACAAGAGTTTTTGTACTTTGCTGCCCCTGTTTTCTTACAATGTTAATAGCTACCACTTACAATGTTAATAGCTACCAAATCAGGTGGTAAATTCAAATTTCCAAACACATCATGTGACATTTCTGAAGAAGAATAACAGAAAAATCATAAATAAATTAAAAAAAAGAAAATCAGAACTTACAGCTGTTGTAGACTTGACAAGTTCCCCAGCTGAGGTGGGAGCCAGTTACTGAAGTTATTGTTGCTTATGTCCCCGAAATAATTAAATAATTATATTTGCTATTTATCAATGGCTAAACATTATTGCTATGGTCTAGCCCACCTAATGAGTGGATAGGGCTGATTATTTTAAAGGGCTATCCTCCTAGTGGACCCAACCAATTAGAAGAGTTGCATGTCATAGGTCAGAAATAATCGCTACGCGCATGGAAACTTATGGTCCAACTCGTTGGAATTTTATTTTATTTTATTTTTTTGAGAGAGGTAACAGGTTGGACTTGAAACCTTCTCTAAAAGAAAAGAGAAGAAAAATAAAAATAAAACTACTGCGTATTAATCACTACCAACTGCAAATTCAAAAATCCAAACACATAATATAGCAATTTTTAAGAAGAATAATTAAATAGAGTTAAAAAAGAAAAAGAAATAAGAACTTACAATTGTTGCAGACTTGACAAATTCCCCAGCTCTAGTGGGAGCCAACCAGTGAAGTTATTGTAGCTTATATCCCTGAAAATCGATAAATAATTATATTTTGTTACTTAGCAATGGCTAAATATTGTTGTTATCGTCTGGTACACCTAACGAGCAGATGGGACTGGTTTTTGTAAAAGTCTATCTTCATGATGGAGCCAACCTATTGGAAGGGTTGGATGTTGTACGAACTTAATAGGTTGGGAGTGATTCACTAGGTGGACAATAAATTATGGTCGAATTAGTCCTTGAAACCTTTTCAAAATGGGAAAATAAAGAACCCATTGCATATTAATCACAACGAAATTCTCCGGTGGTGAATTCAAAATTTCAAACATATCGTATAGCATTTCAGGAGAAGAATAATTAAATAGGAAAAAAAAAAAAACAGAACTTACAGTTGTTGCAGACTTGCCCAATTCCCCATCCTAGATCGGAGCGACTCAGCGAAGTTATTGTAGCTTATGTTCCTGAAAATAAATATTTGTTTTCTTCAATGGCTAAACATTTTTATTATGAACTGGCCCACCAAATACTGAGCTCAGGTTGCATTAAATGCACCAAGCATTAAATGCAAGTTGCAACTTGTTCACACAAACATGGAAGAAGAGAAAACACAAATATCAGCTTGATCGAAAACTTTTGTGACCCCAAGAAGTTTTTAATGATAGGACATTGATCCCCACTGTTCTCTTTGGTGAGGTCCACTTGAGCTTTGGATCTGCTTCATTCTTTGGCTCGTACCCTTAGAATGGTCTCTCCAAATGGATGGATGACGTGGATGTAATATATGCATTATGGTGGGGCTAGTTTTTAATGTCCAAGAGGGTTTCCCCCTCTTCATGGACATGCGGTGGTTAAAGGGGCATTCGAGACTGGCAGTTTTGTAATTTATTGTGAAAAGGCTAAAAAAGATGAGCCTCACAAGAAATTGGACCTTTTGTAAAAATAGCTATGACTGGGGGCTATTGCAGTAAAAAACCCCTCCCTCCTAGCAGGTGGTAGGATGCAATCCGCGTGTGTTGTACAGGGTTCTGGTCCCATCGTAATGGCTGTAAACTGGAGAGATGATGTTGGCAAAACGGTCCATGCGACCATAGGATAGGACAGCATAGAATCCCCACCATCCACATGGTGGGACCCAACTGATGAGTGGCTTAGATCTTGTCCACATGTCAGGCTGCCATACGAGAGAGTCGGATTGGCAAAAATTAAGATGCACCGTTTAGTCAAAAAAAAAAAAAAAAAAAGGCGACATGTGCTCGTCTCCGTTCGCCCAATTGACTGGACCTGATTGCCACTGCCATCCATTTTCTACACTTTTTCTTATGGAGTTGGTATCATACGCTTTAAGACCTAAAATCTAAGTCTTCAACCACTCACTTTCATACAAGTGTCATGCGCGTGTAAGTTTACTATGAATGGAACATCCACATAAAATCCCTCGGCCCCCTCTCTCCGACCTTCTTTTTCAGATGCCCATTCGTAATACTCAAGGGATAGCTATTTTTAGCGCTGTCAATGGGTACCGGCCCGTGCAATGGACCCAAACTTTTAATGGGGCTGGGTCCCCTTTTGGACCCGTTTACAATTTGGTTCAGTTCTCACATTATTGGATCTGGTTAAAAACTGGGCCTAGCCAGGTCTGTGTTGGTCCATCAACTTTTGCCATGTTAAGATTGAATTGGGTTGCCTCAAATTATTTTTTATAATACAATTATATGCTTTAAAAAATATAGATTATTCTAGCAATGAAGTGAAGTTTTGCAGGTAAAAGTGTCAAATAATTGATCGCTGAACTTGATTTTCCTGGTCCACTGTGATAGAATATATTCCCAAGGTATATTGGCTAGTTTTAGGATTCCAACACAAGACCTACTCCATATCAAATCATCACTTGATCTAAAAGCCCGAGCTATTAGAGGATGACATATCAATGTATACCAATATACTTTAACAAAAAGTGCCTGTTTACACAGCATGCATATGTCAAAGTGGCAAATGAGAGTGCCTAATCCATCCAGGCTGTTGACTGTGGGGATTGGGAAGCTCATGCTCGTACCAGTCTCCAAACTTGTCAATGACTTTCTGTTGAATATCATTGGTGGGCCGGATCCATGCTTGGATTATGAATTCGAAGGCACTAAGATCACCATGGTCGCTTGCACATGGGTAAGAAGATGCTACGTGTTTGTCACAGTAAAAAACGTACTCGCACACGAAGGAGATCTGCATCTAATTTTTCTTTGGTGTTACATATTCTATCATTATTGCAATGGTGCAGACTCCTAGTAGACCTTTTAGGGGGATGAACCGTCACATACCACATGACAGTGATAAATATGCCCCATTAAATGAGGGACATGCCTAGCACAACTATAAAAGATCCGCTGAGTGTGAATATCTATCTCATAACTGGATATGATCTCATTCGGAGGGCCGTCTCTTACAATCTTTTCAAAATGGGAGATTTTTCCATAAACGATTGGAGAGCTAGTAACAATCCAAAATATTCTAAATACCGAAAGATCCATTAAGTTCGCAAGCCAACTTGGACCTAGTGCTGGGTCAAGATCATAGAGGGACGTGTCTGAACTTACATCCACTACACCAAAATCGCTGATTAAGAATTGTAAGAGAACGTCTTGTTACATATGTTATGCAACGAGTAGCTAGATGAGAAGCTTCTTCACAGTAATCAGAAAAAGTTGCTGGTACGCCCATCTGTTGTATTAGTTCCTGAAATAGTATATCAACCGGTTGGATATAGTATTTAACTAGAATGAAGCTTGGGCTTTTATGGCAAAGGTCTGGAATTAAAATCAGAAATTACAATAACTGGTATTTGGTGGCATCAACTATGAGCAAGTAGATGGTTTACGGAAGCCATGAAATGGACACCGCAACTCAACGGTCCGGTCAAATCTCGTTCACAACTTCCGCTATGGTTCCCCAATTCACCGTTGTAGCTCCCTTGGAGTATTGTAAATATCAGCTACATCTTCATAAAACATTCCTTGCTGAGCCATTTCATCAAACAGTTAGCATGCATCAATACAGGAGGGAGATTGTATTATAAATATCAGCTACAGCACACAAAACATTCCTTGTTTATCCATTTCATCAAACAGTTAGCATGCATGAAATACAGGAGGGAGATTGCATTATAAATATCAGCTACGTCCACACAAAACATTCCTTGTTGAGCCATTTCATCAAACAGTTAGCATGCATGAAATACTGGAGGGAGATTGCATTATAAATATCAGCTACATCCACACAAAACACCCCTCTTGTACCCAATGAATCAACGGCCGAGATGTAACAGAGGATGAGAAAGTCCCAACCTCGGACCTCATTCTCGAGGTGGTTGAGCTCGACCTTGATGGGGTCGGAGCCGTGGAGGAGGTTGATAAGATCATCAATGTCAGAACTATCGGCACGGGCGATTGAGAAGCCCTTCCTACGGGCCCTGAAGGAAGCCAACGACAGTAGAATCGGTGGTCAGGATGCATCACATGAGGAGGACGAGGTGAGGACCCGATGTTAAGGAGCTGGAGTCGTGGCGTCGGCATTGCTGGAGCTTGAATCCGCCATGAGAGATCCGATTTGGTTTCTGTACATACATGAAAAATTAAAACCCTATAAATCTTGATAGACAGAGAGAGAGAGGGAGGAGGAGAAGAAAAAGGAGAGAATGCTAGGGTGTCTTTTTTTTTTTTTTTTTTTTTTTTTTTTTTGAGAGAGAGAGAAAGAGAGAGAGAGAGAGGTGGAAATGAGGGAAAAAAAATATTTTCTTCAAAAGGAGATATGAGAAAATATATAAAAAGAAATAGGATTTTCCTGTAAGGGCTCATTTGGCATCTCTATACTAATTCAATAAAAGCTTTTTAAATAAGAGCTAATTCAATAAGTCCTTTTTGAATAAAATCTTTTAAATAAGCTTATTTAGTAAAATCTCAAAAAAAAGAAAAAAAAAAAAAGCTCTTATTTAAAATAAGCATATTTGGTAAAAATTTTAAATAAGAACTTTCTTAAAGGGCAGTTGACATTATTTTTAAAGATGACAACAATTTTAATATAAGACAATTCAAATGGTTGTTTTGGTAGACTGACTATCATGTGGGGCCAACATCATTCGTAATTGTTCTTTATATAGGGCATCTCAATGTCCACTACCCATCACCCATCATGTGGACTCCACATCTGATGTGTCCATAGTGTGAGCTATACTTTTGAAGTGGATCGTCCATCATGTGGGGCCCATTTTTTATTTCCACCATTCATCATGTGGGGTGCACCTTCTATGTGGATCATCCATCATACGGCCCACTTTGGATATGTGTCATCCATCATGAGAGACCTTGGATGTGGACCGTCCATTAGGTGGGGCCCACATGATGTGAATTATCCATTATGAGGGGTCATAGTTTTATGTAGGTCATCCATCATGTGAAGCCTACTCTGTCTATTATGTGGGCCCACCTTAATGTGGATCATTCATTGTGTGGGGCCCCACCTTCATTATGTGTCGTTCATCATGTGGGCCCACCTTCAATGACCATCATCCATCACGTGGGTCCCAACTTTGACGTGGATTGTCCATCAAATGGGACCCACTTGACCATCATTCATTGTGTGGGGCCCCACCTTCATTATGTGTCATTCATCATGTGGGGCCCACCTTTGATGTGAAACTTTCATTACGTGGGCCCACCTTAACGTGGGGCCCCACTTTAATACGAGTCATTCATCATGAGGGGCCGATCTTTAATGTCCACCATCCATCATGTGGGTCCCACTTTGTTGTGGACCACTATCATGTGGGGCCCACTTGATGCGGATAGTCCATCATGTGAGACCTACCTTTGATGTCCACTATCCATCATGTAAGTCCCACCTTGGCTATGGATCATCCATCATGTGGGGCCCAACCTTTAATATGGGTCATTCATCATGTAGGCCCACCTTTAATGTCAACCTTCCATCATGTTGTCTCACATTCAATGTCCACCATCCATCATGTGGGTCCTACCTTTGATGTGGAATATCCATCATGTGGGTCACATATTTGTTGTAGACCATCTTTCATGTGGGGCCCACTTGATGTGAATAGTTCATCATGTGGGAACCACCTTTGATGTCCACCATCTATCACGTAGGTCCCACTTTTGCTATGGACCGCCCATCATGTGGGGCTCAACCTTCAATATGGATCATTCATCATGTGGGCCCACCTTTAATGTCAATCTTCCATCATGTGGTCCCACATTCAATGTCCACCATCTATCATGTGGGTCCCACCTTTGATGTGAACATTAATCGGGTAGGGCTTGCTTTATGTGGATCGTTCATCATGTAGGCCACACTTTGAAGCAAGCCATCCATCATGTGGAGCTCACCTTTGATGTGATTATGCATTACATTGGCCCACCTTTGATATGGGTCATTCATCATGTGGGGCCTACCTTCACTATGGGTCATTCATCACGTGAGTTTGAAGAAATTGTAAAGAGAAGAGAAGAGGGTAAGATGGGAATTACTTAAAAAGTTTAAGGGTAAACTTGTTCAAAAATTAGTCCAAAATCTCTAACCGCTTAAACTAAATAAGCTTTGTTTCAAAAAGCAACCCCTCACCAACCTATTAAATCAGAGCTTCTTTGCTATCTGAAAACATAAGCACTTCATTAGACTTTTACCAAACAGTCTAAAAGCTTATTTTTTTAGAAATAAGCCAATAAGCTCTTATTTGTAGAGATGCCAAACGCCCCCTAAGTCTTGTAGATGTACCCTTTTACTGTAGTTTGAAACGGTGTAAAACCGTTAGCATTAGTAAAGGGCCAAACCAATTCCCAAACCAAAGACTTGGTCGTTCCTTTTGAGGGATTTTGGTGTAGTGATCACGTTCCATTCTACATGATGATTGGAATTAAGAGAATGGTAGATCTGATTTATCCAAGTGATGGATCAGTATTAAGGCTCAAATCCTTCCAATGCTCTAAACCATCACCTTCTGGGTGATTGGACAAAAGAGGATGATTGATCCAGACCAGTTAACACCTCGAAGTGGAACAAGGTGGGTCAACAAGCAATGCTGAATGGAGCACCTGGCCAGATCTTTAGTGGACCACAAAGATCTCCACGAAGGATCAACTACGGAAAGAAGATCTAAGAAGCCAGCTAGCCTAGAACCCTTTCTTTCCAAAGAATACCCGAATCTATTAAAGAACTTGTGTATCCAGGAAACTCATGCGAAGAATTACAAAGGATTTGGAAGCCTAACGAGGATCTTTCATCACCTCAAAAAGACTATAAAAAGAACATCCGAAGAAGAGCTCAAGGCCCCATGTTAAACACATCTATTTATATGTTTAATTTACTTTCGTGCCTATTTTACTTTTCCTAGCCTAGTCTACTCTTGCCCAGTGGCTCCCGTTGCAATACGTTTTATTTTAGGAGTAAATTAAATGTCTACAACTTTAAGTTGTCAGATCCCTATGTCCATGTAAGTTCTGATTCAGCTATTCATATCTTGGTCATATCCTGCTGATCACCTGTCTCGATCGTCTGTTTCAATAGGCACATCGGGTATTTATCTATCTTTTTTAGCTTCAATATCAAGAGTGCAAAGAACGACGGTTGTAACAAGGTCATTATATTAATAAAGATTGATTATGTTTATCCTAGTCTCTATTATGTTGTGTAAATCTTTACTCTAATTGAGGAATACCAAGTTAAAGTAGTTGTGAAATAAAGAGTCATTAAACTGGTCGATTCCGCAATCGCTAGTACAAGCAAAAAGAATTCATTCGTGAGGGTTAACCTTTTGCTCAAATTGCATGAGTACGGCGTGCACTTATAAATAAGTCGGTGATCGAGAGGACTTTGGATTTCGATCCAGTCTCCAATCTATCCGTCTTGACGTAGACCAACTAATTCAGTTAATATCCTTAAGTCAAGTAAGACTCTGCACGCTTGCGTAATCATACACGCACATGTACTTTCAATCAAGGCCCTCGGTTATACGAGCGGCCTTGATTGGATGAATTGAGAGAAACACCTTCCTTCTTGGCACGCTCAGTGGGACCTAATGGTGTGAGTATTTCTCAATCAAGATGAGATGCCACCAAAATTAAAAAGACTAGCTCTATGGCCAATGCTACAGAGGAAAAGCAAGACCCGACTCAACATTATGAGTCTATGGTCGATGTTGACACAGGAACATCCTCTCAGTACACCCCATGCGACTTTGTTGCATTCCTCAAACAGATGACAAAGTGCATACAACAAATCGATAGGGATGCTAAGTCACGAGAAAAAAGAAGCGAAAGAAATGCTAAGAGTCATCTCTGGAGATTCAAAGTGCTTGAAAGACGTTCTCCAATTTCCCATCCTGGTGGACATGAGGCAGAACCACCACCTAAGCTCTTAAATAGAGCTAGCCAAAATGAGCCACATGGTCGGCCTTTACCACCTTCCGTGGTCGTGGAGGAAGAGCAAAGTGACTGCAGCCTTAACCAACCAGAGAGCCTCGACCGGTAGAGTTACAACATCTCTGGGAGTCACGTCTCAGTCGGATTGAGTAACCATATTGGCCATACGACCAAAACGTCATTATTGCATGGCCCGACTGCCGACCCACCACGAGGACAAAGGGTTGTGTACTATAATAGAATCCAAAGGGTTGTGTACCCCCGGGAATCAACCTAAGATACACTGAACTTCAATCAAGGGTAAAATAGGGTACAAGGATTTGTAGGGCAACCTTCGGCTATGCCCCGGCTGCATAGCGGTTCATATAGGACTGAAATGCTTGGGGGACAATGCACGGTCGCAACCCCGATCTACCATGAACCATATCAGACTGCTACATTCGGGGGGCAATATTCCTCGATCAAAGTTCTAGTGTGTCAAGGACCTCATAGGATAGAGGCGCTCGAGGGGCAGCCCTATGTGCCACCTATGCCCCAAATGGTCATAAAAGGCTTGAGGTTCTCGGTGGACAGCCACCTATGGCACCAATGCCTATACCCATACCCCATGCGGGACAAGACTTCAATCCTAGCCATCCACAAAGGTATCAGGCCTTGCAACAGCAGCAAGGCCCCTAACGGCCGAGAGGATGTGATAGAACTTGGATGAGGGGTCACACCAAATTTCAGCCGCATCCAAAATTCAGGCGGGCCCCAACAAGTGCTTTTAGATGTTTTAGGCATGATTTCACACTATTTCAGATGGCATGGCCCACCTAAGTACTTTTAGATACACAAACCTTCAATAAGGGTAAAGCAGGGTACAAGGATTTGTAAGGCAACCTTTGGTCAAGCCCCAACTGCATAGCGGCTCAAATAGGACCGAAACGCATGGGGGACAATGCACAGTCATGACCCCAGTCTACTATGAACCACATCGGACTGCTACATTCGGGGAACAATATTCCTTGATCGAGACCTCATAAGACAGAGGCGCTTGGGGGGCAGCCCTATGTGCCACCTATACCCCAAATGGTCAAAAAAGGCTTGAGGTTCCCGGTGGACAACCACCTATGGCACCGATGCCTATACCCATACCCTATGCGGGATAAGACTTTAATCCTAGCCAGCCACAAAGGTATCAGGCCTTGCAACAGCAGCAAGGCCCCTAATGGCCGAGAAGATGTGATAGGACTTGGATGAGGGTCACACCAAATTTCAGCCGCATCCAAAATTCAGGCGGCCCCAACAAGTGCTTTTAGATGTTTTAGGCATGATTTCACACTATTTCATATGGCATGGGATACATAGACCTTCAATCAAGGGTAAAGTAGGGTGCAAGGATTTGTAGGGCAATCATTAGCCATCACCCAGCTGCACAGCGGCTCACATAGGGCCGAAATGCTCCGGGGACAAGGCAGGGTCGCAACCCCAGTTACCATGAACCATATCGGACTGCTACATTCAGGGGGCAATATTCCTCAATTGAAGTTTCGATAGAACCTCGTAGGACAGAGGCGAGCCCTTTGTGCCACCTATATATGCCCCAAATGGTCATAAAAGGCTTGAGGTTCCGGGTGGACAGCCACCTATGGCACCAACACCTATACCCATACCCTATGCGGAACACCGGCTTTAATCCTAGCCAGCCACAAAGGTATTAGGTCTTTCAACAGCAGCAAGGCCCCCAATGGCCGAGAGGATGAGATAGGACTTGGATGAGGGGTCACACCAAATTTCAGCCGCATCCAAAATTCAGGTAGGCCCCAACAAGTGCTTTTAGATGTTTTAGGCATGATTTCACACTGTTTTCAGATGGCGTGGCCCACCAGAGTTCCGTATATGCTGATTTTTAGGATATCACATAACCTAAAGGGACCCATCAAATGCATGTTGTTGATGTCAGATCCACACCACGGTGGGCCTCATCCTACCATTTTCCTATATATATATATATATATATATATATATATATATATATATATATATATATATATATATATATAAGCTCTGCCCGGCCTCGTTGTGCATTTGGAGTCGCATGTGTGGCCCATCCGATGAGTGGAAAAGCTGGTTTTCTGGTCGCTATATAGTGGGGCCCACATGATAAGTGGCTTGGATCCGGAATCCGTGAAGTTGCAACGAAGGTCGCTAGCTTGGTTCCTTGTTGGGCGGTTCTTTGTTGGCATAAACACACCCTGTTTTAGAAATTCAGACTATATTCTACAACAACAAAAGCTAGAAACTCTGTTCAGGCTTATTTGGGCATTTGCGACCACAGGTTTGGCCCATCTGATGAATAGAAATTCTACTTTCGGTGCAATTGCAATGAAGGTTGGTAGCTTAGTTCCTATGTTTGGTGGTTATCTGTTTTGCACAAACAGACCATGTGATAGAGATACATACCTTACTCTACAATAACAGAAACAAAAACTTCCCAACAATGCTCGTTCAAAATCACTCAATGCTGCTTCATTTGATAATCATATAGTTGTCCACAAACTAAGAACAAGCTAAATAAATGGAAACAATATCTCAAATACCAACAACCAAACCGCCTGGCATCTTGATGTAGAACGGGTCGCTGATTATTTCATGGTCCAGATGGACCAAAAGAAGACCGGTTGGGGTCGAAAGTGATCCGGATCGTCAGGACCGTAAACCGGCCGTATCTCGCAATCCGGAATGAGTTTCTGGACATATAATATATCATTTTGGGGTAGCTCGAGCTACTTTAACCAACCAAGCCCGCTACGCCGGTTGCCCATGCCAGAATCGCGAGATTCGACCGTATCAACGGTCATTAGGCTACTTTATTTTCAGTTTTACTATTTATAGTAAGTTTTGAATTCGATCATAACTTTGGATTTGTAGGGTTTTAGAGTTAGTGCCCAACATGAAAAGGGCTTAGAATATTTAGTAGGACAACATGGTTGGGCCCGTTTGATAACTTTCTATTTTTGGCTAAAAACCAAGAGTTCTAGTAGGATTGAACAACTTCTATAAATAATAAGTTTACTATTTATAGTAAGTCGCATTTTCTAGGAGTTTGAATTTGATTTGGAGTCTGATACTTTACCTAGGGTTTAGTTTCCTATTTATATGCATTGTAATTCCGTTTATTATTCATTTAATCTATCAAAACAATTATTCGGAATTAATTTCCTCTTTTTATCCTTTTATTTCTTCTCGTGGATTCAAGAAACAATCGATTAGGGAGACGGTGATCGACTTACCACGTCCTCCCTGCGTCACATCTAATTACGTATAGTTGTAAATACACACACATTCATTCACGCATGTAGGAAGAGATAGGAAGCAATCATCACTGTCCATTTCCGGTAACCTCGTGCAGCATTGCCTCAGTGGCGCCCAAGGGTGAGCCGCTTGCATTCAGCGACGAGTTCTGTTGGCTGCTGGTGGTTACACCAGTTGACACTGTTGGAGTATCATCAATCATGAAGCTGCCTGTATCATCAGATGGCAAACCGGTTAAGTAGCCCGGCTTTGATGAGACGGTGCTCACTTCAATGTCTCCCCATAGCATGTTCACTACCTGTGACATGGGTGGGCGTAGCGATGGCAATGCCTGGATGCATAGAAGAGCAATGCCGATCATCCGAGCCACTTCTCCTTCATCGAATTCAGACAGTGTTGGATCGACCAGTTCCAATGCACGGTCATTTTCATGGAGATACCAAGCCTACAAGGTCATAGAACAGATATGATTTATTAAGAAGAAGAAGAAGAAGAAGAAGAAGAAGAAAATGAGATATGTGTCACATGCACGGATGCCCCACCATCTAGAATCTAGATGATCTGGCTCAAAATCAAGCTGGACAGCCCATCAGGTGGGCCAAACTTGTATGTTGAATACAGCCTGTTGGTCATTTTCTTTTAACTGTCCATTTTTATCTTTCTGGGTACATGGTTGGCCTACCTGATGAGTGGACACAACATTTTCAGGCCACAGAAGTTTGTGACGAGGCCTGCATGATGAATGGTGTGAATATTGCATAGCCCCGCCATGTTGGCATGGATATGCAATTTGTGCTTCTCACAATCCAAAGCATTATTGAGAATCCATTGTGAAATTCGACAGTTCTGAAACAACCCCATGCTTCCGATCGTTGTTTCGGAATCAAGTGCAACCAAATCAATGTTGATTGCCACTAGGTGCGAAACATGAAAGATGGAGAATTTGACTACATACAAAAAGAGAACAGAGTCGAAACATGCCACCACTGAACGATCTGGAGATTGGGACCGTTGGTCATCACCCAAATGAGGAGAAGAGTGTGTTACTGACCGGTTGCGCTAAAAGCTCGAGCTCTTAGGGAACGATAGAACAATGTATATCAGGGGGTTTGCTGACGCCTCCAACACCTCCCCTCACGTGGGGGCAGTATACTGGCCCAACACGTGATACTCTGGACTGATACAATACCGGATGCCCTATAATACCGAATTTTGCAAACCTCGGGACTTGAACACCGGACGTCTTGCTCTGATACCATGTTACTGACCGGTTACGCTAAAAGCTCGAGCTTTTAGGGAACAGAACAATGTATATCAGGGGGTTTGCTGATGCCTCCAACAGAGTGCCGCAAGACTGCTCTTCCTGACTGTGGGTGTGGTTCTCATGTTCTCTCTTGTTTCTTGTTGTTTTGGCAATGCGGTTGCTAATCCCCTTTACAAAGACTTATCCACCATCTTAATGGTCTCAGATCAGCAAATCTCCTAAGGTGAAATGGTTCTCTCATTTGGGAAACAATCCTAACCATTTTACAAAATTAATAACATTAATAATAATACAATACAAAATCAAACTGATTTTACAAGCTTGATTAACAAGCCGATGTGGGGATTACCGGGATCTCCACATGGCCATTGATCCAACACCCACAACAGAGAAATTTCCTCATTTCACAAGATAAGTTGGGAATGCTTGAATGCCACTCTCCACCTTGAAAGGCTATTGTTTAACTTAGTGGAAGTTGTTAATGGATCGCTAATTGTTACTTCTAATTTTCAAGATTTTGGTATTTTAATCATATATGTAAATTAAAGGTGAATGGAAAATATCTGCCGTGTTTATGGAACAGATATTTCAAGAGCCCTGCATCGGTAGTTGAGAATGTATGTGGACCCCATGTAGGTCGTTAAGGTTGCGTTTGGATGCACCCTAAATCAGCAATCTGGAAGATAATTCATTAGAAAGGATGCTCTTTTGATCAGTCGCACATTTTTGGGGCAGTGGGGATTTCAAGAACTGCAATGTCCAGGATGCTTTTCACCACAACACAAAATCTAGGATGTTTAAGGTTAAACTTGAAACATCTTGGATATTTAAGGTTGTGTTTGGATGTACCCAAAATCAGCATCCTGGAAGATACTTCCTTAGAAGGGATGTGCTTTTGATCAGTTGCGCATTTTGGGGTGGTGGGGATTTCAGGAACTGCAATGTCCAGGATTCCCTTTTCACCCACAACACAATATCCAGGACGTTCAAGGTTCGACTTGAAATTTCTTGGATATTTGTTTGGGCCAGAACATCCAAATTCAACTAAAACGTTGCTAAAATTAGCTGAGTTTGAGCTCTTAAAGAAGTGTGTTTTTTTTTTTTTTTTTTGGCTCAATTTTCTAACCACCAAAGAATTTCGGATTCTCAAGAGATGTCGTAGTGTTTTCCAAAATGAAAGGATTGAGTTTCAGTTTCCTTGTGATTTAAGTTAGTAGGAAAATTTAAATGCCATACCCATTCAAGGAGATACATCTTCTCCGGATCCACGTCCTGGTGTGTGTTTGGCCTTCCGCTTACAAGCTCCAGAGCAACAACTCCAAATGCAAATACATCAGCCTTCTCCGTCAGATGTCCACGCATGGCATACTCTGGTGCAAGGTAGCCTCTTCAAGAATATAAAGATAGCAGTTTTAGGTACACTCCAATATAAACCAACATCGCGTAATAACAAATGAAGGCCACATTTGGATGCAAAATAGAATGAATTGTGATAATTCAAGTCAAAGAAGTGAAAATTGCAAAATTGGCAATAGGCCAAAGGGACCAATCCTAAAATTGTTTTGGGTCCAACTTCAACGCACACAATTGGCCATTTGTTCTACATCAAGTTGAATTGTTGCAATTTAGTTCAATTGAGTACCCAAGCAACCCTTAAGAATATCATACACTTCTACAGAAATGGACATCGCATAATAAGAAAGCTGTGTTTGGATGCTCAATTGACTTACATTGCAATAATTCAAATCAAAGTGAAAAATACCAAACTGTACAAGCTCACTCCATTCATAATGACAAACCAACCCGAAAATTGAAAATATGAAATGGAACGACTTCTGCCTTGGTCGTTCGCTCTAAATTGAGTCGGGTTCTTGCAATTTGGTTCAATCGGGCATCCAAATGTGCCCTTAAGAAAGAAAGGCGAATGGGAAGTGTCATCAATGCTTACATTGTCCCTGCAACGCCTGTACTGATGTGGGTCATCTTGTCATCATAGAGCTTGGCCAAACCAAAATCCGATATCTTTGGATTGAGATCCATGTCGAGCAGAATATTACTGGCTTTTACATCCCTGCGAATAATGCGGGGCCTGGATTCCTCGTGAAGGTAAGTGAGACCTCTTGCTGTCCCCAAGCATATCTCAAAGTGGGTATGCCAATCCAGATGCAAGGTACTCTCTCCTGAAAGGAAATGGCAGCCATTAGCATTGAAATATAGTACAATCAAGCTCTCCTGTATCTACCTGTTACAGTAGGGTTTTGAATTGTACTCTGTCCCATGTGCCACTGCTGGCATGTGGGTTTGAGGTCTAGGCCGTTCCTTCAGTGGGGCCCATCATGCATGTGTACTTGCCAGAAAACAAGTCAGTCTAGTCATCAGGTGCACCACAATTCTGTCATGGTTCACCTCATGACAGGATATTTGGGCCATGGTACATACGCGGCAGGGACCACCACATTAACAACAGGGATCTTGCTAACATGGAGCACATTGGCACATCCCATGCAGCCTTCTAGACCATCCATATAGTCGACCAACTCTTCATTGAACCCCTAGCTCAAAAATCAAACAACTTTATAACACTGATCCATTGCCAACTTTTAGAAAAAGAAAATTTTAAGATCCGACTGTCAAAAACAAAATGTATATAAGATCATATGGTTAGAAACAGCTGAAAACTGTAATATTTCCACCACCATCTGATCCATGAGAGTGGCCTATGACTAGTTCAGTTCAGATTCTTCAAATCAATCGAATTCACTGTTCAATCTTATCACTGACAGAATGGTACGATGCCACATTTGGATGGAATGAACTGTTAGTTATCACTTTAAACTAGTGGAAATAACCAAATTCCCAATCCCTCCATAAAAATGCTACTGGCCTGTTTGGTTGCCACTTAAAAATGAGTTCATTTTACTTAACAGTGATTAATTATGTATTAGAGATTTCAGTAAGGATTAAAAAAGTATCTTGATAACCCATATTTCATATTGAGAAATGCTCCAGTCCTCTCAAAGCACTTTAAGTTATAGTGCTCGTAGTGCTTCTATTCACTTGGATGGTCCAATCAGTCAATCTGAACTATCCATTAAGTTTGGAACACATTTGATGGGTGACAATGCAAAAATACCACTGATTGCATAATCCAATCGATCCTTGATTTGGCCTTATTTTCTATAGTCATCGTTTTTTTCCAAAGCCATGGATGACATAGTTACGATGGGCTAACAAACTTGATTCTTTAGAATCATAGGCAATCCATGATGGTCCCTAACAAATCGATGGATGATCAAATTCTTTCTTAGACCTATTTTATTTAAATGACCTTAATTGATGACTACCAAGAAAATTCCATTGAACCACCACCATGCTCTGTGTGTGGTTAAGAAGACCAGAGTGAAGCTCTTACCGATGGAGACAAGAAAATGGAGCTTGACTTCAAAGGTTTAGATACAGGGCCTCACCACGACCCAAGCTAGAAACCAGAAACATTACATCTGTTGATGAATTGAAAGCTGATGATGCTAGTAATATTGTGATTGATCTGCATGGAGCTCGTTTGAAATTCAAGCAAGGTAATGTTTGCAGATCTCAATCGCTGGCAGATTCTAGTCCTATTCGAGAGGTACTTTCCTTTTTGATTTGTTAGATTCCTTTGTTCATGCTGTTTGTTAGTACAGTTAATAAACATGATAGGTGTGGCCTGGACCTTTTTGTGGAGCCCACCCGAATGCATGTAATTTATTTTTTTCAAATTAACAGATTTACAGGTGGTAAGCTCCCACCTTTCTGAAAAAAAGAAAAAAGACCTTAATTGACTGTCCATATTTAGGGCCATTGTTCAATGGTTAATATTTATTAGATCACTGTGATGCTTTCATAGTAGACCATGAAATGTGAGTTGGACCTAATGAACAGTCTCTATCAATGGATTGGACTATCTAATTGTCCAAATGCAACTACAAGCACTATAACTTATAGTGCTTGAGAATATTGGAGCATTTCTCATTTATATAAACTATGATCTCTAATACATAATGATACTCCTAACTAAAATAAGATGAAATCATTTTTACGTATCAACCAAACAGGGCCAAAGTTAACTACGATTTGGTTATTTCCACTTCATAGTGAAATTTACTATAGTTCAACTCAATAGTGCAAACCTTGGACCCGCCCTTGCATGAGAAAGGAAGTGCTAATGTGAAATGGCCATTTTGTCTATGTAAAAAAATCTGTTTCCTTGTGTTTGGCATTACGGTGCTCCTTCAAAGATTGTTGCATTAGCTTGAATTGTGGGATATAATAAGGTTCCAACAAGGGACAATTTGCATAAAGAAAAAGATGATTCTCCCATATATTTGATTAATGTGCTATCAGGATGAGGAATTGGTGAATCATCTTTTTATCCACCATGGGTTTGCAAATAAGATGTGGGCTTGTTTCTTCAAGATATTTGGAATAGGTTGGGTTTCTTTGATGTCCATCATGTGGCATGGTGGGGGAATAGGAAAGGTTGGGAAAAAAGTTTGGCGCCTTTGCCTAGTAGTGGGAATCTGGTTCCTTTGGTTAGAATGATATAGTCGCTGTTTCAGGAATTGAAAGGTGCAAGTTTTGGATTTTTTTAGTAGGGCTAAAATGCATGTAATGGATTGGGTGTTGTCATCTAAGTTTATTACCCAATTCTGGATAGTTGGCTTGAGTTGTAGTTCTTTTTTCTTTTTCTTTGTTTTGTTTCTCTGCATTCTTTAGGCATTGGCCTCCTCTTCGATAAAATTATCAATGTTAAAAAAAAAAAAAAAGAGAGACAAATATCAAATGGAAATCCTTAGGCTAAATAACATAGATTTTGGATTTTGAAAAACCTTAAATTCTGCTCCATTTCAAAAATCTTAAAAGATATTTTTTTTCTTTTGTTCTTTTGTTCTTTTTTTTTTTTTTTGTTTGGTAGAAAGGTGGGAGCTCACCCTAACAAATGGTGCAGCCAAACGCACCCTAAAATCATATGTGATATGATAAGACTAGTGTTGGTTTGCATTCAAGTATATAACTTCGTTGAGAAGGGAGAGGACAGTAATGTACCAAAGAGTGCTTGATCCAGGCTCTTGTTTTCCAGATACTCATAAACAAGGAGTCGATGTGCTCCCTCGATGCAGCATCAGTGCAACTTCACGAGGTTTCGTTGTTGGACGGCAGATATAGCGGCAATCTCCGCTACAAACTGATTCTTTCCTTGGTGAGATGTCATAGAGAGTTGCTTCACAGCCACTATCCGCCCGTCTAGCAATGTGCCCTGTAGTGCAAATCAGATCAATTGGTTTTCCTTACGTGCACTTTTCATTTGGGAATTGTAGCAGTACACAAATGTACGACAATTTACACACACACACACACACACAACCTTAGGAATTGAGCGATTTGGATGTTATCCAGGCCACGGATCTGAAGTGCAGCATTAAAGATGCTGATGACCCAAATATCTCTCAAATTAGAAGATCCCAACCATTTCATCATGAGATCATTGGCTTTTGTTCCATTGAATTTGAACAATTGCTGGCTTTTTTGTTTTCTTTACCATCTTTTCATAGGTTACCTTATTTTTTTTCGTAGATTACCTATCAAAGGTTTAGGATTGTTCCATCAGGGAGTGGGCTTCCCTCGTCCACAGCTTCCCCCCACATGCATGCAATCATGATACTGAGGCTCTGGACCATTCAAATCTTCCGATCATTGTAGTTTACATAGAGTAAAAGCAAACTGACCTTAAAAACGGGGCCAAATCCACCCTGACTCAGCTTATTTGCAGGACTGAAGTCTTCAGTGGCACTCTTCAGTTCCGCATAACTGAAAATGTTTGGTCTTGGACCTGTTCCTAGAAGCTCTACAAATACACATAAAAAGGTAGGTTGCATTCATACATTCACTTCAGTCCAATACATGGGCTTAGAAACATTCGTACCATTGGCAATCCAAGTTATATTTATTTTGATTGCTCATTGTATTTGAATGTATCTTTTTCAGTAATCACAACAAAAAAATTAAGGAAATAAAGTTACAACCAGTTGGAAAAATTAAGTCAAACCCAATGAATGGGATTGGCATATTTAGGGTCTGTTTGGATGTGCTATCATATCGAATTGCAATCGTGAATCTAATAAAGTGGAAAGCATCATATTTTAGTTTCCTTAGCATTCATATTGAGGATCAAGGCTTTGAATCGCCATCTTCTCTTGATCAGATGGAACACTCGCAATTCAGTTGACTTGTGCATTCAAACATGTAAGGAGGCCACATTTGGATTTTCCCACTTACCAAAGACGATTTGATAGGCTAGCATCAAGCTTTGTGGTTTGGAAAAACATCAAACTACGATTTGGTGGTACATCCAAATGCACCTTTAATGTACTCTTGAACTGTAATATGTGACTTGAACATTTCTGCAATTTAATTTTTGCATCTTTTAGTTGTTTATGAACTTCAGAATTACCTTCATCTTCATCAAAACTCAACCTTTTACTCCTCTTCCAAATCAAAACTACTAAAACAAATACAATGCTTAGAACTCCAGCAGAAACCGAAATTCCAACAGCCAAAGCAGTCTTGTTCTTCTTTCGTGAAGTCCCGATAGTCAGTTCGAAATCTGGACAAGTA
Organism: Liriodendron chinense; assembly: GCA_003013855.2. NCBI lineage: Eukaryota > Viridiplantae > Streptophyta > Magnoliopsida > Magnoliales > Magnoliaceae > Liriodendron > Liriodendron chinense. The sequence continues at coordinate 1,576,451 of ML058328.1, read as the reverse complement.
CTCAATACAATTAATCAATGTTGAACTTTCAGTTATGCTTGAATGTATTTTAGAGGAATGCTAAAAGTGGACTTGCATGTGGTGATCAGGACTGTTGATTTGGTGAGCCATCACATGGATGGTCCATAGATTGGAGTATTGTAGCCATCCAATTAGTAGTGGTCAAATCACAAATTAACTATGACTTATGAGCCACACCATCAAAATTTTGGAAAAGAGCGGCAGAGCAAAGATTAAGGCATGAGTAAATTAGAAAGTTAGTTTGATTTTATGCCAGGGAGATACACTGCTGAAGCTAATCGCCTACTTAGACAATTGATGGAGAAATAGAGGGCGTTGAAATATCTCTACATGGTTTTTATTGACTTAGAGAAAGCTTATGATAAGGTCCTGTGAGAGTTAATCGCATAGGTGCTAGGAAAAGAATGAATTTGTAGAGGATATATTGACATGATTAAGGATATGCATGAATGAGCACTAATAAGTGTGAAGACCACTGGTGGAGAGACAAGTCAGTTCTCAATTACTATAGGCTTGAAACAGGGGTAGGCATTAATCTTGTACCCCTTCGCAATTGTAATGGACAAGTTAACGAGACATTTGTAGGAAGAGATCCCCATGGTATATGTTGTTTGCTAATGACATAGTCTCGATTGACAAGCTAAGGAAAGGCATAAACACAAAGCTAGTTTTATGGATGTGAAATTATCGAGTAGTCTACTTCCCTTCGAATGATGAATCCTCTTGAAGAATACCTTGGAAATCATTAAGGATTTACTTGTCTATGTATCCTTTACATTCGATCATTAGGTCCCTACTTCACCTTGACGGTTATACCATAATGTCCCTTGAAGCATATATGTAATGGATAGACTTCAATAACCCTGCCATATCTGTTTACTTTACCAAAATCTCTTTCTGAAAGAAATGGAATGGCTAATTCCATGAAAGAAGTCCTTTTCACGAGGTACAGCTAGCAATTCCTATTTATCTTTTATGGAATCAACCAAGAGGTGCTTAAGAATTTACAAAGTATTTGGAATACAATTTTAGTAATAATAGGAGTAGAAATAAAGAATTAGTTAAGAGAATTGAGAAAGAAGTTTTCCAAAATGACCACTTTTGATACTTGGGTCAATAATTCATGAGAATGGAGAGATTGAGAAGGATGTTGCCCACAAAATTCAAGCAGTTTGGAAGAAATGGAGACATGCCTCTAGAGTTTTATGTGATTGTTGTGTGCCACTCAAACTAGAAGGGAAATTTTATAGGATGACTATAAAACCAACCATGCATTACGAGACATGTTCATAGAATGAATGTGGTTGAAATGAGGATTTTGAGATGGATAAGTGGTAAGACAAGGGAGGATAAAATTAGAAATGAACTCATTCGGTGGGATTTAGGAGTGATAGCAATAGGTAATAAGATGAGGGAAAATACCCTTTTTTTTTTTTTTTGGAAAAGGTGGGGCGGAGCCACCTAATATTATTAGAAGGGAAAATAGACTTAGATGGCAATGAAGGATTGAATTAGAAATGAACGCATTCGGTGGGATTTAGGAGTAATTGAAATAGGTAATGAGATGAGGGAAAGTAGACTTAGATGGTTTGGCCATGTGCAACGGAGATTAAAGAAAAATGCACTAGTCAGGAGTGGGTACAAGTTGAAGGCTCTAAAAAGGCAAGGGGAAAGCCCAAAGGATGTGGATGGAGGTAGTAAGAATAGACTTGAGGACCTATGGTCTTTATGGCCTTTAATGGAGTGGAACGGAGGAAAAGGATTCATGAAGCCAGCCCCAATTAGTTGGGATAAGGCTTAAATAATTATGATGATTTTTTGCCAAGGGTTCATCCATGCAACTACCACAGAACAACCAGTTGCAATTACCATCCATGATCACTGCATTTACGGTTGGGATTACACTACATAGAATTTCTATGAAGAGCATTGGGCAATAACAGCATTTCTCTTAGTCCTATTATAGAATCAAACTCCAATAAAAAAAAATCTTTTAATCTTACTAGGAGTAACACGGATGGCCGAGATGGTGGGTCCATAAGTGCCCGGAGAAGGTATACAGCAAGTCCCCTTCCCAGCCCAAAAGAGATGAATTTCAAGAAAGTTTTCCAATACCATAACCCATTGTTCCTTCTCAATGCCTCTGAAGACAAAACCTGCTTCCTTTTTGATATCGAAGTCTTTCCATGCGAGTTCGCCCTGCACCATTAACTTGGCTTCAAAACTAACAGAAATCGTTGTCACAATGAATTCAAATTTTAAGAACAGAATTTTGATTGGAACAGATGGTATGTCGTTATGTTTGGGACCCATGTAGATGGAATTCAAGAAAACATCACCCCATTTTCAAATTGAATAATGCTCTTTTGAAATTGTGGTCTCTATACATTGATCATTTGATAATGCATGGAAAAAGAAAATAAAAGGCCAGTTCATGATCAGAATAATCAAAGAGTTTTGCTTAGATCCCATGATCTGAGACGAACAGGAACTGCCTGAGCCTCTTGTCCACAGGAAGTTCCCATAGGTGGAAGCTATGTGGGACCAGCCCCAATGTCCATGAGAAATCCACTCCGTCCATCAGTTTCTCCAGCTCATGTCAGGACATGATCTTAAAAATGAGGCAGATCCAAAACTTAAGTGGACCAGACGACAGGAAACAGTGGGGAACTGAGGATGGAAATGCCTATCATTTGAAATCTTCCCAGGGTCATCGAACGTGCACTGTTGCCAATTTTCAGAAACCAATCAGTTATTTCACTCTTCAAAAATGTCTGGCCTACCAAATTTTGACCATATGATCTACACATTGGGTATCGCGTGAAGGACGCATCGAATGTCCTACACATGTGAGGCTGGCATGTGTTTGCACGTAGAAGCCCCTGTGGGTCTATCAAACATATGGGATTTGAGTTGAAAAAAGAAAAAAGATCTTCCAAAATCAGGAAAATGTCCTAACACACATACCTGAAGATAAATATCAAAAACGCGCTTTCCAACGCTTTCCCAAGTTTGTGAATCTGGAAATTCAGTCTCCGCGAATCTCAGATTTACAGTGTAGTTCCCATTTTCGAGCCCCAGACCATAATATCTCAGTGATCCGGGTGATAGCCTTGCGTATTGGAACAGCTCTGAGTCTATTGTATTCGGAAATACTTCCTGAGTGTACCTGTAATATCTGGTGTTGGTGCCTTCACTAAACCTTCCAACATTGCTGACGGCCCACTTCTCTGTGTTGACCACATTATAGGATGCCGGGCCCAGAGTTGCATTGTCCGCCTCATACTCTGTGTCAGTAATTTTCATCATGGGCCCACCGCACCTTATCGCAAATGAAGAATCTGTAGATCAATGGAACAGTGAGACACTGATCAGTGTATAGCATATTTGATGGATTGTTCATGTATAGTGGTACAGCAACTTTGGGTCATGATTAGATGGTGGGGATCATTGCCTCATCATATGATCACCATTGGATCATGATCTGCAGCACTCTTTTCAATGAACATTGAAGATCCGATGCAGAAAATGAAACATAGATCTCATTAAATTGAGACTTAATATGGTTACAACACTACAATTGATTGTCCTACATGGACCCTATAATGGGTGGGCCATAACCCAATGACAACACCATTTAGATGATCCTAATCATTTAATCTGAAAGACACATTGATAAAAATGTCCTCCATTTGAGCAATTAGGATCATCCAACTGGAGTTATTTTGAGGCCATTGCTATCTATGGTGAGCAATAGATGATGATCCATGTGGTGGGTCCAACCAGCTACATGGCTTGGATGTCATACACATGCGCCAAGTTGACACGTTTACATGTATAGGTGAAACAAACATCTGATTACTTTCAAGTGTTATGTCATAACTATATAGTTAAACCACATACATCCAAAGAAACAATAAGAACAGGAAGCTTCCACATTTTATAGGATAGTGATCTCATGCCGCCAGGACCACTGTATCGTGTAGATGCTGCAAATGTGGATGAGATCTAAACAATGCGTTCATCTGTTGCGATAGTGAATGGGGCGTAGACCAAACATCACATTGATTGGATGATATAAAACAACTAATTTCATGATGAACAAATATGGATGGAAAATGGGGCAAAATCATTGCGATCGATCATACTCAATGAGTAAAAGCTCATTGATCAGACAGCCTGGATTCCCCGATCAAAGACATTTCTGGTTAGACATTTCTGGTTAGTTTCCAATCAATTATGGATGCCATACACATATGCTACATGTACAGTACAGATAATGGGTGGATGATAACTCCAATGTGCCTAGGGGCATAGGACCACACTGCCCCGCTTTATTTTTATGTATATAGAAAAGAAGAAGAAGAAGATTATCTAATGCTAGAAATGGAAAGAATAGCTTACGGATTGGAGGGTTCCGATGGCATGGAAAGCTTCGCTGAAGACAATTCAAGCTTAAAGGCAAACCACTGAATGCACAAGAAAAATGACTGTTAAATAATGGCCATTATATGATGGAACGACAGCCATTGATTACAGAGAATGTCTGGCCATTATATGAAGGAACGTCAGCTATTGATTGCAGAGAATGTCTAGTTTATTTAACCAAGAAGCCAAAATGCAACATGGATAAAATCAATGTGGCAAAAGGCAGTATTCAGGTGACCAGGTATATAATGTTGTGAACCAATGCTTTTATTGCAGTGACTCATTTAAAAAATGATGTTGATAAACACCTGCTGTTAGAACTATCGAATACGAAATTATTAGCCACCAAGTTCCTGCACACAAGTAGCACAGTGTCAGTATCATCAACAATGCTGAAAAAGAAGTGCTCTTTTGATAAGCAAGTGAAAATGTATGTCCTAATCAGGATTGTTGCTCCAATGGGCCATGCACCAAAATTACAGTAATTGGACAGCTCTGAATATCCAACTGTTTTACATTTTTCCTACCAGGTGCCTTTTGAGTGATCATCCCTTTTGAGACCACAATCCGGTCACTTCATCTTTTTTGGGGCCCACCAAATCATCAGTCCTGTTTGGTTCATACACATTCCAAATGTAGGCTAGAGATGTTTTCGAATATTTCAGACATCAAAACATTAAAACCATGTTTATATCGTGCCAAGAAAGAAGAGGATTCAATCCTAGCCCTAGAAATTGTATGCAGTCAGCATTTAACAGTGTAAAACATGGTTTTACAAGTACGAAAAATGGTGACGGAAGGTTTGTGCTTCCTCAGACGTACAAGTTTAAGCCTTCTTCTGTAACCCAAGATGGAAAGCTTCCAGATAATTGATTGTATGATAAATCTCTGCAAATTATAAAAAAGAACATCAAAGATGATCCAAACATAAGATGGCATTTATCAGATAAAGAGGCACTAAGTTATATGATTGTGATCATTAAACGGCTTTCTTTCGGCATACAAAACACATTATCTCTTTTGTTGAAGAACAATGGAAATTTAGGGCCTGTAATGCCTGTCTGTAGAGAAAACTATTTTGATTTTGGTTCCCAAAAGTTTGTGATGACACAGGACCTGCGGCGGCACGCCGTACTGCTAATTGTTTGTGGGATCTTGTCCCCATAAGAACACAGGTAATGATGATGTGGAGCCATGGGCCATGAATCAATAGTAGCCTGGGAGTCACAAATTTGTATGACGTGTGGAGTCGAATGCTGTTTGTCGGACGATGCGATTTGTGCAGATGGTCCTTTGGGCAGTTGTTGCAAGGCCTTTTTTTGTGTCTGGTGTTCTGTGGGTCCAGCAAAAATTAATCTTTTCTGTGGCGTCCAAAAAGAAAATCATCTAAGGCCGTTTTGGTGACTTGGTGCTGGGGTCAGCTGGAGTGGTGGTTTGGTTGCAGTTGCTGCTTGGTTCTTCTAGAGCGGGCTATGTGACATGCCAGATCGGGCTGAAAAAGTTGGTTGAGGTGGCAGAGCTGTTTGATCTTGGGCTGTTGTTCGCTGTCATTTGCAGTTGTGGAAGTACGATGTATCTGTTGGTTGGATTGCCAAAAAAAAAGACAGTAGCCTGTAGGCATTCGAAATTCAGATGGGTTTCTCTGTGAAAACAGAGCGCTTGACGGAGACATAATGAACCGATGAAATCTTCACAATCGAGTCGTTTACATAAATCAACGGCAGAGATGGCACAGAAATGTGATCCCATGTTCTGTCTAAGGTTGCATTTCAGTGAGCTACTGAGTACAATTCAAGTTATTAGTTCAATAGAAAGGAAATGAGCAAATTGTAGTAATCTTCAAATTCATATTGTTAGAGAGAAATAAATGTTGTGTATTTTATTTTTGGTGCTCCCTAACTATAAATTTCCCCAAATTGCTCCTCCCTTCTCCAATAACACAGTAAAAGGCCTCAAGTTGAAGTTATAATGTAATTTCAATATGGGACCAAAAACTAGTCCTCCATCATGGATACTATAGAATGTAAGAGGTGTTTGGATGGAGGAAAACCAAAACACAGATATGGATAAGTACACTGGAATCCTCAGAAAATGGAAAACCATGGGATCCAATTTCCCTTCATTTTTTATTTTGGGATTGCAGTTTTACATGGATTCCATGTATGATCACCCCAAACAGTCACCATGTGCGTCTTCTTTGCCTTCGAAGATTTAACATCTTTATTTCTTTTTGGGAGAAATGGATGCCCACAGTTTTAAGGAAATATGGGAAATGGAAACCGACTTTCAAAGCTACTTCTCTGTTCCCCCCTTCCATGTAGATTTTCCATGAAAATGGATTTCATTTCAAGGTTTTCTAATTTGGTCATTTCTTTATTAGGCTATTACTGTAAGTTCAGTACAAATAAGTCAGAACATACACATAAAGAAGTCTACTACTTTTTTGGAACGGTAGTGTACCAGATAAGCTGTTGTTTCCAAGAAACCTGAAAATTGCAATGATAAAATACATACATCAAAGAGAATTATGTAAAGAACATTGGATTGAGGAAAGGCTGGTTGATTCTTACAAGTAAACAAGCGAACTCATATTGAAAAGATACTCTGGAATTTGGCCACTTAAATGGTTGAAGCTCAAATCCCTACAAAAGTAAACAACTTAATATGGTAGAAGAAAACAAAAATGAGATGGAATTACTAAGAAGGTAATTCAAAGATCAACAGCATATAAAGAGTCCTTTGTATGGCCCACTAGACGAATGGTCTAGATTACAGTACTGAAGCACAAGCATTAAGCACCAGTGTGAGAAGCAACAAATGGCGAGCAGTGTTAGCAAAATTCCTATCTAGACTCAGATTGGAAAGTCCATTGGGTCGGCTTAATTCGAAGATTTGCCCAAAAAGTCAAAAGTAAAAAACTCAATAATTAATTTTTAAAAATGTATAATAAAATGCAGAAAGTAATGAAAATATGGAAACCCATTTGATTTTTTTAATCAGTGAATGAGTTCCTCATTGATTCAACTTGAATCGGAATCCAATCAAGTTGAGTTGACTCACTGAATTTGTTAAACTAAGATTGCCTATGTCTGGCACATTTAGTCTGCTTCATATGCCAAGACATATGCCAAAGTTAATCAAGTGTCTATGAACTTCATGCCTGCATAGCATGCACCGGACCGGGCATCTCATCGGCTCTGCCATTGATGGGCCACTAACCCAAAATTGCTGTGATTGGGCTATCATAGCCATCTTTAAAATCAACCTTTTTCTCACTAAATGTCAGCAGTTACTTGGGATCATACAAGCAGTGTGATTTTTGGACTGGGATAGTTCACCGTTGAATGAATGGTTTTGGTCTCATCCATTTATGCCCCATGTAAAGAAATGACTTAAAGGCACTGGGTTCCACTCCTGTCATATTGACTGCAAATGTTTGAACTCAGTAAACAAAAGACTATAATTTGAACAAAACATAACTCTGAAAAACTCACATCTGCATCAATAATCGGTGTTTTCTAATGGTGGACGGGATAGTACCAGAAAGCATATTGTTTCTTAGGACTCTGTAGAGAAAAGCACAAATTAGATATGAGCATGTTGTTTTAACTGCCGAGGCATGGATGAAAAAAAGAAAAATAAGATCTAACAGATTAGTATTACTACATGTGCTGAGATCATATGGTCTTACAAGTTGGTTAAAGATGTCATATTCTCAATAAAATTCAACGACGAGTTCCCGTTAGACACATTACTGAGCCGCCTGTATGAGTACACAATTAGTTAAGGCCATGTTTGGAGAAAAACAATTCGCAAATTTCAAGAGTTCTACTTTAAAAATCAATATGATATTTGCATCGATACAAAAGAGCTATTTCCTTCTTTCCTACACAACACAGAAGAGACCCATTTCGTGATTTTTGGAAATTCTACTTGCGGTGTCTTTGGTTGCACCAAATATCATGAAATATTGCAACCAAACACACCCTGGATCACAAATTCGAATATCAGAAATTAGTAATGTGAAGGAAGAACGTTAGAATATTAAAACAAGTTAATGAACACCAACACTCACAAATCGGTCAGTGAGGTCAAATTAGAAAAACTCAATGGCATCGGACCCTTGAAAGCATTGCCTTGAATATTCCTGTGTCAACATTTGGTCAGTGAGGTCAAATTAGAAAAACTCGATGGTATCAGACCCTCGAAAGCATTGCCTTGAATATTCCTGTGTCAACATTTTCAAGTTACAAATACTCTGTAAAGAAGTATTCTATGGCATATCAAGGAAAATGAGGTCTGCTAAGTACTCATATTATATGTCCCACTTGCAACTACCGTTTTCCACATTTGACGTACATGCATGTGTGGCCCACTAGATGAACGATCATTGAAGGTGGTGGGAATCCCTATCCAAATCCAGAACATGATGTGGCAAGAAACCTTCTTTGAATGTGGATAGAATTCCTGTCCACCACCAATGGATGGTGGGAGTCCTTGTTATACAATCCCATGCATATCAAATGAGAAGAAATGAGTTATAATCAGTTTAGAACTGGTGAGTATTAGCTTACAAATTGGTAAGATTCCAACTCCCAATGAAATCAGGTATCTTTCCGGTGAACGGGTTATCAGACGCCCACCTGAAATCCAATAAGATTTTCCACCATAAACATGGATATTAATAAATTAAGGGATCAGAAATGATAGGCATGGCATACAAGTAACCAGAATTGAGAGGTTTATAATCATGGGGCCAACTATCCTAAGCTCTGGACAATGGACATTAGTCTGTTGCATTCAAACCATTGCAAATTTTTCCATTTTAACGTCCATTGGATGCACACCATAAGTTGTGCCACTGCTGGTTCAAGAGCAATCTAAGGTGGGGCCCATGATTTTGATGGTTTCCACATTTCATGTAATCACTAGCTCTTACAAGATCTTCATGTTTCTCAAGTTAGCAAACGTTGATGGAATCCCGCCGCTTAGCCCGCTGCTATCCATGTATCTGGGAAAAGAGCATAGATCATGAATCCAACTGTAAGAATTCTTGTGCTATTATCAGCTAGAGGAGTGCTCACACCATCTCAATGGATGGAAAGTAGCTGTCTATTGAGTTACATTTTCCAAATGATCAAAGCAGTTAACACGGCGGAAAGGGTGCCTCGAACAGCCATTTGACTGTAAACAAAGGGTCTAAGAAGGGAGTTTTACACATTCCAACACCCACTTCCTCTCTGCAAAATACATTTTCTAAACTGCTCATTTTTGCTCTTTTTTCTTGGGACGTTTTGTAGTTTTCCATATTATTATTTTATTCTTGCGGAAACAAATAACAAGCTTTGAATTTCCAGTGACTCATTGTTGAAGTTGTTTGGGGCCAATGATCCAGCAATGCTTATTAAAGAAGGAAGAGTTCTTAGTCTTAAGGAAAGCAACTCCATATAAAGCAATTCAAGCGACTTTCCCTCACATTTAAGTCATAGTCTACTTCCCCATCTGTTGGGTAGCAACAAAAGTTTAGTATGACAAGCACATAATTTATGACTTATCTGCCACTTTTTCACAAAGACTATTTATCTTATTCTTAAAAACTAGAGACTACCTTGTCCCTATAATGGTACACCATTCTCCTATGGTCATATGTCCACATGTGTCATGCATGCCGCACATGTCAATATGCCAAAAGTGTCACCGTCCATCTTCAGCTGATGCAAATGTTCTATATGAACTATTTATGCCTTTTGGTGCTACATTTGTCACATGTGCTAAGTTGTGCATGCAACGTATGTACTGCATATGCCAACATACAAGGTTAAGCATCCCACATGTGAAATTGTTTATCTTTAAGCACCCACATACATTATCTATGCCACTGTACATTTTCAAGCATGACCCATGAGTTGCATGTGCTAATTCCAATGTGCCCATGCACCAACTGTACCAAGTAATCCTACCTAATGAGTGGATGGGGCCGATTTTTGTGCAAGGCTATCCTTATGATGGAGCCAACCTATTTGAAGGGTTGGATGTTGCATAAACATGATAGGTTAGAAGTAATTCGCTGGGTGGACAGTAACTTATGGTCCAACTGGTTGGACTTAACCTTCTCAAAAGGAAAATAAATAAAACTACAGCATATCAATGACTACCAAATTGGGTGGCTAATTCAAAATTACAAGCATTTCATGTGGCATTTTTCAAGAGGAATAATTAAGTTGAATTTATAGAAAGAAAAAAAAAAAAAAAAGAACTTACAGTTGCTGCAGACTTGACAAATTCCCCAACTCAGGTGGGAGCAAACCAGAGAAGTTATTTGAGCTTATAGCCCTGAAAATAAATAAATAAATAAATAATTAGTTATTTCATCTCCAAATATGCACATGTTTTTGCCAAACCTTTCTGGCCAACATGCCACTGGTGTAGAACATCCATATCATGCCAATGTTGGGTCCTATGATGAAGATCAGGTGGGTCTGCTCATTTAATTTATAATGGTTGGATGTGAGTTAGACCGTCGGTAATCCACTCATTCCAACAGTGCAGCCCATCAGTTGAGAGGTTTGGCCTGATTTTTGTGCCAGGTGTCTTCACGGTGGGGCCTACCATTTTAACTGGTACGGATTCCGGATAGAAGAGACAAGTCGGCAGGATAGATGTGGCTTCACGACAAGTTGTGTCCCACCATCTGGAAAATTTTCAATCCTCGCCTTCATATGAGCAGTGATGATCCCCAACCAATGAATTTTTTTTCATATTGAGCTTATTCCATGGGAGCTTCTAGATGAACGGTCTGGATCATCATGTGCTGAGGGAGAAGGACGAGCAGCTGCGGAGAGGAGAATATGAGAGCAATGGGCATGCACCCAGCTAGCTACTCCACCACATGGCTACAAATACCTCAAGCCAAACCGTCCAAACAGTGGTACCCACTACTGAAGGGCACATCCCTAAAGCAGATTGATTAGACCATCCTGACCTTTTATCAATGCATCCTTCCATGTTCATTTCAAACTGTTGACTACTTTTCATCTCAACCATCCACTAGTGTTTATCAGTATAGATGGGAGTGAACCAGTGAACTTATTATAACATATATCCCTGAAAATAAATAATTAATTATATTTTGTTATCTATCAATGGCTAAACATTGTTGTCATGATCTAGCCCACCTAATGAGTGGATGGGACTGATTTTTGTACAAGGCTATCCTTAGGGTGGATCCGACCTATTGAAACGGTTGGATGTTGCACGCATACAATAGGTTGGAAGTAACAAAATTGGTGGACAATGACTTATGGTCCAATTGGTTGGACTTGAAGCCTTCTTGAAAAGGGGGGGAAAAAAAAAACCTCACCAGATTAGATAGCAATTCCAAACAATTCAAATGACATTTCTCAAGAAGAGTAGTTAAATAGAATAAAGAAAGAAAAAACAGAACTTACAGTACTCGCAGACTTGCCAAATTCTCCAGCTTAAGTGGGAGTGAATCATTGAAGTTATTGTAGCTTATATTCCTGAAAATAAATAATTAATTATATTTTGTTATCCATTAATGCCTAAACATTATTGTTATCATTTGGTCTCCCTAATGAGTGGATGGGACTAATTTTTCTACAAGTCTATTCGTGTGGTGGAGCCAACCTATTATAAGGTTGGATGCCGTGCAAACATGATAGGTTATAAGTAAATTCATTTAGCGAATGGCAACTTTTTTTTTTTTTTTAGGTTAGTGCACACACCCTACAATTAATTAGTACACCCACCCCCGCTGTTAGTCACAATGCAATGTTAGCTGCCCCCCACTTGGGAATATGAGACTTCAGTGTTGAAATGAGGTTATCTTCACTCAGTCTACCACTTGAGCTATGGATGAGGGTGTTATGGGTACATTGTAATTTAGGGTCCAACTAGCTGAACTTAAAACCTTCTCAAATAAATAAATAAAAGCCAAATTAAGTGGCAAATTTGAAATTTGAGACAGAACCTATGGCATTTATGAAAAAAAATAATTAATTAGATTTGAAAAAAAAAAAGAAGAAGAAAGAAACTTACAGTTGTTGCAGACTTTCCAACTTCCCCAGCTCAGGTGGGAGCGTACCAATGAAGTTATTGTAGCTTATGTCCCTGTAAAGAAATAAGTAATTATACTTCGTTATTCTTCAATGGTCAAACATTATTACGGTCTGGCCCACCTAATAAGAGGGTGGGGCTGATTTTTGTAAAAGGCTACTATTAGAAGGGTTGGTATCGTGCAAATATGATAGGGCTGGTTGGATAGTAACTTATAGTCCAACAAGTTTGACTAAAAACTTTTTTAAAAAGAAAAGTAAAAAAAATAAATCTACCCTATGCTAACCACTGACAAATTTGGTGGCAAATTCATAATTCCATATGCATCATACGGCATTTTTTAAGACAAATATTTAAATAGAATTGAAATAAAAAAATTAAAAAAAACAAAACAAAAAGAAACTTACAGTTGTTGTAGACTTGACAAATTCCCCAACTGTGGTGGGAGCCAATTAGCGAAGTCATTGTTGCTTATATCCCTGAAAATGAATAATTAATTATATTTTGTTATTTATAAATGACTAAATTGTTGTCATGGTCTGGCCCACCTAATGAGTGGATGGGACTGATTTTTTGTACGAGGCTATCCTCATGCAGATGCAGCCAACCTATTGGAAGGTTGGATGTCGCACAAACATGATCAGTTGGAACTAATTCACTAAGTGGGTAATGACTAATTGTCCAACTGGTTGGACTAGAAAATACTTATATAGAATTAAAAAAAAAAAAAACAGAACTTACAATTGTTGCAGACTTGCCAACTTCCCTAGCTCAGGTGGGAGCCAATTAGCAAAGTAATTGTAGCTTATATCCCTGAAAATAAATAATTTATTATATTTTGTTATTTACCGATGGAAAACATTGATGTTTTGGTTTAGCCCACCTAATGAGAGGATGGGACTGATTTTTTTACAGGGCCATCCTCATCACGAAGCAAAGATATTGCCAACATGATAGATTGGAAGTAATTCATTGGGTGGACACTAACTTGTGGTCCTGGTTGGACTTGAAACTTTCTCGAAAGGAAAAAAGAAAAAATGAACTACCACATCCAATGGGACATTCAAAATTCCACCACATCATAGGGTATTTCTAAAGAAGGATAATTAAATGGATAAAAAAAAACAAAAAAAAAAAAAAAACTAGAACTTACAATTGTTGCAGACTTGACAAATTCCCCAACTGAGGTGGGAGCCAACCAGAGTAGTCATTGTGGCTTATATCCCTGAAAATAAATAATTAATTATATTTTGTTATTTATCAATTGCTAAGCATTATTGTTATGGTTTGGCCCACCTAATGAGTGGATGGGCTGATTTTGTACAAGGCGATCCTCATAGAGGAGCCAACCTATTGGTGGGGTTGGATGTCTCACTAGATTAAGATAGACTAGAAGTAATTCAATGGGTGGACAGTAACTTATGGTCCAACTAAAAGAAACAAACCAAGTTGGACTTGGAACTTTCTCAAAAAAAGAAACAGAAAAACCCTACCACATATTAATCCTACCAAAATGGGTGGAAAATTCAAAATTCCAAGCACATCATATGGCATTTGCGAAGAAGAATAGCTAAATGGAATTTAAAGAAAAGAAAAAAAAAAATCAGAACTTACAGTTGTTGCAGACTGAACAAATTCCCTAGCTCAGGTGGGAGCGATCCAGCGAAGTTATTGTGGCTTATATTCCTGAAAATAAATAAATAAATATATTTTATTATTTATTAATGATTAAACATTGTTGTTATAGTCCCATCTACCTTTCGTTTTTTTTTTTTTTAATCTTTTTTCACACACACAACAAACATGCACCCAAGCACTCACACAACGATGGGATTTCACGGCAATGGGTAATTGAACCTACGACCTCGTGTTGAAACTCTTGTGAGTCTACCACCCCGGCATCAATAAGGACTTGATCCCATCCACCTAATGAGTGGGTGAGACTACTATTGTGCGACACAATCCTCAGGGAGGAACCAACGAATTGGAAAAGGGTTGGATTTGGCATGAACATGATAGGTTGAAAGTAATTCATTGGGTGGACAGTAATATATGGTCATATGGATATGAATTAAAACCTTCTCATAGAGAAAAAAGAATATATATATATATGGCATTTTAGTCACTACCAAATTCAGTGGAAATTTTGAAATTCGTATCACATCTAACATGTTTCTTAAGAAGAACAATAAAATAGAGAAAAATAAAAATAAAACTTACAGTTGTTGTAGACTTGGCAAATTCCCCAACTGTACTGAACCGAAGAAGTTATTTGAGCTTGCATCCCTGAAAATAAATAATTATTTATACTTTGTTATTTATCAATGGCTAAATAATATTGTTGGTATAATCTGGCCCACTAAATGAGTGGGTGGGGCTGATTTTTGTACATGACTATTCTCATGGTGAAAGGTTGGACGCGGCATTAACATGATAGGTTGAAAGTAATTATTCATTGTGTGGGTAATAACTTATGGATGGTGGAGTTGAAACCTTCTCATAAAGAAAAAGAAAAAAATGCCACAGATTAATCACACTACCAAATTAGGTGGTAAATTTGAAATTCTAAACTCATAATTGATAAGAATAATTAAAAAGAATTGAAAAAAAAAAAAAAAAAAGGCTTACAATTGTTGCAGACTCGGCAAAATCCTCAGCTCAGCTGGAAGTAATCCAGAGAAGTTATTTGATCTTATAACGCTGAAAATAAATAAGTAGTTATTTCATCTAAAAAATATGCCTGTTTTTACCTTAAAAAACAGCAACAGCCAATTTTTCGCGGTGGGAGAAATTTCGAAACTTACAAAGAGCGGATGGACGTCAAACTGCCGATAAATGCTAGCAAAGGACCCGTTATGTAGTTTTGTGACAAATCCCTGCAATATATAGAAAACACTTGATGACGTTTGACACGTGTGCAAGACCAAAGCCGCTCATCAGGTGGGGCCCACTGTGTAAATTTCCTTGATATATAGGCCACACATGTCCATTGAATGTTTGTTATTGGTCAATTTCCCTGGCCATCCTATTCTTTTATACATGTGTGGCCCACCCCATGAGCAGATCCATTGGATTTCTGGGCCAGTTAACATAGTGGGGCTCGATTGAGTGAGCTTAGGACGCAGGAGGGCTATGGTTAATAAGCTTAGAGGCTTAGCCTGGGTTTGCATGTAATGGACTGAGTCTGACGTAGGGCTGTCAATGGGAGGGTCAAGCCCGTCAAATCTGGCCCGAACAGTTCAAAATCCGGACCGAAGCTAACCTCGGGGGGGGGGGGGGGGGGGGGGGGGGGGGGGGGCAGTTTAGAGCCCTAACCCGACCCCACCAGATATGAAGAACAATGAGCTTGACGACTACTCAGCCCAATTATTAACAAGGCTCTTATCTTTTAAACACATGCCCGAGTCCTGACCCGACTTGCACTCTGGCCCATGAAAGATGAATCAGACGAGTTAAGTGCAACTGGCTTTAGTTGATTTGGACTCTGTCTGACTCGATCGACACCCTGAATCAGCCTGGAGTGGGGTGAGTCAACTCGAGACCAGACGAGTCCGCATGATAGCTCGGAGTGGGGCCCACCTTGATGTATGTGCCTTACATCCATGCTGTCCATCCATTTTGACAGCTCATTTTAGGTCATGATTCAAAAAACGGAAAAGATCCAAATCGCAGTTGTACTAAACCACTGATGGAATACCCGCTATTGAAAACTTTTTGGGGGCGACCGGAATTTCTATTTGCCATCCAACCTGTTGATAAGGTCACAAGGACCTGGATGAAGGACCATGCAAATATCAGCTTGATCCAAGACTTTTGCAGCCCTTTTAGTGGTTAATCGCCACTGTTTCCTGTGGTGTGGTCCACCTAAGATTTGGATCTGTTTTACTTTTGGGATCGTGAACTGAAACGAGCTGTCGAAATGGATGGATGCCGTGGATGTAAGGCACGTGCATCAAAGTGGGCCCTACAGGCGGGGATCCACCCAAGCTCACCCCTAAAATGTGTGCACGTGGCATGCATTAATTCAATGCAAACCGCCCAAAACACGGGACCCAACTGTAGGTAATTTCTCTCTCAAAGTTCGATTTGTTGAATGATCACAACCTTTGATTAATGTATATCTATCCTTGGAATCCAGACCGTTGAATGGCTTTCATTTCCACTCTACATCAAATATATATCCACCAAGCGGCCACCCAAGAAGTTAAATAAGTGTAGGTTAGATCCACATTCCATTTAAAATGGGTCCCAACATTTGGACGGTTGTTCCTAGTTACTTATACTCCCCTTTTACAATTTCTTAGCGCCTGAGTATTAACTAGACCCCACTACCAGAGTATCAAAGCGTTTCTACTATTAAGTATCCCAACAACAACGAAAGAAACAGGAGATTCCGTACAGATCTGTGAGGAAAGTCAGGTTTTGGAGCTCCTCCGGAAGTACCCCTCTCACCTGCAACCTTAGCAGTTTGCTGAAAACCAATAAAAATAAAATATAAGTAAGGTCCGAAGGACTACCCGAATCGGTAGTCCACAGCACCTTTACGTACACGTGGTATTTACTTTCAATGATCCAAGCCATTCATCTGGTGATTCCCACCATGGATGAGCCATTACACAAAGATCAAATCAATTAAGCAATCATAAACATCCAAGGCCCACCAGATGGTCCACTTGATAAATAATACTTTTCCACCAAGTTAGCATATATGAGTGCATACGTACATTTGGGTTATGTGGCAGGTGGATCCACCGTTGGATGAGCAATTACATTTGAAAGATTCCATTGTTGGAAAATGGAATTAAGAGCTCTCACTGGCCATACACACATAAAAAATGCTATGATCAGCCCAGTGAAGCCATCACTAATCAACGGCTTTTGGGAAGCAGAAGAAAAATTGTGAAAGGAGTACTTTGAAAACTGCCATATGTTGGAACTGTGTGGGGCCCACCCATGATGTGAATGTGGAATCGAAACCGTTAATCTGGTGTACCTCCTCGTGTGCCCCATACATTCCAAGAATCATCGCGAACAAAAGCTCAGGTGGGGCACGCTAGGGTGGGAAATTTACAGTGACCACTAAAACTTATATATTTACTTGTTGTGACCCATCTAAATTTTGGAATAGGTTGATATACGGTTTCTCCCTTCATCCTAACTGGGGTCACCTGATGACTCGGCCGGTTGGATGACATGTAAATAAAATGATCTATACCACATTCCATTCGGCGGGCCACCCCCTTTCATCATCCCCCACTTTTCCCCGTATAATGGACGGGTTGGATGGAACTTACACATCATACTAGGCCCCGCAATCTTAAACGTATGGTAACTAATATTCAAGGGTAATATATCATTTATCAAATTACAATTAAATGATATATAATTAGATTTACATATATGTTTACACGTGATCTGACTATGTTAGATCTAACCAGTCAGATGCTGCTGCATGTTGGCAAGATCTTGATAAGAGACAAATGAAAAATGGTTCCGATGTTCTTGATGGCTATAATTTTAAAAAGTTATGAGTAGCTGAAAAGGATAAGCCCAACTAGCTATTGTCATTTAACGTGTGGCAGAGACCCTATGGCCAAAACTACCTAATGAGCTATGAAGTAGCACCAACGGCCAGTTGGTCAATTTTTCACGGCACAAAATGCAAGATCAAGAAGGAAGAAAGGCAATTAATTAATGTCTACAGGTAGCATCTCTACAAAGATTCTCTTCATACAAAGGAGCACATATAGCATTGCATTATAGGCCATAACTATTTATGTGCCACCACATTATTGGCCATAACTATTTGCGTCCAACACCCATATCCATAGCTTAAGTGGTAGACTAAGTGAAGATAACCTCGTTTCAACACTTGAGATCTTGGTATTGATTCCCCAAAAAGGGTGGCTAACATTGCGATGTGATTAATGGGGTTGGGTGTACTAATTGCGGGGTGTATACTAACAAAAAAAAAACAACCTATTTATGCGTCTAGACAATTAGTTACATATTAATATAGGAGTAGAACGTGGCCATATGGATCACCAGCTATCACCTAAAATCTTTTTAAATTGGAGAAAGATTGAAAAGCCTCCGACCCTTGCCAACCCAACACAACTCTTCACGGCGCAATTCTGCCTATGTGAGTTTATCTTAGCTTAGCCCTTAAGCGTTTGACCAAATCTGTGTGGGGTCCCACCATGATGTATCTAGATATCCACGGCCTCCATCCCTTTTACAAGATCATACCAGGGTATGCTCCCAAAAAATAGGGCAGATCCAAAGCTCTAGTGGACCACACCAGAGATGACTCTTGCATTTAATGCAACTTGATTTAATGCTTTGTGCATTTAATGCAACCAAGTTTACTATTTGGAGTGGTCCACTAGAGCATTGGATTTGCCTCATTTTTTGGCCCATACCTTGACATGATCTTATAAAAGGGACGAACGGCATGGATGAACAGATACATCACGGTGGGACCCCACACAGATCTGGTTGGACGCTTAAAGGTCCCACCCCTCAGCTTCCATGTTCCTGTAATATATGTAGTATATGGTGTATGAGTATGAAATCCAAGCCGTAAGTAACGCGGGCGCCAACAGTAATTCCCTGTTCAGGTGGGCCACAATTTTATTAAAACACTTTGACAAAGTTTTGTAGCCATACAATTTTTTTAGTAAATTGTGGTCAACTTGATCAACTGAATGGCATGAGATTTGTGCTGCACCGTTGAATGGTAAAACCAATTCGATGGATGGCTAGGATAGCATGTCCATGTGCCACTCTGGCTCATATGGTTCGGCGAGATGCCTAACACATTCGCGTGGAACATGAACCTTTGGTCCCGTACTCTTAAAACATCGATGTCATGAGCCATGGTCACGTGGGTGGACCACAGTCCAATTGAACGGTGCCATTCCACCAGGTCAGCACCATGGACTCCACAGTTCTATTTTGATTAAGAGAATGGAATGAAAAATTGAAAAGCATAACCACTCTCAGCTCCGTGATATAGAAATTTTTAAGTTTTGGTATATCAATCACCGCACACATACTGTACGTGTTTGCCAATCTGGACCATTCAAATTCAGGGTCCCATTGTCCATTGAAAATTAGTCGAAATTAGAACTGATCTAACCATCTTCATCATCCTATTTTTTCTAGTTGAATTTGGACCGTTGATGTTTATTTCCCTTCATCCATTTGATATCCAGAAATTGGATCATTAGGACAGTTCAAGTAATTATTGCAATCCAATCTTATAATACATCCAAACGAAGACTAAGCATCTTTCCCGGTCAATGGATGCGGTCGCCTGTGATTTAGCAGACATCCAAACATGCCAAAGACACGAAAATGATTTTGTCTCCCAGTAATACTTTTTTTTTTTATGTCATATGGACTGGATTTATATGCAAATCCAATGACCGGTTGCTTAAATAAATCAAAACTTTGGCATTGCATCATTGGCTCTGGTGCACATTTCATGGGTCAGATTGAAAAAAAAAGAGAAGAAAATCATATTAATCATACGATACAATTCATCTATAAGTTGTGGCCTTCTTTACATTAACCATCCATTTCCAAGCTAAGGATGAGATGGTTAAGATTGCATGATAAAATTACTCCTCCCATGATGGGCCCTAACAAAGAGACGGCTCGGATTGTTGATTGGACCTGCTTTTAATTAAATGATCTTGATCATCCATTTGATAGGCTATTGATCGAGATGGCTATAGAATGGTATTATTTGTTTTCTTTGCACTTATAATGCTCTGGATCAATCTTTAGTCCATATGGTCAGCAACTCAGCATCATTTTTAATCCAAGAAAATGTAATAAAAAAAAAAAAAAAAATTTAGGTTCCACCGCTATACATGCGGTTTGTGGAAACTTTTCTTCTTTTTTTCCAGCACAACCCCACACATACCCCTGCACTCATTCTATGGTGGGATTTCACCACCTATGGGCATCGAACCCCAGACCTCATGTTGAAACTCCTGGAAGTCTACCACCAAAGCAAGGATAAGAACCCACTTGATGATACCCATAGTTGTCCAATTGACACAACTTTCGTTCCATGGCCCATATATGGTACGGACCAGAAAATGGTTGGTCGTGACTGCGTTTTTTTTTTTCCCATCCGGTGCCTTGATACATTGGATAGAAAAATCTCTAACTTCTGCTCGTTTGCCTTCATGTCATCTAAGTCTTATTCCAATTAGTTAGGGTCGGCCATGTGAATCCTGCCAGCCAACCTAACACAACCCGCATCCTCATCCAGCTTTGGGCCAGCAATGAGAGCGAAAGCTCCCAGTGACAGAGTTCTAAGAGAACTCCCACCCAGTCTCAAATTGCTAAAAAATCAGGAGAAAGTTACACTTGGGTTTCAATTCAAAGATTAAAAGAAGAGGAAAGTAGTCTTTGTTAAGAAGAGAGAGATTGAGATTAATTCTAAGGATGCATACCTTCAGATGGGTCTGTAGTAGCATTAGTTGTAGCTTGAGCTTTGCATATGTCCACCAAACACAAGAGCTGTATGCACCAGAAGCAGAAGGCAAGCAGTGGTGGAGACGATTTTGGCACGGACCTTTTCATCATTCCATGCACCGGAAGTGTGTGGTAACTAGACCTCTTCTCACGAAGCTATGGAACTCAGAATCCCAAAATCCTATAAATAGATGGGCGCGAATTAGGTGTTACCCGGTAACAGCTTAGTGGATGTTACCCTAACCGTGTGGGCCCATCTTGATGTATTTTTTTTATATATCTACGCGGTATTTCTGTTTTTTCATATCATTTTAAGATGTGATCTAAAACCCTAAGAAGATCCAAATCTCAGGTAGACCATACCACTAGAAACAGTGATGAATAACCATTACAAACGTTTTGTGGCCCACAAAAGTTTTAGATCAATCTTATATTTATATTTTCGCTTTATCAAGACCTTATTGACATTATCAAGAGCTTGGATTGCAAATAAACATTACTGAAACCTTAATGATGAGCTCTTTGGAATTTTTAATGGTGGAGCACTCAATCACACTGTTTCTAGTGGTATGGTCCACTTGAGATTTGAATCTTCATAATTTTCGGAATCTCATCCTAAAATGGGCTGTAGAAGCGGATGAACGCCATGGATATACAAAATATCATCCATGTGGGCCATACGTTAGGGGTAACACCTAATTCGCACCCTAAATGGATCATGGGTTATCTTTTAATTACAACAGCCGCCTTGTGATAATGGAATCAGTAAAAGAGTTGAGTGCGGATCGTCAGTGTTGGCAAGAAAGTGGGAGTGAATTAGGTGTTACCCACGTAACAGATTAGTAGGTGTTACCCTTAACATGTGGCCTACCTTGATGATTTTATGTATATCCAAACCATCCATCCGTTTCTCCAGACGATTTTAGGATGGGGTTCCAAAACTTATACATATCCAATTCTCAGGTGGACCACGCCACAGGAAACAGTAGTAATTGAGTGCTACACCATTAAAAATTGAAAAGGGTCCATCATAACATTTTTTTAATGTTTATTTCAATTCGACCTATTGATAATGACAAGAAGATCTTTTTGAAGCGAAATTAGAAAGATCACATTGATCCAAAACTTTTGTGGCCCACAAAACGTTTTTAATGGTTATTCATCACTGCTTCTATTAGTTTGGTCCACCTGAGATTTGGATCTTCTTACCATTTGGGATTTTTGAGATGAAAAAAAAAATAGATGGACGGTGTGGATATATAAAAAATAATTCAAGCTGGCCCCACATGGTTAGGGTAAAGCACACTAAGTTGTTACCAAGGAAACAGCGAATTCACTCCGCAGGAAAATTCAGTGCTGTCAGTTCTCATTGGTCGAAGTCATCGCGGATGACTCCAGCTGACAAGATATGCCGATCTCTCTTTCAAATCAATATTGCATGCTACACTACATGACTTTTAATGTGTGAGACTTCTTTGAAATGAGGCACATCCAAAGCACAGGTGGACCCCACCACATAATGCAGTGGGGATTGAATGACTAGTGTTGAAACCTTCTTAGGGCCATTGTGAGGTTTATTTGTCATATAACCTCTTTATAATGTCACACGGACCTGGATGAAGGGAAAACACAAATATAAGTTTGATTAGAGCCTTATAAGGCTCTAAGAAGTTTTCAATAGGAGTCCAATTCCCACTATTTTTGTAATGTGGCCCACTTGAGCCTTGGATCTACCTCATTTTTTATCTCATTCCATAAAATGGTATGGAAAAAGTGGATGGACGGTGTGGATCTGACACATCCTTTATAATGGGGCCTACGAAAGTTCCACATGTCAACTCTTCCAGTTTTCTTCTCTCGGTTGCACCACGAGAGCAGATTAGGTGAGACCCAGGTCTCACCCAAGACAATTCGATCATTACCATGGTGCCCACCTTAACTTGTTTATTTTGTATCTACCCTGTCCATCTACTATCCCATATCATTTTGGGGTATTATACAAAACATGAAGCAGATTCAATTATTAGGTAGACTATACCATAGGAAATAGTGGTGATTGACCATTGATGAGCTACAAAAGTTTTGGATCAAGGTGATTTTTCTCTCTCTTCATCCAAGCTTATGTAAACTTATCAACAAATTGGATGGAAAATAAAAACTACGAAAACATAAGGTGAGACCGTAGAAGCTTTTAATGGTAGGGTGTTCAATCACCAGTGTTTCTTGGTGTATGGTCCACTTGATAGTTGGATCTTCTTAAGTTTTGGTATCATGCTCTAAAATGATCTAAAAAAAATGGATGGATGAAGTGGATACATAATACACACTTCAGGGTGGGCCCCATGGTAAGGGTTGCACGGTCTTGGGTGAGGTTGGGTCTCACCTAATTCGGTGCAAAAAGCTTTCTTGAAGTGTGAAATTTACATGGCCCCATGATGATGTATTTCTTAGATCCAAACCGTCCATCCATTTTTTCAAATCATTCTATGATACAAACCCAAAAACAATGCAGATCACCGATTGAAGACAATAGAAATTGATACTACCATTGAAAACTTCTTTGGGACACAGAAAGCTTGGATCAAGCTGATATTTGTATTTTAACTTTATGCAAGTATGTGTGACCTTATGAACAGGTCAAATGGAAAGCAAGCCTCATGGTTGGCCCTAGGAAAGTTTCAACATTAGTTTGTTCAATTTCCCCTACTTTCTATGGTGTGATCCACTTGAGCTTTGGATGTACCTCATTTTTAAGCTCATGATGTATAATTATATGAAAATTTTGATGGACACGTATGGTGTAGATCTAACAAAAACATTATGGTGGGACCTAAAAAGTTTCACAAGTTAAAAGTTGTATTGTGTAGTTATCAATCTATTTGGGAGAGAGAAATCTGGCATATCTTGTAAGCTGGAGTCGTCGGAAATGACATGGACCAATGAGAAACATTGCACTAAAATTTCCTTTCATGTGCCTTCAACATAAGTGATCTTCACTCATTGAGTAAATCATTAGCTTTATCAAGCGGAGCAAACTCTATTGGGCCCAACCGTGAACGTATGTGATTTATCCACGTTGTCCATCTGCTTTTCTAGCTCATTTTAATGTGTGAGCTCAAAATTGAAGCATATCCAAAGCTCAAGTAGACCACACCACAGGAAAAGGTGCAAATAATGCTTTCCACCGTTAAAACCTTCCTAGGGCCCACAATGATGTTTATTTGTCATCCAACTTGTTCATAAGATTAAATAGACATTGATGAAGGTAAAACACATAAGCTTGATCCAAACTTTTGTGCCACCTAAAGGACTTTTCAACAGTCGATGTTCAATTCACACTGTTTCATGTGGTGTGGCCCACTTGAGCTTTGAATATGCTTGATTTTTTGCCTCAAGCCCTAAAATTATCTGATAAATGGATGGATAGAGCTAAAGTTCCACATGAGCTGAGCTTGGCCCTGCTCGAGCTTGGCTTGATCAGTGGCCCACCCAGCTTGAGCTTAGCTCGGCTTAACCATCAAGCTCAAAATAGCCGCTCGAGCTTGGCTTACTGTTTGAACCAAGCGAGCTTTGTTCAAGTCGATCGAGCTCTTTCGAGCCGAGCCGAGTCAAGCCAAGGTTTGTATTTTTTTCCTCTTTTTATTTTTATTTTTATTGTTATAGAAGTGTATAACTATTAACTATAAATTAAAACAACTAAAAGTATAACTACAAGTCTAAAACTAAAATAAGTAAAAGTGTTATGTGTTTAATTACAAAACACTAAAAGTTAGTGACTAGTGAGTGTATTTAACCAAATTACAAACATTATACATTTATGAATTTAAAATACTCCATAGGATGAATGTCCATGTTCATAATATTCATCCCCTCCATCCAATTCGTCCATGCCCGGGTTGGTATCTTCTCCAAGTAACTCATTAACCTCACCTGAATCAGAAGGTGGGGAGACATTTTCATTGTGTTCTTGTATAGATTCAGCTGATTCTTTCAAACTTTTTCGTAAGCTGATTTATACTTAATATCCAATATCTTATAGAATGAGGAGAGTCTGAAAATAATCTTTGATGACTTCTTACTTCCTGTGCTCGACCCTACTTCAGCGTCATGTTGTCGAGGAGGAGGACATCATTGATATCTAAATTCCTTTGGCTCTTCCTTGCTTAACTTCAAGGCAATTTTTATTTGCTCTGCCTCCATATCCATCATTCTAACTTCCTTATCCTCTTCCTCTTCCATACTAATTCTCTTCACTCTCTCTATTTCGGATTCTTCATCGATCATAATAGGCTTGTTATGATATATCTTATGACTAGTTATATTCGATGTGGAGGAAAAGGTACAAGGCTTCCTATTGGAGTCTATGAGAGCTTGGAATAATTCTTATGCATCTTGGGATGCTTTAGGACACGGTTTTACGTCTCCCCCTGACATTATAAATGTAGTCTAAGCCGATTTGTTTTGTTTAAAAATTTGACCCTACACAAATTATATTGAATTTTCATTCTTTCAGAGTTTAGGGAATAGACTTGGAAACTGTAATTCCAAATGTTGGTGGATGGATAACTGAAGACATTGCTGCACACCCTTTTGTTGTAAGAGAAATATTTTGAACAATAAAGAACAGTAAATCTAAAAATAGAATTTCACAAATTTAATGATATGAATGAAAAATATTATATGAATGACATATGTAACACATCTCATGTAATTAAAAGAATAGTAAATCCACAAATCATAATTCATAAGTGTAAAATTGTTCGACAATTCAAAAAATAATATAAAAATGAACCTCCTCTAAATAGATGGAGGAATAATTTCTCTTAATCCCTCGATGTCGTCCTCCTCTTTATCCTCAGCTTCAAAACTGCTATCACCCCAAGTCGACCGCAACCAATCCTGTGTACAGACGAGCGCTTCAATGGTTTTTTTTTTTTTTTTTTTTTTTTTTTTTTTTTTTTTTTATGTTAGAGAGCTTCCATGTTTGCTGGCAACCCTGCTTCTCATGCTAAATGCTTATTCTGATACCACTATTGTAATTGGAATAGATAAGATATCACGTGTTAATATCGACAGGACAGAGTATTTTCCTTCAAGATTTCTTACCTTCCACCAATTTAACACATGAAAATCTTGGGTCACAACCTTCACGATAGATTTGCTAAGGTATAACTCTATTTCTTATTCGGTTGTATTCTTAGTCAATTTTTCTTCCTCATACACCAAGAAGAATTCATTAAACATATCAATACCAACTGTAGCTAAACTACAACCAGCTCAGGTAGTTTAGCTGGATTTGTGTCTTGTCCTCTAGCTATTTTAGCAACATATAAGTTATATATACAATTCTACGACCGCTTCACGAACACTTGCGGTTTCTCTTGCCGCCTTTTCAGTTGAATAAATCTTCTTGAAGATGAAACTAAGTATCACGATCTTACCCTGAGGGTTAAGAACATCAGTCATGGCCATTAACAAATGGCAATCAGCCCAGTACTTGTCAAATTTGTCTTACATGCCTTCAACCATTGCTTGTAGAAAATTTGAATCGGTGTTGACAAATTCATATAGGTTGTCTTTAATCTTCCAAAGTGATGAAAGAAATAGATTTGTTATAGGATATTTATTTTTAGAAAAATCTTCGTCAATTCATAAACAAAAAAATCTTCAGAAACCCGTGAACTTGCTCCGTTCATATCCAATCATCTTATGTAGGGCACTACGTATATGATTTATCATGCGCTTTGAATTCATGGAATGCAATTTTCAACTCCATAGCCGAATCTAATATTTCAAATGTCGAATTTCATCACGTGCATACATCTAACTTCAAAGTTTTCTAAGACTTGACATTCAAACGATATAGTATCATCTCATTCCAAATACAAAGTCTTAAAGGTGACCCCATTATATATTTAATACTCCCTCTTATATTCTCAATCGTGAAGTCAATTGATTTAAGCCTTTCTTGCTCAATTATATTTAAAATGTGTGCACAACATTGAATCTGGAATATTCTTCCGCCAAAGAATAACTTGTTGGCCGTCCTAAATTGATTCCACAAGTGAAAAATGGCACTATCATTTGCAGATGCATTGTCTACTGTTATTGTCGAAATTTTATTTTCGATGCCCCATTCCAAAAGGTTATTATAAATGTAGTCTGAGATTGTCAAGCCATTACAGGGGGAGGAAGATAGCAGAAGTTTATGATTGACTTATATAGCTTTCATTCCTCATCTACATAATGCGCAGTCAATGACATGTACCTATTTCTCTGATTTAACACCGTCCACAAATCTGACGTCAAAGTGATACGTGATACTGATTTGAATAGCACTTCTTTCAGTTTTTATTTTTCAATTGAATACATCTTCATACACTCCCTCTGCACTGTCATGCTCAACATCTTTTCAACCTTAGGACTAAGGTATTGGCATAGTTCATTGAATGATTTACTCTCGATGAATCTGAATGGTTTCTCTTCGACTATGATTAACCGAGAAATCAATTCTTTAACCTTCTCTTTCTCAAACCTATGAGTCATAATTCCAGCTTAAGAATCACCTACAAACGAAGAAAATGAGAGCATTTGTTGGCTTCTTTTCGCAGTTCATGGTCGCTTGGGACACTATGAAAGATGTTCAGCATAATGAGTTGTTGCCGACCCTTTATGTTTTTTGAACGATGCCTTACAATGCGAACATATCACTTTCGTCTCACCGCCTTTCATCTCTTCGTAGAAATCATCCTAAATAGCTAATATTTTCTTCCCTTTATCTGTTGATCCAGCCAGAATAGCCCCAACATTTTCATAATCTCCCTCTACATGTAGAGGAGACATGTCCAACGCACTTGAGGTATTTAGTACTTCCTCACTAGTAATTTATAATTAGAAAAATAGAAAACGATGTCATTCTAATTTGTATGTGGACATTTTCTAAAGGCTAAAGTCCTGATGTCTCAAGGTCTTTTTAAATTTAGTTCCACTTTTTATCTCATTTAGTAATATATCATGTACTATACTCTCATAATTTACATGTGAGCCGAAAATTCGATAGCATTTCCCCTAATTCTTTAAATATATGCAAAATTCTATATTGATTTGGTGACATCAACATTATCTGTTATTCACAGATGATGCATTCAATCAATGTAGAACTATATATTCGGAGAATAAATTAGGAGACGTACCAAATTTTCAATTGTATGTAAATCGTATAAGCAACTTAAATAGATGATATACTATCAAACTATCCATTGATTTGGACAATTTAAGAATACATATAGCACAAACATTTTTAACCAATAATTATAACGGGAGTTATAGTTATTGGATAATACAATGTAGTTTAATATGCATTCTTAAACGGGCGGGTAAATTATTAAATTAAATAAGCAGCTAAACATATGTGTCGACATGAATCGCACTCGCACAATTCTAAACAACTCAACTATTCAAATCTTCAAAATTCATAAAATCACAATTCATAACTCAATTTTAAACAGCTAAACAATGATATAAAATTCTAAACAAATCAATAATTCACAAAATAATAATTCATAACTAAATGTATGTAAACTATTCTAACCAATAATATAAAATTCTAAACAATTCTAGAATTTACAAATCTATAATATTTTAAACAATTCAATAATTATCAAATCATAAATTTAAACAAATCATAATTATAAACAATTCAATAATTGTCAACTTAACTATTTAAACTTACTTAACCCACTGACCCGATCCTACCCAACATATTAACCTGACTCGACCAAACCCACTGACCCAACCCTACCCGACCTATTGACCTGACCCGACTTGACCCTCTGACCCAACCTTACCCGATCCACTGACCTGACTCGACTTAACCTAGTGACCCAATCCTACCCAACCCATTGACCCAACCCGATCCGACTCGACCCACCAACTCAACCTTACTCGACCCACTGACCTGACCCAACTCAACACACTGACCCGACCCTACCTGACTTGTTATACTAAGTAACTTGACACGACCCAACCTGCTAATCCATCCGACCCAACCCAGCCCCAATTTGACCCAATTTTTTTTCAAAACTAGCCACATTTTAGGGTATTTTCTATTTTAACAAAATAGACCCAAAATAAGAAAAAAATCCACAAAAACCTACCTGTTTGGAAAGAATGAGACCAGGAACGGGTGGGTGCATGCTATGCGAGTGGACTGAGCGTTTGGACCGAGCGTTCACTACTCGAGTGCGAACATGCGGTGCAGAGTCGTGCAGTGCCGGTGGCTAGGGAGGAAGCTAGAACAAAGAGAGAGAGAGAGAGAGAGAGAGAGAGAGAGAGAGAGAGAGAGAGAGAGAGGTGCAGCGGGCTGGGTTGAAGTGAAAGTGAAATGAAAAAAAGGGGATGGGTGGGGTCGGGTTAGGGTTTTGTTTTATTTTAATATATATATATATATATATATATATATATATATATATATATATATATATAAAGCTCGAGCCGAGCCGAGCCGAGCCGAGCTCAAGTGAACCGAGCTTTTTTCGAGCTTCGAGCCAAGCTGAGCGAAGCTCACTTGTGCTCGACCTCAACTCATTTTCAAACAAGCTTTCAAAATCAAGCTCAGCCTTGATCGAAATGCTCCACAAGTCAAGGCAAGCCGAGCTTAGACGAGCTAAGCTGAACGAGCTTTTCGAGCTAGCTCGGCTTGTGTGCAGCCCTAGACAAGTGGATAAAATACATAAATCACAGTGTTCTCCACAGAGTTTACTCGCTGTGCAATCCGCTTCCCCAATTCGCATCCGTATTTCAGCAGCCCTAAGTGGATGAGTTCGGATGCTCTGTTAAAGCAAGGAAAATCCTACTTCTCCCGAGCTCATTGGTCCACATCATCATTAATGTTATCAGATCCAACTAGGGCTCTCAATGGGTCGGATCTGGATCAGATCCAGCTGGATCTCTATAGACGGATTCGGATTGGATTCGGATCCGAAAGGTGATATCCATATTCGATCCATTTATAAATTGTTAGATCCATTTCCGATCCAAAATCCATACAACTATCGAATTCGGGTAAGATCTAGGTCCGAATCCACCCTCATTACAAATCTAAAAATATATATAATATATTTAATTTAGTAGAAAAATTGATGCAACTCCTATGGTATGGTCTACCTAAGAGTGGCATGTCTCAATTTTGAGACATGGCCTAAAATAATCTATAAACAGATGGCCAGCATGAATATAACATATACAGTAAGGTGACAATGAGTCGGATCTTAATCGAATTCGGATCGAACTCGGATTTGTTCATGTGAATCCAAATTCGGTCCATTTAAGTAATCGGACCTATTTTAAGATCCAAATCCAGTCCATTTAACTAATCAGACCTATTTTAATATCCAAATCCGCATTATACGGATTCGGATACTAGCGAATTAGACCTTGGATCTGACCTGCTCCATTGAGAGCCCTAGATCCAGCAGTTCCCGAGCAGAGGATTTAGACTCTGAGTGGATTTGTCAGGACACGGATTAGCTGCGAACTTGACAGTAGCTAGTCTCCTAGTGAAGTGATGTCACCACATTCTGTGGGCCCCACCATAATGTATGTGTCGTATCTACACCATTCATCCATTTGGAGAGCTCAGTTTAGGACATGAGACAAAAAATGAAGCATATCCAAAGTTTAAGTGGACCCCACCAAAGAAAACAGTGGGGATTGAACGCCTACCATTAAAAACTTCTTTGGCTCATAGAAATTTTCGATCAAGCTGATATTTGTGTTTTCCCTTATTCCATGTATATGTTAACTTATAGACAGGGTGGATCTCAAATAAACATCATGGTGGACCATAGGAAGGTTTCAACGGTAGGTGTCCGCGTCCCCACAATTTTCTGTGGTGAGTCCACTTGAACTTGGGATCTTCCACATTCTTTGGATCATGCCTTAAAATGATCTATCCAAATGAATGGACGGTGTGGATACAACACATACATCATGATGGCCTCACAGAAAGTGGTGACGTCACTTCAGCAGCAAGCCTGTCAAGTTCAGTAGCTAATCCGCGTCCGATTTGTCTAAGGGAATTTATGTGGGTCCCGCCTAGCTTTAGACCGAGCGCGGTTTCAGTGGTTCCCCGATCCACCGTGGTGGGTGGATTACTGAACGTGGGGTCCACCATGATGTACGGAACTTATATCCAGGCCATACATCTGTTTTGAAAACTAATTTTAGGGCATTATACCAAAAGTGTAGCAGATCCAAATCTCAGGTGGACCATAATACAGGAAACAGTGGTAATCCAACATTAAAAACTTCTGGTCGGACCCAAATGCTTTGGATCAACCTGATATTTGTGTGATCTCTTCATCCAGGTCTTTTTGACCTTATCAACAGGTTGGATGGAAAATAAACATTCCAGTGGCCCCCGTGAAGTTTTTAATAGTGAGGATTCAATCAAAACTGTTTCCTGTGGCATGGTCTCCTAAGTTTTGGATCTGCTTCATTTTTGGGTTCATACCCTAAAATGAGCTGTAAAAATGAATGAATGGTGTGGATGTGAAGAACATACATCACAGTGAGCCCCACGGTTAGGGATCCACCCACGTCAGTGGATCCGGGGATCCACCCAAACCGCTCACCTTCGGACGAGAGCGGATTGCCTGTGACCCGGGCACAGATATATCTCTGTAGCCGGGGCTGTGTAGGGTCCACAGGGATGTCCGTGATAAATCCACTATATATATATATATATATATATATATATATATATATATATATATATATCTGTGCCCGGGTCACAGGCAATCCGCTCTCCGTCAGACCATACGAAGAACTTTCCCTGTGGCGGGCGGCACCCGGAAATCGCCTCGTATTTCCGCAGCCATGATGTTGGAATTCTCAGCTTACTCGCTCGCATGAGTTGAAAAAGAGCGTCCCGTTGTAATTGTCCAAGTGGCAAAGCCACACGAGATCCATTCCACTCATCAAGTAAGTCTTGCTGCGACTATTTTAGGGCCCAAAAACAAGACCCATCCACTCATCAGATGCGCTACAATACACTATGAAAATACTGACTTTTGGTCTTTTTTTTCATAACTGTTCATTTTTCAGATACAAGTGTTCCGTGCCTGAAGAATAGTGGACCAACCTCATTTTTAGGACATGACATGTTTATGGACCCAATAATGGCCTGAATCGTACGTGCCACGTTCCTACGTGTGCCTGCATGTATAACTTAAACTTACAACAACACCCAGGTTCATAGCTCAAGTGGCAGAAAGAGTGAAAATAGCTCTTAATATTCCATAGTGGTACAGGCTCCCTGGCCATGTAATTTATAGCCTGTGCCACTAAACCTGCTTGAGGGATGGCCTGGACCATTGACTCTAAAAGTAGTTTATGTCTATTTTGAGCAGAACATCCTAGCTATGTAAAATGTGGGTCACAACATAAAACCAATGTGTTGCTAAGATTGCAATGGTCTTTTTTTTAAGCTACCCCGTTGAATTCAATGGACATATGACGGTATGAATTAGGGACTGTTTGGCATCTCAACACTATTTCAATAAGAGCTTTTTCAATAGGAACTACTATGATAAGCTCCTTTTGTTCTAGCTCTTACTCTAAATAAGATCGTTCGGTAAAATCACTTTTTCAAAATAATAAAAGCTCTTATTTGAAATATGTATATTTGGCAAAATGTTTAAATAAGAGCTTTTTTAACCGTAGTTGATGTCATTTTTAAAGATTGCAAAAACTCTATTAAGAGAGTAATCATATGGTTGTTTTGGTGGATCTCACCATGGATGGACCCGTGCCCCAAATGGTAAAAGAATATATGGCTACAATTTTTATATTTTAAGGCATTTGGGTCATCTATTATGTTAAACATTGGAAGTGGATCAACCCTCATATGGAGTTCACCTTGATGTGGATCGTCCATTGTATAAACCAAACCTTCAAAGTGGACCATCCATCATGCAAGGCGCATCTTCGATGTAGACCATTCATCATAAGGGGCCCACTTTGATGTAGGCAATCCATCATGCGGGGCCCTCAATGTCCACTACCCATCACCCATCATGTGGAGTACACATTTGATGTCACCCTACAATCGAAGTGGATTGTCCAATTTTTTATATCCACCATCCATCGTATGGGGTGCACCTATGTGGATCATCCATCATGTGGGCCACTTTGAATATGGATTGTCCATCATGTGAGACCTTAGATGTGGACTGTCCATTAGCTAGGGTCCACTTGATGTTGACCATCCATAACGATGTGCAACACTTTGATGTGGGCCATCCTTTATGTGAAGCCCACTTCAGCCATTATGCGGACCATCCATTGTGTGGGGCCCCACCATCAATTTGGGTCGTTCATCATATGGGCCCACCTTTGATGTTAACTGGCCATCATATGGGCCCATCTTCAATGTCCATCATCCATCATGTGGTCCCACCTTTGATGTGGAGCACCCATCAAGTGGGCCCCACTTGATGTGGATGGTCCATCATGTTGGGCCACACTTTGATGTGGGTCATTCATTATGTGGGGCCCACCTTTAATGTGAATTGTGCATTATGTGGGCCCACCTTGATGTGGGTTATCTATCATGTGGGGTCCACTTGATGTGGATAGTCTATCATACAGGGTCACATTTTGATTTGGGCCATCCATCATTTGGGACCCACTTTTGATGTCCACCATCCATCATGTGGGTCTCACCTTTGTTGTGGACCGTCCATCACGTGGAGCCCATTTGATGTGGATAGTCCATCATGCGGGGCCACATTATGATGTGGGCCATCCATCATGTGGGACCCACCTTTAATTCCCACCATCCATCATGTAGGTCCCACCTTTGTTGTGGACCATCCATCATATGGGCCCCAACCTTCATTACGAATCATTCATCATGTGGGAAATGACAGGAATGACATGCTAGGAATGAGTCATGTGGGAAAGAGAGAGGAGAAGATCAGACGCGATAGAGACGAAATGCCAGGAATGAGTGACGGAGAGAGGGAAACTTAAAGGGTATTTGTAGTGTTTTGAAAAGTTTGATAAAACCCTAAACTCCACCCATAAAATCTAAATAAGCTCTTTTTTAAAAAAAATAAACCTTTCCTAACTTATTGGATTGACAATTATTTGATACTTTCCAAACAAATAAGCCTCATAATTAGACATTTACCAAACTATCTAAAAGCTCATTCTTTTTTAGAAATAAGTCAATAAACTCTTATTTGTATAGATGCCAAACGCGCCCTTAATGTACATTCGTCACCCCCCTAATGAGTGTTGGGGCTGTGTTTTGGAAAATCAATGTTATTAGACTTTAATTAATGACACGATACATTTTATGAGTTAAATATTATTGAATATGTTTATGTGGGTTTAAGAGGATCGGATGCGTTCTTGGGCACTTAAGATTGGATGCAACGGCTTAGTAGCAAAGGTAGAGTTGTGGTCTATGGATTTCATTGTCATGCCTATAACCATGTAAGTTCTGGAGCATACCTATCATATATCTGGTTAGATTGCCATCTTATGTGAGGGGACTGGTTTAGTATTATGATAGGCAACCTTTACTCATTAGGGCTACCTTAGTGTCAGTTTGCATTCTTTCCTACCCCATGTGAGTAAGAGTTCCATGGATGGTTATTTGGATAAGGCTTTGGCTGCTTGCATTATTGGCAAATATCACTTATAAGTAAGAGGCTTATCATGCTTAGACTTAAATAGAGTTTTAGTTGCACTAGCTTCGTCAAATCCTCATATGACCTGAGGATGTGTGGA
Organism: Liriodendron chinense; assembly: GCA_003013855.2. Lineage (NCBI taxonomy): Eukaryota > Viridiplantae > Streptophyta > Magnoliopsida > Magnoliales > Magnoliaceae > Liriodendron > Liriodendron chinense. Next base: position 1,541,633 of record ML058328.1, on the reverse strand, counting down.
TGGAGAAGCTCTAATTGATCAGATTTTTTCTTTAGTTATGATACTACTAGATTGCCATTGAAAGTGGAGTGTAGAAGAGTGTCTTCATCAGGATCCTCGAAGTAAAAACAATTTAACATGCAATCCATGTGGTCTATGTAGGACAGGAATATGTGGTAGATTTTGAGGTTTGGATGGTTCATCAAGTGTTTAAAGGCCGGTGAACACCTTTAAGGTTTCCACTTAGTTAATCGTGGTTCTTCAACCATTAACTCTTGTTTTTAACCATTAATTTATTTCAAATTATGTTTGATGGACATTCAATGGTTTAGATCTGATTTGATTCATACCTTGGGTGTCAGGAGATTTGCCCGTAGATGATAACTATGAATAGATGAGGGATTTAGTTAGTTGGAATGCATGAATTAGAAAGGTAAATAGACATCCTTCATGGAAGGGTACATGGGTGAAATACCATATAATATGCTTCTCCTGAAATCCCAACTCATCCTTATGTAAGTTCCTATTTAAAAAGGGACATTTATACCTCCCATATTCCCTATGAAAAAAAAAAAAAAAAAAAGAGAGTGAGGAAGAGATAGCTGGTGGGTCACACCCATGCGCCCCTCAGGTTATATCATTACATGTTTAAGGTCCACCATATAAACGGCTTTGGTCTGATTTGGCTCGTACTAAGATATAAATTAAAGCTTTCATCTCTCTTTATCTAAGATAGATCTGGGTCAGACTTTTTGTGTTGGAAGATTGACGGTTGCAACAATCAATAAATTTACTTTATAAGGTATGATTAGCAAGTAATTTTTTTCTTCTTTTGAGAAACATCGACTAATGAAGACAAAAATCCTATTAAAATTAATAATTTAAAATTTCAAAACCTTTAAGTTCCATTGTATTTTACAATAAAATTCACCAATTAGTAGATTAATTTGATTTTGTCCTAATTATGCATTTTTAGCCCAATTAAGGCTGGGGCACAAGGGACCGGTGGGCTAGGAGATGAGGGGAAAAGTATCTTAATGTGAGTTAGGTTGGATGTTGATGTGGATCTTAATGAGATGTAGGTTGGTCTGACCTGAGCGTGGACCATTGTAAGAGCACGTTTGTTTACCCATTTACCCTGTAAATGGTCACAATAAATGGTCACAAATGGGCTATGATTAATTTTCATATATGTTTGGAGAGAAAGATGGAAACGCCGCAACAAATATTCCTTGAAAAGGAAGATTGCTACCCATGCATTGGGCGCGTAAAATCTGTGGGTCCTACAATGATGTATGTGTTTGATCCATGCCGTCCATCTGTTTCACTGGCACATTTTAAAGTCTCAACCCAAAAATGGCATAGATTGTAAACTCAAGTGGACCACATCATAGGAAATAAAGGGATAATGATGTCCACTATTAAAAATGAAATTTTGTGTGGGGCCCAAAGTGATGTGTATCTGTCTTCCAACCTGTTCAACTGGTCATTGAGGCATGAATGAATCAAAAAAATAAATATCAGCTTGATCCAAAACTATTATGGCCTCTAAGAAGTTTTCAATGGTAAACGTTCGATTTTCATTTTAACTTCTGTATGGTGCACATCTGTTTTGAGTTTATCTCATTTTAAGAGCCCAAAAATGAGCTGATAAAACTGATGAACGACGTCGATCAGACGTATACATCATGGTGGCCCCCATAAATTTTACCTATTTCATTCTTCCATTCCTCCGTTTTAGTGAAATTGTCATGTCAAAACTGCAGCTTGCTTGCAACTAGCCTGAAAATAATCATTGCTAATTTCAAGGAATTTACAATTTACCATGGCTAAACAAACACGCCCTAAAGAAACAAGAGGGTACACTATCTTAATAAGAGGTAGGTTGGTTGTGGATGTATGGAATAGTCAATAAATAGTATTTAAAAGGTAATACAGAGGCATAAATACTCCAAAACTTCTCATTTATGAGATCTAAGCTTTTCATCTAGTGGGCGATAGGGCGTACCCCAAAAAACAAAAATCACTTGAGCATTTCTGGCCATTGATTGGAAGACTCTTGAGGCTGTTTGGTTGATGGGGTAAGATTGTCTTGGTTTAGAATTTCAGTCTCACGGAAAAACATCTTAAAGTCGTGTCAATGTAGCTGGAAATGGATTCACTGCGAAATTTTGGGGAATGATTCTCCAACCATTGCGGAAAGTGTCAGTTTTTAATCTATTGAGTAGATGGTTATAATCATGCAATAAAAGTGAGTTTTAAAAGGGAAATCAAAGGTGGATCCTACATACCGTAAGGTCCAAATCAACATGGATCGTCCATTTTTCAAGCCATTGCTTAAATGGTTAGCATCATTTGATCACCAGAGTAATTTTTAAGCGGGATGGATCAACATGATGGTTAATAAAGAGGACCGTATTCTATATAATAAATATTGTTATTCATTTCCTAGCTGTTGATCGGATGGCTAAGATCCTCTATCAAAGTAATTTTTTCGATGAATCTTCAATCAGAGGTGTGACCCACATGATTTATGGTCTGGATCGCTGATCAGACCTTCAATACTATAATAAATATGACCATCCGTTCTTCTCTATTGATAAGAAGGTTGAGATCATTAGATCTTGAGTGATTTTAGGAGCGAAGGGTAATCAAAGGCAAATCAACATCATGAATGAGCCAAATCAATGGCTAGACCTGTTTTTAATATAATCAACATAGACTGCCCATTTTCATAAACTCATCTTATGAATTAACTTTTAAGATAAAGTGGTAGATCTCGAGTGAAGATAATCTCATTTCAACACTTGAGGTCTTGGTATCGAATCCCAAGGGGGTGACTAACAAGGTGGTTGGGTGTGTGTACTAACCGGAAAAAAAAAGGAAATAAAATCCCAGCCCACATGATGGATGATCCATATTAATAATCGGAATATCTCTATTGTAACTTATATTGATTGTCCATTTTCGTAGACATTGATGAGGTGTGGATAATATAGGATTTTTTTTTTTAGATAGATGGGCAATCAAAGATGGGATACATCATGGAGAGTTCAAATCAATGATATAACATTTTCCAATATGATCAATTAATCAAACTAGCCATTTTTTTCCCACTAATCAATAGCTGGGGTTATCTTCAAAGCGATAGTCAAGTCATGGTCAGTTAAAGGCGCTACATATGTGATGGAGACACCGTACGCGGCCCATGATAATATTTTCCAAGAAAAATCATAATGTTAACCAAACACAATTTAGGACTTTTCTCATTCCCCATCAGAACTCAATGTGTCAACCAAAAATCTATATTTCCTCTAAGAAATATTTAGCCAATTTTAAATTTTAACACTCCTAAATTTGCCAAAAACCACGAAATTTGCTCCTTGGCTACCAAATAGCTAGGGCTGTCAACAGGTCGAGTCTTACAGTACCCGTACTTGGGTTAACCAGGATCTGTAGTACTCGTACGTTTTTTGGTTAACCAAGTTTGGGTCTTGATGAGTCCAGGCCTCGTTTTTTAAGGCTTGAATTTGCTTAAGTTCAAGTGCTCGATCATTGGGCATCCATCAAGTCATGTTGGATCTAGACTTCGAGTTGGATTTGGGACAAATAAGAGTATTTACATGGTCGATGCCACCTAGTGGAGGGATTAGATCATACACATGTGCCACTTTGACTAATGCATGGTGTGTAATCAGTCTCCTTTGCATGAGCATGGCATAGGAAACCTTACCTTAATTCGTTGCTAAAATATCAATATATATTTAATGGGAAATGGTACTATGAGGTCGACCACATGGGAGATTCCCATGAGGTCAAGCTCTATGGGCCCCACTATGTTGTGTGATGGACATCATGCCATGCTTTTGATGTAACCTTACACTTGCATGACACGTCTATGGAAAGTGAGTTCTTGATGACTTAGATATGATTGTCTGGATACCTACTCCATGGACGCGGATGAGCTACTGATAAGAGATCTTTGAACATCTAGGTCCATGGCTCAAGTGGCAGACTCAGTGAAGATAGCCTGGTCTCAACACTGAGGTCATGGTATGGATTTCCATAGAGGGGGTTGTTAACATTGTGATGTGACTAACAGGGGTGGGTGGGTGTACAAACAATGGAGTGTGTGAACTAACCCATAAAAAAAAATTAATAATAAATAACTAAATTACTTGAACTTACAACACAGCTGGTTTGACTCAAATCTCTGTGGGCCACTGTCCATGTCCATGTGATGCAGATCAAAAACTCAAGTACGACATGCCGGGGGAAAACAATAGAGCACCACTAATGTCTTTATGGGCCACTAACCCATTTGGAAAGTTATTCTACAATGACAACAAAACACCTTCCTAAGAAAGCACAAATGTCATCCTCATCCCAGACTTATTAAGACCCTAATAAGGTTTCAATAACACATAACCTAACAAATAAAGTACATTCCATCTTCCATTTCAGATGCTTTCAATGACTTTGGCGCTCCAAACAAAAAGTACAATGCATATTCCAATTCAGATGTTGGAGACATTTCCACTGGGGGCGTATTTGATTTCCATGCATGCCGCAGACATTTCCATTCAGGGCATGTTTGATTTTTCATTTAACCCAAAAATATGTTGTAGATGAGTAATAATCATTTACTCAATTAATTAGGACCAATGTTTGAATTTAATGGCTACCTTTTGAATGCTAAAATCGAGGACATTGCCAGATATATGTACACGTGTGGCCTAATAATGCATGTGACTTATCCATGCTATCCATCTGTTATGCCAGCTGAATTTTGGGCATGAGCTAAAAAAATGAGACAAATCCAAATCTCAAGTGGGCCACACCACAGGAGAAAGGAAATCGAATGCCTACCATTAAAAACTTACTGGTCCATTGTTTCCTTTAGTGTGGGCCACTTGAGTGCTAGATGTGCCTATTTTTTGGCTTAAGCTTAAAGTTGTTCTGATAAAATGGATGAACATTATAGATATGTCATATACATCACGGTGGGGCCCAAAAATTTAAGCCAGTCTTTTCAAACCGATTTTTGAAGCAGGAATACTAATATATATTCAAATAGAGTGAAAGAATGATAATTTCTTATTTACAACGCCTGTCTTTAGCATAGGACCCCTTAAAATGAAAGTGAATTAGATAATAGACATCTCTTGGCACTTCAGTATTTCTTTTTTCAGGGCAATGCCAGAAAGAATTCAGTACCTCTTAGTCGTGAATACCTGAATAAGATCAGCCACTGTGAATATCTTTGCTTCAGAATAGAAGAATTAGATTTAATCTCAAATAAATTGGAATGTGTATTCACCGTCCGAGAGATCTTCCAATGTGAACTGTGGATGATGTGGATGTCACAGTAACAATCTTGGTTGGCTCAGTAGAGCTTCGGGTTACATGGGCTACACGTAATTTTAAATGCAAAGCTCTGTTGAAAGTTGATATGGGCCACACCAATAGGATCAATGAAAAATTGCTCTTAAAACTTATTATTTCAAACGGTTTGACCTGCTTGAGTCTTCCACCAGGATGATTTTTGCATTTGATCGAACTTCATCCTGGTGAGTGGAGCTTGATGAACGGGTTTGATGAAAGAAACACCACGGTGGGCCACACAAAAACTATGGTTTGCATCTCATCCCCATAATACCCTATGGTGTTGCTCACTTGAGTTGTGGATCAAGCTGATGTAACTCCCCAGGGCCTATATTTGAGGATAGAACCTGATGGACAGTGGATATTTCGTATAGTACCTGGTGGGTCTTAAGAGGTTGAGTTTCATACTAGCTGCGTAAAACTAAGGGGACATTTGGCATCTGTATAAATAAGAGCTTATTGTCTTATTTCTAAACAAATAAACTTTTAGACTGTTTGGTTGTCTAATCAATGTGCTTATTTGTCCATGAAGTAGTAAATAAGCTTCGATGTAATAAGTTGCGAAGGGGTTACTTTTTGAAATGGAGCTTATCAAGCTTAAGCAGGTAGATAATTTAGATTAAATTTTGGACAAGTTTATTCTTAAACTTTTCAAGTAATTTCCATTTTATCCTCTTCTCTTCTCTTTACAATTTCTTCAAGGTAGGCCCACATGATGAACAACCCATAGTGAAGGTGGGCTCCACATCATGAATGACCCATATCAAAGGTGGGCCTACATAATGCACGATCACATCAAAGGTGAGCCCCACATGATGGATGGCCTACTTCAAAGTGTGGCTCTGCATGATGAATGAGCCATATCAAGCAAGCCCTACCTGATGGATAATCCACATTGAAGGTGGGACCCACATGATGGATGGTGGACATTAAATGTGGGACCACATGATGGAAGGTTGACATTAAAGGTGGGACCCACATGGTGGATGGTCTACATCAAAGGTAGGATTCACATGATAGATGGTGGATATTGAATGTGGGACCACATGATAGAAGGTGGGCCTATATGATGAATCAGCCATATTGAAGGTTGGGCCCCACATGATGGACGATCCACAACCAAGGTGGGACCTACATGATGGATGGTGGACATCAAAGGTGGGTCCCACATGATGGACCATCCACAACAAAGGTGGGATTTTGGTGGGATCCACGTGTTGGATGGTGGATATTAAAGATGGGCCCTTCATGATGAACGACTCATATTGAAGTGGGGCCCCACATAAACGTGGGCCCATGTAATGAAAGGTTCACATCAAAGGTGTGCCCCACATGATAGATGGCTTGCATCAAAGTGCAGCCTAACATGACGAAACATGCACATCAAGTGGGTCCCATTTGATAAGCAGTCCACGTTAAAGGTGGGACCCACATGATGGATGATGCTCATTGAAAGTGGGCCCACATGATGGTCGGTTGATATCGAAGATGGGTCCACATGATGAACGACCCATAATGAAGGTGGGGCCCCACACAATGAATGGTTCACATCAAGGTGGCCCACATAATGACGTAGTGGGCTTCTGTAGACACCCCACCTTCGGCTACACTGTTGGTAGAGATAGCTGGTTGAATGGAGGACCATACCCCCAAATCCCAAGTCCAAACTCAGCCAAACTCACCCTTGTAAGCCTCATTCCATAGCCCAGTTCAAGCATGAACCCAGTCAACCCAGTCCTAAACACCACCCTGAAAAACCCCCCATAAAAAAGTCCAGTAAAAAAATCCCAAAAAAAGTCAAACTCACTGAGTCAACTCGCTGAGTTAACCCGCTGAGTCAACCCGTCGAGTCAACCCGTCGAGTCAAAACACCGAGTCAACCCGTCGAGTCAACCCGTCGAGTCAAACCACCGAGTCGACCCGCTGAGTCAACTCACTGAGTCGACCAGCGAGTCCAACAGCAGCCCCGAGGGAATGGCCGTACTCGCTGGAAATCGAGGAGCGGCCGTACGGGCGGCCCATGGCAGGCCGCCCAGACAAAATTACGACTTCTGCCACTGCTCGCTGCTATAAATACCCCCCTCCCCTTCTCATTTCAACAGACCACTCAGCTAGAGAGAGCCCGTCCGTCTGAGTCACCCTCCTTCATCCTTTAGCCCATTCCTTCACCAAGGAGAGCCCGAGTGAGGAGAGCCTAACCCTGGTCCAGCCCAGCCTGACCACTGGTCCAAGCCTCTCAAGTCACCCAAGTCTTAATCCAGCCACTCGAAGCTAACCCTTGCGACACCTCCGTCCACCCAGCTACTCATTTTCCAGCATCATCTCATTTGCATCTAGCATAAGTGCAACATTTACTTTTCTTCCAACCCCCCTGCTTCACTACAAGCACCTTGATTACTCAAACACACATGCATATGTCTTTATATTAAGCACCTGTCAGTTCGAGCATATGCTCTGGGCTTGCCCGTTGTTGGAACCTGCCCATCAGAAACTCTTACTGTTCAGACCTGCATTCATGCTTCACCATAAAACACCTTGATCATTCAAGCACACTGCATACGTCTTACATTAAGCACCTGTCAGTTCGAGCGTACGCTCTGGGCTTGCCCGTTGTTGGAACCTGCCCATCAGAAACTCTTACTGTTCAGACCCGCATTCATGCATCATGTCATTCATGAGAATATACGAGGATTAAATTAGACTTTCAAGTATTCGATCGATTCTGTGAAGTAGAGACCGTACTTCGGTACGGGCAGTGTGTGGGGTGCTTAACCTCTTCCCACCCTGTAACCGTGATCCCTTACCTTGAATCTCTGACCGCAGATCAACAGGAGTCATTTTAGAGGAAGGAATCTTCGGATTCTCTTCTCTAACGTTTCTACGGGGTCTAGCCGACTGTAGATTCGAAGTAACTGGCTAGTGGCGACTCTGGTCTTATATAAACTCATTTAAACATATCCAGCTCAATACGACAACCAAACAAAGCCCTCGAGAACGAGGCAAGCCAGTGGCACAAACGGCGATTTCGCACTCACGCACCTCTTCTTCTTCTTCTTCCGAAAGGGAAAGGGAGAACGACGTCGTGTGGGAGCGCGGAGAAATCGGCGAGGGTCCACAGAATGGCGACTCCGCTGGGGATAAGCTAGTCCCACTAGTCGTGATCCGACTTGAAAAACAGAATCCTTCCCGTACTTGAAAGTCACTAATCCTCATACAATCTCATCTGCATAGCATTCTACCCAAAACCCAAAACGAACAAAAAATAGAAAACCCCAAAACAAAAAAAATAGAAAATCCCAAAACCCAAAAAGAGTATAGTCCTCACCATTGCGCCACCTCGGGCTCAACGTGTTCGGAGACAGCTTCCCTTCCGCAGCATAATCCGCACTCGGGCTCAGCAAGCCATGTCCGACCACGAAGAAGAAACTCATCACTTCCCTGCTCTCGAAATAGCCGAAGCGCAACCTCCAGCGCAACAGCCCGTTGACAATACGCCAATCATACAAGAATTGGCACAAGGAATGAGAGCAATGCAAGAAATGCTCTTGCAATTCATGCAAGCACAGGCCACCGCAGCAGCCAACAATCAAGTTGGCCCAGTTCAGCAATCTCAGCAGCCATGCCGGGTCCTCCCGGCCTCCAGTTCAAATCAAGCACAACCATCGGAGTCTGCCCAAGACTACCGACAGCAGCCATCTCAGCCCTTCGCTGTGGGGCGTCCTTCTCAATATCTTCCTGCGACGACAAGGCCATCTCAGAGCACCTCCGTTGCAGGAACATCCAGTCAGCTTCCAGTCAATCTTGCAAACAACAATCTCAGTAGATCTCAGCATGTCCCCGCCGATGGGACACCTTTTCAATTCCAGCACATCCCCGCCGATGGGATTTCAATTCAATTTCCAGCAACAGGGACAGCACTGGCGAATGCCCACAATGGGGGTCAGTGTCAAGCCCACATCAATCAGCGGACAGTGGCGAATACCCAACAAGGGGGTCACTTCCCAGCATCTCAGCCTCCTGCAAACAGGAGCACTTTTCAATTCCAGCACATCCCCGCCGATGGGATCCCAGTTAATTTCCAGCAATCTTCAATTCAGCAAAATCCAGTTAATTTCCAGCAATCTTCAATTCAGCAAAATCCAGTCAATTTCCAGCAAGTTCCAGTTCAACCTTCAGTACAGTCTCCAGTTCAGTTACCATCATTTCAAGCACAAGTTCATCAGAATCCAGTTCAGTCATCAAATCAATTTCAGCAACCCGCGGTTGCTTTTCAGCAAGCCCATAGGGTTGAAGACATCGACCACTATGCCGAAGAAGAACGTGCCTTACTCCAGGAGGCACCAGTCGCTCGAACAGATCACTCAGGACTGGACGAGTTGCGGGAGCAGTTCCAGATCTTGCAAAATCAGCTTCAGCGACAACAAGGAATCGACTTACCTTCGACCAAGTTCAGAGACTTGTGTCCTTTCCCAGATGCTCGGGTACCTCAAAACTTTGAGGTTCCAAAGTTCAAAAGATACGACGGCAGCGGTTGTCCCACAGCACATCTCAAGGCCTTCTGTGGAGAGCTGAGTGCAATCTCAGGAAACGAAGGGGCCCTCATTCGATTGTTCCAAAAATCTCTGAAGGGCGATGCCCTAGATTGGTACACTTCATTGGACTGCCACCGCATCAGAACATGGGAACAGCTCTCCCAGGCTTTCGTCGACAGATTCGCATATAATCTCAACATGGCACCCAGAAGAGCCGACCTCGCAGCACTCAGGCAAAGGAGTGATGAAACACTATCAGCTTATGTGGGACGTTGGCGAGCTATGGCAGCCAGAATACGGACACCCATCGACGATGAAGAACAAATCTCCATGATTGTTCATTCAACATACCCAGGCATATCTGGGTATCTCATCTCGCATCCATATGCGAATTTCTCACAATTGATCCGTGCTGGAGAGCAAGTTGAAGCAGGAATCCGGGCCGGGACGATCTCCCCATGGCCTCATCAAGCCACTCCAGTCAAGAGGAACAGAGTGGAAGGAAGACCTATCGGGCACGGGAATGGAAACCGCAATGGTTCTCCTCCCCGCCCAACAGAGGTAAACAACATCAACACCGCTGCTCAAGGAAATCAACGTGCTCCCCCACAAGGACGTCAACAGTATCAGCAGAATCAAGTTCAGCATCAGCCTCAGCGATATCAGCCACAACCGAATCCTCAGCCACAGCCACCTCGACAACAGCAGCAGTTCAGGGGAAACGGCCAATACTCATACCAGAACAGGCAGAATTACAGGGAGTTCAGGAAGTTCACTCCACTCAGTCAACCACTTAGTCAAATCATGACTACGCTGGTACAAAAGCAGTTACTCACTCTGATGACACCTAGGCCTCCGCCTCATCCTCTGCCTCCAAATTACCGAGAAAATGAGTACTGTGCCTACCATCAAGGGCGTGGCCACGCCACTGACTGATGCTATACTTTGAAGAATGCCATACAGGATCTGATCGACGACCGAAAGATCGTCATCTCGGTTCCTGGAACTTCTCCAGCAGCTTCTACCAACATCCTTCAGAATCCTCTGCCTCAGCATCCAACAGACCCCAGTTCGTCTCGTGGCCCTGCCGTCAATAGTATAGAAGAAAGGGACCATATCGATCGCTTCTTCTCCCCTATTCAGTCCATTCATACCTACACCTATGAGCCAACAAATCCTCCTCCAGTCTTGCAAGGGGCAAGTCCCTTTCTTCCTTCAGTCTCCGAGCCAGTAGTGCTTGAAGGAGCACCTCCATATGATATACCAGTTGTTCAAGGGGCACCTTACAACCATTCAAGCTGGGAACCAGTCGTCCTGGAAGGAGCACAATCATACATTGAGCCCACATACGAACCTGTCATCTTGCAAGGGGCAACTCCAGAACAATCCAATCCGCAATGGAAGGATTATACTCATCAACAGCAAGAGCCCGTTGTCTTGGAAGGATCTCTTCTAGTCAAGCCTGTCATATTGCAAGGGGCAAGTCCCGGAGGCATATCAATCACGCTACGGCAGCTCGGACGAACAGAGAAACCTCCTGCCATATCAAGAGGACCAGTATTCATTCCATGGGAGCCTCCTGCCCCAGGAACAGTCAAGCCAGGACCACGACCTTATGTGGTCTATGAAGACAAGCCTCGATACTACCCCTTCAGCACAGGCAACAATGTAGTCCTCAAGGCAAAAGCTCCATACGAGGAAGATCTGGTATTCACCCCAGCACCATCACAAGAACCAGTGGTCCTAGAAGGCAAGGGTGAGGAAAACTACAAAGAGGTTCCATGGCACTATCCAGAATGTGCGGAAGTGGGAAACATGAATCCCAACGGGCGTTGCATCCGAAGAGATAATCAAAACAGAGGAGATCCCAAAGGCGTCCTCTCAGGCCTCGGCAGCAAAAATGAAGCCGCATACGATGTGGCGAATCAGCTCAAGACAATCCCTGCACAAATCCCAGTATGGGAGCTACTCTGCACATCTCGCATACACTGAGAAATGTTTGCCAAGACCTTGAATGATGCTCATGTCTCCTCCGATACGGCACCAGAGATGATTGCATTAATGATTGGACAGCTACTGGCTCCGCGCGCCATCACCTTCACCGATAATGAGTTGCCACCAGAGGGACGAGATCATGGGCGATCCCTCAACATAGCCTTACGATACAAAGACCTCTGTGTTCCGCTGGTCCTTATCGATAATGGCTCAAGCTTAAATGTCTGCCCACTCAAGACCGCGGAACGCCTGGGAATCAGTCCTTCTTCATTCCGACCCAGCACCATATGCGTCAGAGCATTTGACAACACCCGCCGATCAGTGGAAGGGGAGGTCGACATAGAGGTACAGATAGGTCCAGAAGTTTCTACCATCACATTCCAAATCCTGGATATATCAGCCTCTTTCAACATGCTGCTCGGACGACCGTGGCTGCACAAGGTTGGAGCTGTGCCATCAACCCTGCATCAACGAGTGAAGTATATATGTGGAAATCAAGTGATCTCTATCCATGCAGAGAAGGAGCTCATCATTCCTTCCAATGCTACTGCCACTGAACCAGACATCCCGGTCATCGATATCCAGCACTCTGAAGAAGACATCCCGTTTCACAGTTTCGAATTCGAGACTGTGAATTCTATCACCAATCCAGAACCGATAAGGGTGGACCGTGTCTTTTCACCGGCAGAGCGTCTGAGCCTCAAATATCGAATGAAGAACCACTTCAAGTCCAGAAAGGTACCACTGGTATATAACCAACGCAAGTGGGGACTCGGATACAGGTCAACCTGTATGGACAAAAGGAGGAAGAAATTTCGGTCCTCACCCATCCAATTCGTCAAGCCAGGAGAACCTTGCAAAGATCCAGGAGGGAATCAACCGGCTGCACTACACAAAGGCCTCCCGATGAGCCTAGTTTGGGCTACGTGGCCCCCCATTCGATGGGATCAGATACTCGAACCCTCTAAGCCTCCAGAAGAAGGAGGAAATGATGAAGACGAAGAAGGAAGACAAATATAGCAGCTTCAGGACCAGGTTACTCTGACACCTGCTCCCAACCAGGGGCACAACCTGCCCACTTCAATCAACCAGGGGCACAACCTGCCCACTTCAATCAGCCAGGGGCACGACTCGCCCATCTCATCACCAATTAGCAAGGGGCACGACTTGCCCATCTCTGCAAAGTCAACATCATCAATCATCAGCCAGGGGCAGAAGCAGCCCATCCATTGGACCAAGAAAGGGAAGTGGCCAGCCCTAGATTGGTCTGATGTCCAGGTTCCAAACTTGTGTCTAGCTGTGGAACCAGACGAACTGCAAGGCGAGGTAAGTGATCCGGGAGGGACTGAGTACGACTCAGATCTCGAACCCGACCAGCGAGAAGTCATGGTCATTGGGCCAGACCGTGACTCTTCGTCCAAATCATCAACCCCCACCTCTTCAGGGGAGGAAGTGTGGGGTCCTGAATGGTCATCCGTTCCCCTCACTTTTGAATCAGCCAAAGAGCCATCTGAGGGCTCTGGCTTCCAAAAAAAACGCCTGTTTAAGCAGCGACCGGAACTTTGGAACAAGTTGGGATCAATCATGGTCTACAATGCCCGCTTGTTCAAAGTCCCGTGAATTTCAAAAAACCAAAAAAATCAAAAACTTTCAAAAGCCAAAACATCTAGTATTTCCATTTCAGAAAAATCTCAAAAACCAAAAAACATTTCTTTTCCTGCATTCAATAGTGTGCCAAGTTCGTCTAAAGAGTCGCATGAGTTTGAAGTCGAATCATATGATTTCGACATCGAATTAGACTTCGAACTCATGGGTCTGGACGAAGCTCGGGATGAGGAAGATGATGATCCTGCTCCCGAACTTGAAGATCTCCTCAAAAAGTTCGAATCTAAAGCCAATGTTGTAGCCGATGATTTCGAGATAGTAAACTTGGGGACGCCTGAGATCCCTAGGGAAGTACGCATTGGAAAATCGTTGCCACCTGAGATGAAACAGAAAATGATAGAGTTCCTAGCTCCAAGATTGTCCAACTTCGCGTTCTCATATGAAGACATGCTGGGGCTCGATGAAGAGCTCGTTGTACACCATCTGCCAACCAAGGCAGATATGAAGCCCGTGAAGCAAAAAATCCGAAGAACGAAGCCAGAATGGGCTCTGAAAGTCCGAGATGAAGTCATCAAGCAGTACAACGCGAGATTCTTGGTAGTCTCCAACTACCCTGAATGGCTCGCCAACATCGTGCCAGTACCGAAGAAGGACGGCAAGGTTCGAATGTGCATCGACTTCCGAGATCTCAACAAAGCCAGTCCAAAAGATGACTTCCCTTTGCCACATATCGACACTCTAGTCGACAACACTGCTGGATACAAAATCTTCTCATTCATGGACGGGTTCTCAGGTTACAATCAGATCAAGATGGCCGTCGAAGATCGCGAGAAGACATCGTTCATCACTCCCTGGGGAACCTTCTGTTACAGGGTAATGCCGTTCGGTCTGAAGAACGCAGGAGCAACATATCAGCGAGCAATGACAGCACTATTCCACGACATGATGAACAAGGAGCTCGAAGTATATGTGGACGACATGATCGTCAAATCTCGCACAATTGAAGGACACTTTGAAGATCTGAAGAAGTTATTCAACAGATTAGAAAAGTACAAGCTCCGTCTCAACCCTCAGAAATGTGTCTTCGGTGCAATGGGAGGTAAGCTCCTCGGCTTTATGGTGAGCGAGGATGGCATCAGGGTCGACCAGACCAAAACCAGAGCAATCATCGAGATGCCCCCTCCTAGAATAGAGAAAGAAATTCGTGGCTTCCTCGACAGAATTCAATATATCAGTCGCTTCATCGCACAGCTCACACCTATCTGTGAGCCCATATTCAAGCTCCTTCGGAAGAACGTCCCAAAAGAATGGAATGATGATTGCCAAGTCACCTTCGACCGCATCAAGAAGTATCTCATGAATCCTCCAGTCCTAGTACCGCCCACTCCTGGACGACCACTATTGTTATACATCTCGGTAGCAGCAGAAGCCATTGGCTGTGTCCTCGGCCAACACGACGAGACCGGGAAGAAAGAACAAGCAATATACTATTTGAGTCGAAAGTTCACCGACTACGAGACCAGGTATTCCCCCATCGAGAAGACTTGCCTCGCCCTAGTCTCGGCAACTCAGCGACTCCGTCAATACATGATTGCATTCCCTATTCTCCTCCTCGCTCACATGGATCCGCTCAAGTACCTGTTCGAGAAGCCGGCACTCACTGGAAGGATAGCTAAATGGCAGCTACTCTTGTCTGAGTTTGACATCACCTATGTCACTCAAAAGGCAATCAAGGGACAGGCCCTCGCCGATCATCTTGCGGCTCATTCTCTCCTGGACTATCAGCCGCTCAAGACATTCTTCCCTGATGAAGATCTCTTGCTCATTGAAGAGGAAGAAAAGAAGAAAAAAGATGAATGGACGTTATTCTTCGACGGCGCAGCAAATTCTAAAGGGAGTGGTATTGGAGCAATCCTCTACTCTCTAGATGATGTCCCTATTCCTATCTCGAGGCGCATCGCATTCGAGTGCACCAACAACATGGCAGAGTACGAAGCATGCATCGCTGGCTTAAGGGAAGCCATAATCTTGGGCGTCAAGAAGCTACGAGTATTTGGAGACTCACAGCTTATCATCAATCAGACCAATGGCGAATGGAAGACCAAAGACGAGAAGTTGATACCATATCATGTGTATCTTGACAATCTGATCGAAGAATTCAAGGAAATCACCTTCTCATACATGCCCAGAGCCAAGAACCAGTTTGCAGATGCTCTGGCCACGCTCGCATCAATGCTCGAGATCCCAAAAGGAGCTTCAGAATGGGAGCTCACAGTCGAAATTCAAGAAGAGCCTGCTTTTTGCCTGCAAATAGAAGAAGCCGAAGCTGTCCCTGACAAACCCTGGTATGCCGACATCAAGCAATATCTCGAAACCCAGGAGTATCCAGAATCAGCAACAGCAACAGATCGCCGAACCATCCAACGTTTGGCCGGCCAGTTCACCATCAGTGGCGAAGTTCTTTACAAGCGATCCTATAATCACATCCTCCTCCGATGCGTCGATGAAACAGAAGCTGCAAAGATCATGAAAGAAATACACGAAGGAATCTGTGGCCCACTCATGAATGGGCACATGATGGCAAAGAAGATTCTACGACTCGGCTACTATTGGCTCACCATGGAGACAGACTGTTGCCAGCACGTCAGAAAATGCTTCAAGTGTCAGGAGCATGCAAACCAAATCCATGCCCCATCATCAGAGTTATACAATCTGACCACCCCCTGGCCCTTCTCCATGTGGGGGCTCGACATCATCGGCAAGATCAGTCCCAAAGCATCAAATGGTCACGAGTACATACTTGTGGCAGTCGACTACTTCACCAAGTGGGTAGAGGCAGCCTCATACACCACGATTGCAGCATCTCAAGTGATCAAATTCATGAAGAACAACATCATATGCCGGTACGGAATCCCCAATGCTATCATCACAGATAATGGAACCCCGTTCGTCAACAAGAAGATGGATGACTTCCTCAGCAAGTTTAAGATCCAACGTCATCGATCAAGCCCCTACCGTCCCCAGATGAATGGTGGGGTAGAAGCCGCAAACAAGACAATCGTCAGGATACTCGAGAAGATGGTCGTGACCTATCGAGATTGGTCAGATATGCTCCCATATGCACTTTGGGCCTATCGAACGTCTGTACGGTCTGCTACGGGCGTTACTCCTTTCGAGCTTACTTATGGAATGGAAGCAGTTCTACCAGTCGAAGTGGAAATACCATCACTTCGGGTGTTATTAGAAAGCGGAATTGAAGAAGGAGAATGGCAACGGGCCAGATTCGATCAGTTGCAGCTGGCAGATGAAAAACGCATGCGTGCACTAAGTCATTCACAGTGCTATCAGAAAAGGATCGCTCGGGCTTACAACAAGAGAGTCCGAAAAAGGAGCTTCAAGGTAGGCGACATGGTCATGAAGAAGATTCTACCGTCGCACCTTTCAGATCCCAGAGGAAAGTTCAAACCCTCGTGGGACGGGCCACTGATCGTCAGAGAAGTACTTCCCGGAGGCGCCCTCAGACTCACCAGCATGAGAGGGGTGGATCTTCCTGAGCCAACCAACACCGACAACGTGAAGATCTTTCACGGGTAAGCCATTCTGACCTTATCTAGAGTTACTTTAATAGAGCTGAAGTTAAGAGGTCAAAGCTAAGATCTCTGAGCAATCATCCCGTCCACCAACAAGTGTTTCAAATAAGGGGGCTCCAAAAGAGAAAAATACAAAAAAAAGGGGGGGGGGGGGGATTCAAAAAGAGACAAAAAAAAAAGAGAGAGAAAAAGAATGCAAAAGAAAAAGAAAAAGAAAAGAAAAAGAAGAAAAAAAGAAAGAAAAAAGGGAAGCCAAAGCAAGGCACCCAAGAAAAAATCAACCCAAGAAGAAACACAGTCATCCATCCATCCATCTCAGAGGGGTCTTTAGCAAAGACCGACAGCTCCATTATCGTAACTCATGATAAGGGCTGAAGGACTGCCATCGGCCGGCAACGACGGATTCCCGACCTCTAGCCGCCGCAGTTATCCAGAGATCCAGAAAAGAAAAAGAAAAAAAAAGAAGAAAAAAGAAAATGTGTGCCTAAACAAAGAGGGCGGAGTGAAAACCCGAAAGGGCGCTCCGAGTAAAAACAGTGGGCATACAGCGGACTTGGTGAAAACCTGAAAGGGCGCCAAGGGTAAAAACAGCACAGCTGCCAAGGGGCAGGTAAGACCAAATACCCGGGACGTGGTGAAAACCTGAAAGGGCGCCACGGGCAAAAATGACGGGAAAAAGCCGGCTGTGGTGAAAACTCGAAAGAGCACTACAGGCAAAAATGGCTCAAAATGAAAAAAAAAAAAGAAAAAAAAAGAGAAAAGAAAAAATAAAAGTGCAGGTACCAAGAAGCAGACGATCCAGATCAGTTCAAGCGGTTACAGTTCAAGAACAAGAAGAAGCGCAGTCAGGAGCGAAGAACTCTACAAACTCTGACAATCTCAGGAAGCAAGAGTTTCCATTGCCTACATCTCTAGGGAACCAAAGGAACACACAAGTCAAATATCGAGACATCGGTCAAATCATTGACCGAGCCCCAGTTCTGATTCCTATATCCCGACACAAAATCCAGACACACTCACAAGACAACTCATGGCACAGTAGATTTTCAAACAGTTTTTTCTCTTTTCAATTAAATGCATTATATTTCTCTTACACATATCATCTTTTTCAAAAATACAAAAAAATGCATCATCATCAATCATATATGCAAAAATCAGTGTGCAGGTGGCCAACACAATCAATCTCTACCCTCCTCCTCGGCCACATCAGGTGAGTCCTCTGACTCATAAAAAGATAGTCTCGCTCTCAACCTGCTCACCTCCATACGCAGGTAATGCGCCTCATCGCGCTCAAGGGTACGGATCGCTATCTCCTCATCAGACAATCTCTGATCGGCAGCCAATCTCCTCGACATCATCTCGCAATGATACCGAAGTGCAGAGATCTCAGACAGCAGATGGCCATGAGTGGCCAAAAGGAAGCCAGGATCGACAAAAGGGCGCTCCTCAAAAGGTTCATATGAACCAGATGAAGAGCCAGCATCTCCAAGAATATCCTGCTCATCCTCATCAGCAGTCTGGTGCCAACAAGGGATACGTCGATACAAAGACTGCTCAGCAGCCCAGTACTGATATGGGGCGGTCGCCATCGGAAAAGTCCGCAGCTCAAATCCCAACAAATCAGCTGTCAAATAACTCGCCCAGGAACAATCAATCCGGGTCCTGAAGTCAGAAGATCTAGAGGGGAGTACTCGACGCCCGATACCCGTGAAAGCAAAATGAGAAACATCCTGCTCATACCCAAACTGCCGCAGAAACCGGATCGGATGGTAAGAAAAGTAGGATCGAAAGCCTACCAACATCAGAGGATGGCGATGTGCATCGCAAAGCACTGGAGGAAGTGAAAGCCAAGATGACTCCCAACGAACGTTCCAGTCACGAAGTTCAGCGAACATCCTGCGATACAGGGGCTCGCTCATCCTGGCTGTATGAGGAAGGAACTCGATGATATAACGCATGATGTCAGAGCTAGGGATGCCAGGAAGAGGTACAGGAACAGTCAGAGAAAGGCGCTCCCATAGCCATACCTGATCACAGAAAGCAAAAGAAGTTCAGCTAGAGCAAAATAATTCCCAGCAAAGCAAGAAGAAAAAAGGTGTAGAAAAGATACCTGAAGGAAAGCACAACAGCCGCGAAGGACACGAGTGCGGCCCAGGGCACAGTCGGTCAGCCCATCAAATAGCTCGGCCAAGATGAGAGAAATGATCCCCTGACGACGGACAGCTCGGCTCATCACCTCAAAAAGCAAAGGAGTCTGGGACCTGCGCCATCCCGAGAACAGCACCTCAGCAATCAAACAGAACATCAGTGCGTTCCGAGCAAAGGTGGAACCAGCCGTACTCTGAGGACCCGAAAAAAGATCATACAGCAAGTCCAAAGAGAACACTACAGCATCCTGGCCACTAGCTGCAGGTCGAACAAGATAAGGGATCCCAAACCAGTTCTGCGGTGTAACAGTCTTCGGCGATGTCTTCGGCGAGAAGTACTGAGTATAATCCAAGGGTAAGCCTGTCAAGCGTGCAAGCTCCTCCAAAGAAGGCCCCATCTCCATATCGTTGAACGCAAACAAGTTCAACGAAGGGACCCAGTCAATCAAGGCAGCTCCGAGCATCCTCCAGTCAATGTCAACTCTAGCCATATGAATCAGACTGCCAAAGCCATAGGACTCCAAATCTCGAATCTCATAAACTGACAAGCTGTCAAGCCAAGCAAGCAGTCGTGGCGAGCAAGAAGAACGAGGAAGCAGCTGACAAGTCCTCACCGGTATCCCCTCCAGCACAAAAGGACCAGAAGTCAATAATGGCTCATCAAGGATCGGAAGGTCAACGGGCGAAGGAGAAGGAAAAGCTGGAACCTCTGCAGACTCGGCAGCCCCTGACCTGCCCTCAGTAACGGCTATGTCTGATATAGTCACATCGCCATCTGAAACTGTCATAACCTCAGCCGCATGGGAAGACTCGCCCACCTCATGAACAGAGTGCGCAAAGGACCGATGACCAAGGGAAGGACAATGCTCTCCATCAAAAGGGCTATCAGTGAAGATCACACCGCACATCGTGGCACCCTGGCTAATCTGACCGTCAAAGAATGCATCTGAACCATCCAAAAGGGTCCCGGCTACCCCGATCGAAGAATCAACGGCCAGATCCGGACCTGCGGCCCTCTCCAGTAGGAAATCATGAATCCAATCATCATCCTGGCCGATCAAAGGGATCATCGAGGCATCCACACCGTCCATCATCAAGGGGACATCATCAATGATCACATCAAGTCCACCCAAAGAAGTATACCGCACATCCTGACCCTCATCCAGAGCATCCAAACCGTCAAAGGTACCATCTGAGCCATCCATACCATCCAGACATGAGATCAGCCCATCTATGTCCATCATGGTCCCATCACCACCGTCCATCACATCATCCATGAGGCCCACACTCAAGGGATGCATAGTCTCACCTATGTCCCATCCCATCATCTCATCCATACCATCCACTCCTCCCATAATGAGGGGCCCATTCAAATCTGAAAATCCAGCCATCCCACCATTAATGGACCCATTCAAAGCTCCACCAACCACCAAGCTTAAGTCTTCATCAATGCCCCCCTCTTAATGCCCCATCTACCCCATCCATTAAAGGCATCTCCCCATTATCAAAGCCCAATTGAAAATCTGAAGTATGGGACCCGCCTTGGACAACCCCCACAGCCCATAAATCTCCACCATCCATTGCCCAAGAAAGGACAAACCAAGAAAAAGACAAAAGGAGAATGAAAGAAGAGACAAGGAAGTAATTCATGGATGAATCGAAGAATCGGATGCAGAGAATGTGGGGGACAGGAAAAAGGGACAACAGAGGATGTCCGAACCAGGGCCAGCCCAGGCCGCTCAAGAGGCGAGCCTTGGGCGGCCTGCCCTGGGCCGCCCATACGGACGCAGATCCCCTCTCTCCGCGGGATTGGCTCCAGGGTTCTTGGTAGGTGAGGCTGACAGTCCACGTCAGCAGATGGCACTCCGTGGGCCGCCCAAGGCTCCGGTCCACTCCAAATTTCAACTGAAGATGATCAAGATCATACAAAAGGTGCCCCACCGGTCCAATCACGGAGCAATGCGGCCAGAACATGGTTGATCAAGTCAAAGAGAAGGAAAGGTAATCAAGTGAAGGCCACAAGCAATCCAAGTCATTCAAATACTAGATCATCATGATCTGAACCATAGAAAAGCTCGCATGGGTCATCAAACAACAAGATCAAAGGTTGGATCGTCAAAAGAGGGGCCAGAATCCAAGATCTAACCATCAAGTGGGCCCACAAAGCCAAATCAAGCGATCTGAGACGTTCAAGCCATCATCCACACCATTAGAAGCCTTCTTAACCTCACAAGTCATCAAAAGAGGTGCCCCAAAGTAAAGCCAAGGTCTCAAGTGGGCCCACAGGGCCGAATCTATCAATCTGAACCATTCAAGGACTAAATCATTAGGATCCAAACCATTGGAAGGCTTACATAAGTCAGAAAGCAGCAAGATCAAAGGCATGATCATCAAGAGAGAAGGCCGGAATCCAAGATCCGATCATCAAATGGCCCGCAGGGCCAAATCAAGCAATTCGGACCACTCAAATCACAGTCAGCCCCGTCAGAAGCCAAAAAAGCAAGGTAAGTATGCCCAACCCCAAAAACTTGGTCCGAAGACCTTAAACTACGTCGGGATCAAGATCCCGAGGGATTGTCAATAAAACCGGCATCAGTCTTCTTCAAGATCTGGTGGCTCCGGACATTTTCAGAAAACCAAAAAAATATATATACATCACTTGTACAGTTTCTGGTCCGAAGACCTTAAACTACGTCGGGATCAAGATCCCGAGGGATTTTTAATAAAAATGGGTATCGATCTCGACCATCAAAATCAGAATCGATGACCCAAAATTTTTTCCAAAAAAAAAGAAAACAAAAAAATGTCTTTCCTCTTTTAAAGTTTTGGGTTCGAAGACCTTAAACTACGTCGGGATTAACGTCCCGAGAGATTTTTAATAAAAACCAACATCGATCCCAGCCTTTCAGGCCAAGATCTGATGATCTGGATCATTTCGAAAAAAAAAACAAAAAATGTGTTTGCCCCCCCTTTTACTAAGTCTGGTCCGAAGACCTTAAACTACGTCGGGATCGACATCCCGAGAGATTTTCAATAAAAGCCGGCGTCGGTCTTGTTTGCTCAAGATCAATGACTCCGGACATTTTCAAAAATCATAAAAAATATATTACCAGCCCCGCTTTCAAAGTTTTGGTCCGAAGACCTTAAACTACGTCGGGATCGACATCCCGAGAGATTTTCAATAAAAACCAGCATCAGTCTGGATTGTCCATCCGCTGACAGCGGACATTTTTCCAAAAACAAAAAACAAAAAAAACATGTTTGCCCCTCTTTTGTACAGTTTCATGGTCCGAAGACCTTAAACTACACTGGGATTAATTTCTCGGGGGACCTTTCTCGCTTTCAACTAAAAACCGGCATCGGCCTCGACCGTTGGGATCATGGTTCGATAACCCGGATCATCTCAAAAATACCAAAAATATTTTAAAGCTTTCCATAAAAACCAGTGTCAATCTCGATTACTCGAGTTGAAGTCTGGAACTTTTTCAAAACAAAAAATATATACAATATAAAACAAAAAAAAGTTTTCATCACCAGTTTTGATCCACCAATTTATCCCCAGTGGTCCGAAGACCTAAAACTACACTGGGATTAACTTCTCGGGGGCTTTCTTTCCTAACCTGTCCCAGACATGGCTGACACTTGATCGTACGGGTGTCTGGAATCTTTTAAACAGGTAAAGGCTGAGGCGGGCAGAACTCCGCAATCCTGTTCGTGTTGAACGCACCGTGATGGACAACCTTGAGTTGGAAGTCGCTGTTGAAGCTGACAGATGTTCCCTGTTCCTAGAACTCATGAAGGGGATTAAGGCTGTTGGGAGGTGAAGCTCACCCTCACGGAATTGTGAGCAACGTAAGGCCCCAAACTGGATTGACTAAGGGAAATGTGAGGATGTGGCTCATTTTGTGGCCGAAGGAGTCCGTCGGACGATACGTGGTCTATGTGCATTGCACATGAGGAACAGGCAACTTTGTGGGTATGTTGACTGAAAACCCTCAAAATCCCCTCATTCGAAGATGTAAAACTACGGCACTTAACTGTGTGAGACTCGTCTTGCTCGCTGACGTAAAATGGATCGGGTGCCTTACCAGCAGTAGAAGCTGGAAGTGGATGGAAATTCCATATCTTTTCCCTGCATTTCAGAAAAATCACAAAATACAAAAACATTGCAAAATCATCTCTTCAAAAATCACAAAAATATTTCCATCAAATATCTGCAAAAATCACAAAAAATATTTCCCTTGCTTTCAAATCAAATATTTCAAAAATGACAAAAAATATTTCCTGTGCTTTCAATAACCAATCTCTATCCTGATCGCTCAGGTAAAGATTCGGACCACATATCTACAAAAAAAAAAAAATCACAAAAATTAGCATCCCCAGCACTACAATTCAGGAGTCTTGAACTCCGCTCACTTCACAGTATGGGATGACGGATCCAATCGCCCGCAAATTGGAATCTTGACCAAAACGGGCAACCAAACACCATCTCAATCACGTGTATGCCCAGAAGAACATCTTGAAGTCGAATGATATCCTCGTACATTCTCATTAGCAAAGAAACAGCATCTTGGGACGATGGACCAGATCGACCACGGGTCGGGATCTTGACCAATCCGCTGTCCAAATCTCCGTATCAAAAAGAAAAATCCCCAAGGGAAGCACAACCCTACAAGCAATAAGCTCAAAGTTCTCTACACCCATAGCAAAAGCAAAATCATCAAACTGAAAGAGAATGAGCCAAAGCCATGCATTCATCATGCATCTCCATGCATCAGCATCCATCGCATCAATCATCATGTTTACCTGCTTTCAAAATAAAAGTCGGTTAGCTAAAGACCCCACAGGCATCCCTAGTGGAGGCACATGCGAACCAGATTTTCATTTCAAAAAGACAAAAAATATTTCTATTTGCAAATCAAAACCCCACGGAGTATCACTCCCCAGAGTGGGTATCTTTTCAAAAAATCCAAAAATATTTTCTCAGTAGAGCGTTCTGCCTCCAACACACCAGGAGATCTTCCATATCTCTGGGTAGGAGCCAACGCAAAAATCAAATAAGATCCAATGTCTCGCGGTTTCCCCGGAGATCATCGGATCCAATGCACTCAAAGTACGGTCGAACTGAACTCCAGTGTCAGTGCGGTCGTGCCACATGCCAAGATACAAAAAGATGAAAGCCAAAAGGCTCGGTCACAGAAACCATTTGAACAGGTGGAAACGATAAATTGTAACCCAAGTATCCAAATCAGCAGATTGGGTGGAAAGAATTCACCCGCACATACCTAGGCGTGGATGCCTGAAGTACCTTGACTGAGTCCAAGTCGGCGTAGTAGAATCCCGTAAGACTATCGGACGCAGGGCGTCTAACCACTTTGACAGTCAAGCGAAACAAGTACTCCTGGAGTGATCTGGGAAAACATCAAACATCACACAATCAGTCTCAGGGTCAGCATCCTCGTAAGACTAACGGACGCAGAGGCTCTGCTGTACCTTTCCGATGTTAGTACCGATCGGGAATGGAAGGGTTGCGATTGGGTACCCAGGTTGCAGCAAACTGCAGGGACAATCGCAACGTTTTCTTCAAACTCTCGCGGTATGTGCGAGTTATCAATTTCCAGACAATCAACTGACTCAGATACAAAGGACAACAAAGATTCCAGACCACAATCAAGGAAAGAATGAATTGCAAACCAAGCATCAAAACCAGCAGATCGGGTGGAAAAGCCCACCCGCACATACCTAGGCGTGGATGCCTGAAGTACCTTGACTGAGTCTAAGTCGGCGTAGTAGAATCCCGTAAGACTATCGGACGCAGGGCGTCTAACCACTTTGACAGTCAAGCGAAACAAGTACTCCTGGAGTGATCTGGGAAAACATCAAACATACAATCAATCACAGGGTCAGTAACCTCGTAAGACTGTCGACGCAGAGGCTCTGCTGTACCTTTCCGATGTTAGTACCGGTCGGGAATGGAAGGGTTGCGATTGGGTACCCAGGTTGCAGCAAACTGCAGGGACAATCGCAACGTTTTCTCCAAACTCTCGCGGTATGTGCAAGTGAGCGATCTCCAAACAATCAACTGGCACAGATGCAAAAGCAAGCAAAGATTTCAGACCATGATCTATGAATGACCGGGTCAGAAGTGGGGTGTCCACTCGCTTTGGCATTCGGTTGCATGCAACCTCTGCCAAAGAGGGGCATCTGTAGACACCCCACCTTCGGCTACACTGTTGGTAGAGATAGCTGGTTGAATGGAGGACCATACCCCCAAATCCCAAGTCCAAACTCAGCCAAACTCACCCTTGTAAGCCTCATTCCATAGCCCAGTTCAAGCATGAACCCAGTCAACCCAGTCCTAAACACCACCCTGAAAAACCCCCCATAAAAAAGTCCAGTAAAAAAATCCCAAAAAAAGTCAAACTCACTGAGTCAACTCGCTGAGTTAACCCGCTGAGTCAACCCGTCGAGTCAAAACACCGAGTCAACCCGTCGAGTCAACCCGTCGAGTCAAACCACCGAGTCGACCCGCTGAGTCAACTCACTGAGTCGACCAGCGAGTCCAACAGCAGCCCCGAGGGAACGGCCGTACTCGCTGGAAACCGAGGAGCGGCCGTACGGGCGGCCCATGGCAGGCCGCCCGGACAAAATTACGACTTCTGCCACTGCTCGCTGCTATAAATACCCCCCTCCCCTTCTCATTTCAACAGACCACTCAGCTAGAGAGAGCCCGTCCGTCTGAGTCACCCTCCTTCATCCTTTAGCCCATTCCTTCACCAAGGAGAGCCCGAGTGAGGAGAGCCTAACCCTGGTCCAGCCCAGCCTGACCACTGGTCCAAGCCTCTCAAGTCACCCAAGTCTTAATCCAGCCACTCGAAGCTAACCCTTGCGACACCTCCGTCCACCCAGCTACTCATTTTCCAGCATCATCTCATTTGCATCTAGCATAAGTGCAACATTTACTTTTCTTCCAACCCCCCTGCTTCACTACAAGCACCTTGATTACTCAAACACACATGCATATGTCTTTATATTAAGCACCTGTCAGTTCGAGCATATGCTCTGGGCTTGCCCGTTGTTGGAACCTGCCCATCAGAAACTCTTACTGTTCAGACCTGCATTCATGCTTCACCATAAAACACCTTGATCATTCAAGCACACTGCATACGTCTTACATTAAGCACCTGTCAGTTCGAGCGTACGCTCTGGGCTTGCCCGTTGTTGGAACCTGCCCATCAGAAACTCTTACTGTTCAGACCCGCATTCATGCATCATGTCATTCATGAGAATATACGAGGATTAAATTAGACTTTCAAGTATTCGATCGATTCTGTGAAGTAGAGACCGTACTTCGGTACGGGCAGTGTGTGGGGTGCTTAACCTCTTCCCACCCTGTAACCGTGATCCCTTACCTTGAATCTCTGACCGCAGATCAACAGGAGTCATTTTAGAGGAAGGAATCTTCGGATTCTCTTCTCTAACGTTTCTACGGGGTCTAGCCGACTGTAGATTCGAAGTAACTGGCTAGTGGTGACTCTGGTCTTATATAAACTCATTTAAACATATCCAGCTCAATACGACAACCAAACAAAGCCCTCGAGAACGAGGCAAGCCAGTGGCACAAACGGCGATTTCGCACTCACGCACCTCTTCTTCTTCTTCTTCCGAAAGGGAAAGGGAGAACGACGTCGTGTGGGAGCGCGGAGAAATCGACGAGGGTCCACAGCTTCATAAGATGGATGGCCCACATAAAATTGTGGCCCCTCACAATGGATAGTTCACATCAAGTGGGCCCCACCTAATGGACGGTCCACATCCAAGGTGGGCTTTATGATCCACATAGAAGGTGCACCCCACATGATGAATGATGGATAGCAAAAGTAGGTCCCACATGATGGACAATCCACTTCAAAGGTAGTGCCCACACTATGAGTACATCAAATGTGGAGTCCACGTGATGGGTGATGGATAGTGGACATTGAGGGGCCCACATAAAAGACAGTTAACATTGATGTTGGGCCCAACCTAATGGACCGTCCATCAAAACAACTATTTGGATTGCTCTTATATTAAAGTTTATTATAATCTTAAAAAATGACGTCAACTACCATCATAAAGGCTCTTATTAGAAAATTTTACCATATGTACTTTAAATAAGAATTTTTTTTCTTTTTAAAATTTTGCCAAATGAACTTCTTTAAAAAAAGTGCTAGAACAAAATAGAGCTCATTCGAGTAGCTCATTAAAATATCCCTTATTGAATAAATAAGAGCAGAGATGTCAAACGAGCACCAAGTGTTGTGGAGGATTCGGTCCCATCAATGTGGTTTTTGTTTTTTTTTGTTTTTTTTTTTTTTTTTTTTATATGGTTAGATATGCCGGTTAGTCACACGATGCATCCACCCACCCGCTGGTGGAGTTAGTGTGTCTTCTTAGCACTCGATCCTGAGACCTGCTGTGGAAACACTCAGGTGTCTTCCAGCTGGGCTAGACCCATCATCGTGGCCCAAAACTAGAAAGGTGATCCTCGCACAACAGCCCATGCGATCACAGGTTAGGATACCCTAGAACCTTCACCCTTCAGATGAAGCATCTACGCGGTGGGGCCCACCTGATGAGCGGTTTCGATCTTGTACAGGTGCAAGTTCCCACACGTGGGAGGCGGCTTTGAATAAGAAAAAAGGGCACCGTGTAGTACACGGAAAGCAAAGTTACATTTGCTTGGTCTCCGTTGGACCAAATTGACTGGCACCGATTGACTACCCATTTACTAAAATTAAAATTTTTTTTTCTCCTGTCCATGCCGTCCATGGATCTTTCCGAATCATTTTAGGGCAGTATACAAAAAAAAATAAAAAATGAAGAAGATCTTCGCTTGGCTGACTATTTGTAAACCTAATGGCTGTTTGGACTTTGGAGGGCTGTCAGTGGGTACCGCCTGAGGAATGGAGCCAACCCCTTTTTAACGGCCCCATCCCCCTTTGGACCCGTTAACAATTGGTTCCAGTCCCACGTCAATTTTTATATTATATATGCATTAAAAATATGTATTTGATTATTTTAGCTATGAAGTGAGGTTTCCTAACAATTGCTTTGGCAGGTTGGATTTGACGGTGTTTGAATGTATTCGCAATTCAAAAACTTATGTTTTTGCGTTTGGCACCAGAATCATTATCAAGGATTTGAATTCGAATGCATTTCAAATTTCTGAAAAATAACGATTTGAATTCATTATGCAATTTTATACTCATCCACTGTCAAAACTAAGAAGAACCACACCAGGTGTGTGCAACGTTTGGTTGGCATAGGTCAACAAGGTAAGTGGGCTTTACTTTGATGCTTATGTGAAATTCACTCCAACCACCAGTTGATTCATCCCATGTTAGGCTCAAGGCCCAAAAATCAGCGGGCGCAATTAGGTGTTATCCCGGGAATAGCTTAGTGGGTGTTAGCCCTACCGTATGGCCCACATGGATGATATTTTGTCTATCCACGCCGTCCATCCTTTTCTACTGCCCATTTTAGAATAAGGTTCCAAAAATTATGCAGATCTAAATCTCAAGTGGACCATACCACTAGAAACAGTGTGATTGAGTGCTCCACCATTAAAATTTTCAAAGAGCCCATGGTAAGGTTTTGCTAATGTTTATTTTCAATCCAAGCTCTTGATAATGTCAATAAAGTCTTGATGAAGGGAAAATAAAAATCTCAGATTGATCCAAACATTTTGTGGCCCACAAAACGTTTTTAATGGTTATTCATTGCTATTTCTAGTTGTATGGTCCACCTGAGATTTGGATCATCTTAGGGTTTTGGATCACAACCTAAAATGGTACGAAAAAAATAGATAGATGGCGTCGATATATAAAAATTATATCAAGAAGGGCCCACACAGTTAGGGTAACACTCACCAAGCTGTTCCCGGGGTAACACCTAATTCGTGCCCAAAATCAGCCCTATTTGTGATTAGGTGGACTATAAGTTTGGAAATAGTGTATTGACAAGTGGAACCTTCAAACTATTTTCCTTCGTGCCCACTCCAATCAAGGATAGGCCTGATTAATTTTGGGACCTAAGCCTTTGTGTGTGTGTGTGTGTGTGTGTGTGTGTGTGTGTGTGTGATCTAATGGTTAGAGTAGATTTTATATAATCATTATGGTGGGCTTTGTAAAAATCAAGGGTGGGTATTTCTCTCCCATTTTTTGTGTGGCCCACTTGAATCATTTGTCAGCTGCCTAAAATTTTTGCCTTAGGTGTCACATTGGATGACCTATCTAATGGTGAGACTAGATTTCAGGAACAAATCATTGCGGCCCTTAGATGGATTGTCTTTTTGACATAAGTAAATGTTTACAAGTTTGGGAGACCACTTTTATGGCCCACTTAAGGCTTGGAATTACCTCATTACAATGACTATCTATAATGTTGCACATGTATACCATTTTAGAATATTGTAGATGATTAAAATCAGGATTCTACAAAAATAATACAGGATTTCAATGCTTTTACAACATAGGCTACAAAACAAGAAATTAAGATTCCAGTGCATTTCAATTATGAATGCCTAACACAATTGAGGATTCCAAATATATTGGATTTCAATGCTTTTACAATGTATTTTGGATTTGAAATCCAATGCATTTCAATTATAAGTAACCCAACAAACCCTACCTGGTGCACATATATAAAAGAGCTTGTTTACACACCATGCATGTGCCAAAGTGGCAAATGTGCATATGATCTAATTAATTCATGGGGTAGTTTCAACCATGTAAGTGTTCTTATTTGTCCCATGTTGGAACAAATTCGAGAATTGAACTCGAATTAAAAAACATAGAATATACTTGAAACCTCATACTCAATTGGGATAGTTGCAGAGATAGAAGAAGAGCTTAATTCTTTTGCTTGGGTGAGGCACAGACATGTTACCTCTGGGATACAACGCTCAATGTGGCTATCTATGACGTGCACTGACTGTGGATGAACCTAATACCCAACACTAGCTTACAAAATTAAACAACAGAGACAACATGATAGAAAACTATAACTTGTATCATTTCTCTCATAGCAATTGAATATATACAGGAGGTGGGGGATCTGTAGAGATCGAAAGAAATCTTCATAGACACACATTTAAACAAATAATAAAAATATCCCTAATCAAATTAGATATCCTAATCTAATTTAATATACTAAAAAAATCTCCTCTCAAACTAAAGGTGCTCTGAAAGGAGTAACGTGATTTTGAAAAGCATGATTAACATTTATTTATGCAAAAAAAGGCAACTATAATATGGGCGAGCATATGGGACAATGAAAAGACAAATGGTGACAAAATGGTAAGTAGTTTCAAGCGAGCACACACTTTTGATGACTTCTAGAATGTGAACCAACAACACTTCGAACGACTGACGAATAATCTAACAACACTTTCAATGGTCGAGATTTCACCCATTTTCACTTCTGGTGGATACACACTTTTGATGGTTGTGAGTTTAATTCGCTCTTTTGGTAACTCTAGATGTTCTGACAACACACGAAATTAGGCCCCATCATAATTGTAATAACTAGAATTTTTTTGTGCATGAATAGGTACACGAGTATTTTCTACGTGTGTATTTTAGCACTTTGGTTTTTTGAGAGATTCTTAAATATTGGCGCATGTACATGCCCTTAGACTCACACATTTACTATAATGAACTTTGAACCCTCATATATCTTAACTTACTTGATCAATCATCAAATCAATTGTCGATAACTCTTATGGACAGCTTAAGTCATCCAATTGTTAAATTTCAATTTAGAACCTTACATCATCATTAGATGGTCAATAAGTCCACCTCAACCATTTACATCCTATCATCCTTGATTCTAAACCCATCATCTTAATCCTATTACATTAAGAAGTGTTTTACATCGTGAAAATAAAATCCTAATGGTTACATACATACTGTTGATCATCTTCAATTTTTCATGGTATATTTGGTCATACCCAACACTAAATCTTAGAAAACATAGTTTTACGAACCCGATAGTAATGAAATTTCAGACAATGCTTAGTTATCCTAATTAAATTGTAAATTGTTGATCCTAACATCTAATCACAAGATCAACCATCCATCGAAAACTCACCATACCCGTTGGATGACCCACCTGAAAATTGGATAAAGATCATCGTTGCAAACTACGGACAACCCTCGATGAATCTATCGGTTCACTTTGTGCATCGGGCCACGTCTAGGCCAAGTTTCAAAGATCTCATACCTTTCGAGAAGAATTCTAAAAGATCTCTTATTTTTTAAAATAAAAAGGATTCAATATATGCATGCATAGCCTACATCATGCACACTCGCCCAAAAAGACCATGATTTGATTGTCTAAATGTGAGTCTGATTGTGCAACTACACCTAAACACATCTAAGAACACCACGGTTAAACGTGATCCGACCATTAACTATGAATCAAATGCTTCTTAATCATCCAAGTAGGAATGACCAACCATAATAATCTTTTTTACAATCTAACCTGTACATTGGGTGGGTCGTTGGACACCACAACTGAAGGCTAATCTATAATGCTTCTCTGGGTGGTCCCCTCATGTGAACCAACGTGGAGATGCACCCTGCACGAGTGAGTGCATGAGAAAATTCGAAAATCACATTTAGTGCAAAACTCAAGAATGAAGTAATTGCAATTAACTTCATAAGGTTCAAAGGCAATTTAGTTGATCCACTAACTAAAACTCTATTATGAGAATTGGTGATAAATACATAAAGAGGAATGGGGTTAAGACCCATGCACAATGAAAACCCAACCTATGTGATTGGAAATCCCATGAATTGGTTCAATGGGTAAAAACAAATTGTATTCAAGTGATTCAATATCAACACTACCGTGTGATTATAATTGAGGGCTCCATTCCTATGATGTTGTAGTGTTATGACCTGTAACAACAGACGTTGGATCCTTATTGAGTTTCATAGCTATGATTTACTGGACTGTACAACTACAGGTATATTCTTAATGGACTCACCTATATGAGTGTGAAAGTGAGAATAGCACATGGCCGAAACATGCAGGCTTCTATAAGGAGTTAAGATTATTTAAGAAATGTTTATGTATGATATATTAAAAATGCCATATAAGAAGATTAGTTCAAAACTTTAGTTTGCTAAGCTTCTAATACACACACACACACACACACACACACACACATACATTTCTATTGTTATGCCCAATTTCTTTTGTTTTAAAAGTTGTGAGAGATTGTTAATTTTTAAAATAAAAATAATATTTTTAATGGTTTTTTTAAAGCTTTTATACCTTTTTCCTATGTCACTTAGTCCATCATCTTTGCTTTTTTCTTTTGTCCCATGCCGGATGGGAGTGTGGGAAAAGAAGCCCTTATAAGATACCATTGTATCTTAGATTTGTGGAGTAAATTGACTAGAGGGGATTATGAGTTAGGGTTTGGGGTTGATTTATTTACTACACACTTGCATGCCAAGGCAAGCCTATCCATGCCAAGATGTAGATGTGGACGTGGTGTGGTGTGTGGTTATGGGCTCATGCTTATATATAATTTTTTTGCTCAAAAATTTTCTTTTAAATTTTAAATTCAAAATTTTAAGGGTAATGGGTTAGTTTGGACATGCATCTTAAGGAAAGAGTCTCTTGCTCATGCAACAAGTCTACACGTATCGTAGTTGGACCAATCTTCCAACCTTTGCCTCTTGAATTTTGATTTTTGATTTTTTTTTCCTCCCATTCTATTTTCGAGATTAATCTACAAAGCTCTTAGTTTTACATTTGTTGACACCAAATAAAAAAAAAAAAGAGAAAAAAATGCTACCATCCTTTGAGAGTTTTTTTTTTTTTCATAAAAATAAGTACAACTTTTCAAAAGATTCCATATTTTCTTCTTTTTTTTGGCATCACAACTTAAGCTTAATTTGTGAAGTTTAGATCTGCACAGATTTGAGCCGATCATTTTCCAAAGAGTCGTTGTATCCCATAGGCAAAAAGTTGTGACCCAATGTACCTTCGATCAATTGTGATCGGTAGTGGGGGCTTACCTATTTTTAAGACAATGTTCCTGAACATGCCTCTACTCTTTTAATTTCAGATTACTTTTATTTATTCTGAATTCTATTATTATTTTTCTGAGTCGTTTTTCTTTTTAGCAATTCATTTAATTGTTATGTAATAATATTTTTATTTCCGAACTCATTTTTAATTATTTAATTCATCAAAACTGATTTTGAATTTATATAAATAACACCCAATCCGCCCTTGAGAGGGCCCATTAGACCCTGAAATGACCAGGAATGATGAACACCGCCTTACACGACTACCTGATGTAAAGACAACTCTTCCTTTTTCTCATGGTCTCATCTCACTAAATGGAGATAAACTTTGATACTCTGGTGGGCGATGGTTGATACATGGGCACTAAGAAATTATGCATGCGGCATGAAAGTAAGTCAATTTAGACCGTCCAAATGTTGGTCGCTGCTTTAGATGGATTGTAATTAAACTTTTAAGGAAAAATCAATTGGTGGACATTTATCAGACCGTTAAGATTAAAAATACCCAACGGTCTGGATTCAGCAATATATGCCCGTGGATCAAAGGTTAATGTTAAAACAATCTGATAGCCAAGATAATGACCTATCTACAGTGGGTACTACAGTTTGCGAAGTATCGCTTTACTTAATTTGTGCCACGTGTATACTTTATGAGTGCCTGCTTATCAACCATCATACTCGGCTGGAGTATCAAACAGCTTCCATTTGGACTCAATTGTATATTAATGGACGGTTGAAAGAAGTTGACAGGCGGTCATATTCATGAACATGTGTAGCCCGCTCGGCCAGATTAGCATATTGACCAGATTATATTGTGGCCCTGCTGAGCAGCGGATTGGGTGTCTCACATGTGTTTCTCGATGAAACGTGTGAACAGCAAGCAGCATGGCATCTTTGTAGCGCGTGTGGATGACTTCATGAAGATGGCAAATGGATGGATGGTTGAAGGGCGCTGATTGCGTACTGAGTAACAAAGTACACTATAGCAAACTGGGTAAACTCTGTGGGTCCCACCATGATGTATGTATTTTATCCAAGCTGTTTATCCCTTTTAGCAGCTCGGTTTAGGGCATGAGCCCGGAATTGAAGCATGAGCTCAAGTCACGGGCCGTTGAAAACTTCCTAAGCAACAGAGGTTTTGGATCAAGCTCATATTTGTGTTTTTCCTTCGTTCATGTTTCTTTGTGACCTCAAGTAAGATGACAAATAAGAATTTGGATCTTCTACTCATCTTTAACAGGTTTTTTTTTTTTAATTTTTTTTATTTCCGGTGACCTCATTGGGCCAGCACACATCAGCACTGACATGCGACATGTGCTGGACCAATGAAGTTGGCCGAGAAACAGGAAAACCCTCTAAAATTAAGACGAGCAGACAATCTGGATTGGACAAATAAGCATCACTGTGGGCCCTCAAAAGGTTTCAATGGTAGACGTCATTGCCCCTTTTTCCTGTGGTGTGTCCACTTGAGATTTTGATACTCTTCGATTTTTTGTTTACGCCCTAAAATAAGCTGATGAAACCGACGAACGAGGTGATAAGACACATAAAACGGTACACAATAATATACGCTCTTGGCTGTCAAAAGGTGGTCCCGTATTTGAGGGACGGGGATCCCTGCCCCCCCCCACCGGTAGTTCCTGCCGTCCGAAGCTATGTGGGGGGCGTACGGAGGATCCGTGACAAATCCAATCCATCCATTGGTTTCTAAATGCCACAATAGGACATGATTTCAAAAATCAGCTATGTGTAGCCCACCAGAGTTTTGGATCTCACTCATTTTTGAGTTCCTGTTTATTGTGGCCTTTAAAAAGGATGGACTGAGTGGATTCGTCAACGGGGAGTCGGATTGCGTCCTTCCTTAGTATGGACGCAAACGAGCTGTGGAGGAGCCCACCGTGATGTATCTCTTTATCCAGTCCGTCTATTCCATTTCTAAGATCAAGCCTACCACATGAGACTAGGAATGAGGCAGGTCCAACGGTCAGATAGACCACATCAGAAATGACTCTTGCATTTAATGCCACTTGCATTTAATGCTGGGTGCATTGAATGTAACCTGAGCTCAGTATTTGGTGTGGTCTATCTGACCGTTGGACCTGCCTCATTCTTGGTCTCATGTGGTCAGCTTCATCTTAGAAACGGAATGGACTGAGGGGATAAAGAGATACATCACGGTGGGCCCCTCCACAGCTCGGTATGGAGGAAGGACGCAATCCAACTCCCGTCAACCGAATCTATGTGGGCCCCACATAGCTTGCAACCACATGAATGACTTTTCGTACGGTTGGTGGCATAGGCAATTCTCAGAGGTGGATTGCGTACTGAGTAACTCAGTTCGCTGCTTCGTGCTGAGTAAACTCGGTTGTGCCTACCGTATATTAAAGATGGAATTCGTCCGAGCCAAAGATAGGGTCGCTGATCCAAAATGCCCCTTTCCTCGATTAATATTGTTGACAAACACACTCATGTAGGTTGTTTATAAAAGTAACGACCTAAAGTCATCTATTCAATTCATGTAAGTGGCTACTAAAGTCCCTCAACAGTTCATGGAAGTGGCAAATCAACCTACATACACGCACCATTTCTAGAGGGCAGTAATTTATCTACGTAAGCGATTCATAATACGGCGATCTAATATCTCGTAACCATATACCTAAAAGGGTGATCCAACATTTATTCGTGAATTTGAGCATACTATCAATCAAACATCGGTGATATGAGATGCAATAGAGTAGAAGTTTACATGCAAGTGAATTATACCCCTAATTGCACTGGTACCAGATACAAGTTTTGAGAATTTCAACGATTTCTTGAACAATGATACAATGTACTCTCTAAGGATAAGGAATATGATGTACATGATAAGCAAATGCCATCGTGCTAGAAGTCATGTTCTAGGCAGTTATCCATAACAGCATATATGAATAATAATTCAAGAATTACATGAAGTTTTTAAACAACCACGGAACCTTATTTAAAAGACATTATCGAGCTAAGATGCCGGGAAAAGACATTATCGAGCTTTTAAAAGATCTAGGGCTCTTCTCCTCATAGGCTTAATCCCATCTTTTATTTCCTGGGAGATCTGGCAAAGCAGAAATGCCTCTCGCTTCAATGGTACTCAAATGTCTAGCAATCAGATCGTGTCCAATATTCTGAAGTGGTCTCTGTTGGGTGCGTTTGACACAAACCTTTGGATCTCGCCCCCCAATGCACTAGAATTATGGACTATGATAATGCAATAATCAAGAATAAACATCAATCACACGACACAAGGAGTTTTTACATGGAAAACCCTTAAAAGAGGTAAAAACCACGGGACCTATTCCAGATCAACAATCCTCTATCTCAGGGAACTGTTACAACCGATCTCAAGCACACACCGCTTGGATCAAACCTTCCTCACTCACGTTGTAACACCCCGTACTTTTCTGTACTCGGGTGTTACCACGAGAATTCAAAATATATGTGTATGTGTAATGCCCTTCCGTGACTCTTTCGTTAACTTGTGCGCGACTCCTGGTGCCCCGGACTGGCAGTGCGTAGTTCGCACCCAAATAACTGAAGTCCTGAGATCCCGAAACCTCTGTCATATTGACCGCGTCATCCTCGCGATCGCAATGGCGAAAACAGTGCGTCGATCTGATACCCGAGCGCAAATATATGGACATTTAATCAAAACACCAAAAAAAATGTGGTTGTGCACACTCGTGTGGGGCCACCCAATGTGGGGCCCACTACACGGTCTCCCAAGCAATCATTTTCCCTCCCTTGTAATTATTACACTTAGTTATTACACAAAATAAAAAAAATAAAAAAAATGAATAAATTAATAAAAATTAAATAAATAATAAAAGAGAGAAAGGTGTAATGATGGAGTGTCATGATGACACCCCATTCCTCTCCCATACCCCCCACGTCCTCTACCATCCCTTCATTAAAATAATAATAATAATAATAATAATAATAATAAAGATTATAAGATGCATGGGTGGGGGAACGATCTCTCCCCCTTCCTCCTTCATTTCTTCTTCATTCATATGCCATGCACGCCCTTCCTAAGTGTGTGTGTGTGTGTGTGTGTGTGTGTGTGTGTGAGAGAGAGAGAGAGAGAGAGAGAGAGAGAGGAGTGGGCCATCTTCATCAACCTCTCCTCCATCTCAACCATTCATTCACTTCAACCGTCAAGATCGACCATTGATCAAGGATACCAAGGTGAGTGTAAACTTCCCCCCTTTTTCTTGTTTACCTTTCATTTTCTTTCTCTGGGCCCACCTTGTGATGGGCAATGAGATGGATGGGCTGGATCATCCATGAATAGGCTCCACATAACTATTATAATAATAATAATAATAATAATAATAATAATAATAATAATAATAAAAGGGGGAGAAGAAGAGGCCGCTGGACAGACAACGTCTAGAGGACGCTGCTGCCCAGCAGCGCCTAGCCCAATTTGGGCGTTAGCATTGGGGCCCACTCGTGGGACCCACCTTGATGTATGTAATTGATCTACGCCGTCCATCTGTTTCTCCAGCCCATTTTAGGGCTGGACACTAAAAATAAAGGTGATCCAGATCTCAGGTGGACCACACCATAAAAAACAGTGGGGATAGTGATGTCCACCATTGAAACATTCATAGGGGCCAGCTTGTTGGGTCCACCTTGATGTATATAGTTTATCTACGCGGTTCACCTATTTTAGCACCTCATTGTAGGGTCGATAGTTCTTAATAATGTAGCCCAACTAGATGGGACCCACCTTTCATCTATGTTTCATGCACATTTCTGCTTGCTGCCCATTTCTATTTCAAAAATCTACGTTGGATTTTAGTGTTTTAGGTCATGTTTGGGTGTCCTTGGTGGGCCCCATGTGTGAGCAATGTAGAGGCCACCACTTGGACCTTTTATTTGGTATATGTGGCAACACGAATGACACATCACCTAGGTCGAAGCGACCCACGCGATCGGGAAGTTGATCCCAAAATGGGGCTGGGAATTGTTGTGTAGAAAATTCTGCACAGAAATTTCAAATAACCATATTTGTCCATGGGGTAAAACTTGCACGTGTACATCCAGCACGTCATATAAGGTTTCTTTTGTAGAACACACATGGGTCTACCAGAGACACTTTGAGGAATGCAAAAAGGTGGCCCCATTTGATCATGGAGCCTGCCCAAAGTTGGGCCAAAATCATTTCTGCACTACCGTTTCTGCACAACTCCAAGTAACTATGTTTGGGCCTTTGTTAAAAATTGTACACATGTAAACAAAGGGATCCGTCTTATGAGTTTTGAAGACCATACATTGGTCTGTGTAGTGGTCATTTTATTTCTCTAGAAGATGGCCCCTTGTGATCACAAATTGGACCCAAGCTTAGCCCAAAATCATTAGTGCATGTAAAGTCTGTTTAATTAGAAATCTACGTGGGGTCACATCCATGGAATCCACCACCTTCCTAAAGTATTAAATAGGTCATTTAAACCCTAAAACTTGAATTTAGAGCCACCACCATAGGTTTGATCTTAACCGTATAAATTATGGACATGACAATCTAACCGTATAAATGGTCTAAAATATGGTATGGTCGAATTCTAGCAAGCGTGTACATGTTTCAAGCAACATTGAAAGATGCTTCGATTCTTAAGGTGATGATTCCTCCCCTTGAGCTTTCCGCTTTCATGTTAATTAAGTTGTAGTTTTATTTACATATGACTGAAAATTTTACTCTGTCTCATGATTACATCTGCTATTTGATTTTGCCATAAATCATATGTTTGATCTGGCTATATGTGCATTTCTTTATAACTGTGAATTATTTACGAATTTTGGAATTGTCATTTTCATTCCTCATGTTTGAAATATGAAAGTGAAATGTGAATTTGAATGGTTGCGATAACCTATATTTGATTGGACCTTAAACTGGTGGCCTTTGGAAGCGATTTATTGGAAAGATTCCTGATGGTGTCCTTAGATGGAATTGTTGGACTAAATGTTAAATGAGATGAGATCTTGATTATGCCCCTAGCTAAACTAGTATGGAAATATTTTTGATGATGTCTTTATATAGACTCGTTGGGCTGAATGTCCTATTGAGATGGGTTGTTGGGATTCCCGATGGACTTGATGGACCAATGGTCCTGTGAGATAAATGATTGATTATGTCCCTAGTTGGACTCGTGTGGAAATATTTTGGAGAATTATTGTGATGAAAG
Organism: Liriodendron chinense; assembly: GCA_003013855.2. NCBI lineage: Eukaryota > Viridiplantae > Streptophyta > Magnoliopsida > Magnoliales > Magnoliaceae > Liriodendron > Liriodendron chinense. The sequence goes on along the minus strand of ML058328.1, from coordinate 1,502,095 downwards.
GCCACTAGTTGTAAGGGAATGTCATAATTGGTTTGGATTGTAAATTGGAATAATAATGGTTGGTTTAATCATGCATATCATGGCACAGACGGGACGTGTGGTGACGAGCCATATTACCGTCGGGTGGTCTGGTTGCTGAGAGCACGTGCCCTCGAGGTATTTTCGCTGGCTTTAGACCACCATAGAGTGTGTCATTCACTAAGAGCACGTAGCTTTGGTATTTTCGCTGGTGATGACCACTCGTGATATTTTGGGGCTGATGTGTGCCCATAGTGACTTCCAGACCACTGGGTGAGGCTGATGTGTGTCCTTAGTGACTTCCGGATCACCAATTGATGAATTTGCATTGTGGGGCTGATGTGTGTCCTTAGTGACTTCCAGACCACATTTTCCAGCTGGATGTGCATCCCCAGGCTAAGGGACATGTGCATGCAATCATGCATTTAAGCAAGACTGCATCATGGATGTTTTGCACATTTTCTTTTATTCTTCTTGATTAATGTGTTGGTGTGTAATCTCGAGGGGACCTCACACTGAGCTGGCCACTCATGCTGTTATATTTCAACTGTATAGTTGGTGCAAGTAATTTGAATAATGTACAGGTTATACTGGAACGGAGCAAGATGCTCAGGTTATGCTGATGTCATGGATCGAAGTGCCGTGTTTCATGGTTGCTACTTTAAATTTTGTATATAATTGTAATTATTTATTAGTGTATTCTGTATTAAATTTGAGATATTCAGTTTGTATAAGCCTTATGGGCACCACTCTGTGATATTTGTTGTATCTTTCCTATATGCATGGTTTGTTTTCTTCCGCGGTGAATACCCTTCTTGGAATGACAATTGAAAATGGGCTGAAATGTGGGTTTCTTCATAGGCTAACGCCCGGGTTTTTTATACACGAGTCTAGAACTCGGGTCGCGAAAATCCGGGGCGTTACACATGTAGGAGTGGATAAACAATAAGAGAATAGCAAAAGGAGAAGCGATCTCACCGATCCCGAGGACGTAGAAGCGTTAAGACGACGGTTGCGCAGAAGAATCCCTCTTCAAACAACTTCTCCCTTCTACAAGCTTCCTCTCTCTCTCTCTCTCTCTCTCTCTCTCTCTCTCTCTCTCTCTCTCTCTCTCTTTTCTCTTTCTCTCTTCCTCTTTTTCTCTCTTTCTCACCTTGGACGTGTAAACCACACAATGGGATGCCCTAATCTCGTTTTGGAACGTCTTAAGTACAAAAACGGAAGAATTAAAGCCCAAACAGGAAACTGCGTACAAGCAGTCCGTGCCGGGTCGGGCGCCCAGTCACCAGACCGTCGGGCGCCCGGCCAGGCCCAAAAACATCCATCGAGAAAAATCAAAGAAAACTCCAATTTCGGGCGCCCGGACCAACATGGTCCGGCGCCCGGCCAGGTCATCGAGCGCCCAGTCGGTCTGGGCGCCCGGTCACCAGACCGACGGGCGCCCGGCTGTTATGTAAACAGTCCAGCAGTATTGCTGCCCTTCTGATGGAATTTCGGTCGCCCGGCCACATTTTGGGCGGGCGCCCGGCCATACCCAAAAACCACTTTCTCTCCTTGCACTGAGGAGGAAAAGTCCCATCAAATCTCCCCCTTGCTGACTCAGGAGAAATTTGCCTTCTCAAGCCAACCAGGTTTCTGCAAACCTCAAACTTGCTCTTGAGCAAAGCCTTGGTCATCATGTCTGACCCGTTATCGTCCGTATGGACCTTCTCAAGCTGTAACACCTTCTGTTCCAAAGTATCCTTGATCCAGTGATACCGAATCTCTATGTGCTTCGACTTGGAATGCTGACTTGGATTCTTGCTCAAGTGTATAGCACTTTGGCTATCACAATAGACCACATGCTCCTCCTGCTTCAGGCTGAGTTCCTGTAGGAACCTCTTCATCCAAAGCATCTCTTTGCATGCTTCTGTGACTGCAATGTACTCGGCCTCTGTCGTCGACAATGCTACGACCTTCTGTAGCTTGCTCTGCCAAGAGACCGCTCCACCTGCAAACGTGAACATAAACCCTGATGTAGACTTCCTGGAGTCTATGTCACTTGTCATATCTGCATCTGTGTAGCCTTTTAACATAGGTTTTCTGTCACCATAGCATAGGCTCAACCTGGATGAGCCTCTTAGATACCGCAATATCCACTTCACCGCTGCCCAATGTTCTTTGCCAGGATTGGCAAGATACCGGCTGACAACCCCAACCGCATATGCTATGTCCGTGCGCGTGCACACCATAGCATACATCAAACTTCCTACCGCTGACGCATAGGGTATCTTCCGCATCTCTTCCACTTCCGCCTTCGTCTTGGGACACTGTTTGTCACTCAATTTGAAGTGACCATCCAGTGGAGTACTGACCGGCTTCGCTGCATTAATGTTGAACTGCTCTAGGACTTTCTCAATGTACCGCTCTTGTGATAGCAAAGCTTCCTGCTGCTTCTGTCACAGGTTATCTCCATTCCTACGATCTGTTTGGTTGGACCCAAGTCTTTCATCGCAAACGACTTGCCCAACTCCTGTTTCAGCCTGTCAGTCTTCTTGATGTCTTTTCCCATGATGAGCATGTCATTAACGTACAATAGCAGAACTAAGAAATCACCTTCTGAGAACTTGCGTGTGAACACACAATGGTCCGAGATCTGTTCTGTCATATCCATGCTTTAACATGAACGAGTCGAACTTCTTGTACCATTGCCTGGGAGCTTGTTTCAGCCCATATAAGCTCTTCCTAAGCCTGCACACCATATGCTCTTTGCCCTTAACTTCAAACCCTTCTGGTTGGCGCATGTAAACCTCTTCTTCCAGGTCACCATGGCGAAAGGCAGTTTTGACATCTAAATGCTCTATCTCCAGATCCATGCTAGCTGCCAATCCAAGCAACACCCGTATGGATGTCATCTTCACCATTGGTGAGAATATCTCCTCGAAGTCTATTCCTTTCCTCTGACCAAACCCTTTTACCACAAGTATGGACTTGTACCTTGTCTGTGAATTCTTCTGCTCATTCTTCTTTTTGAACACCCATTTGTTGCTCAGAGCTTTCTTGCCCTTAGGTAATTTCACCATGTCATAGGTGTGGTTCTTATGCAAGGATTCCATCTCCTCTTGCATAGCTTTCAACCATTCCTCCTTATGCTCGTCGGCTAGGGCCTCAGAATAGTCTTCTGGCTCTGCCCCATCCATGAGCATAATGTACTCATGCGGCGAGTACTTCTTGGATGGATGTCTGTCCCCTGATGTCCTCCTCACCTGCGGCTCAACAGGTGGATCAAGTTGGGGCTGCTCCCCCTGTCCATCTTCTGTAGGGACTCCCTCATCCTCCACACCTTGCTGTACTCCCCCGTCATCAGGCACCACAGGAGGAGTAATCGGATCCATGTCTTCTAGTTCACCTGAACTGGGTTGGGTCTTCTCTGGCTTTTCAATGTCTTCTATATACTGATCTTCAATGAAAACCACATCTCTGCTCTTGACGAGCTTCTTCCCGGTCGGATCCCACAACCTGTAACCGAACTTCTCATCACCGTACCCTAAGAACACACACTGCCTAATCTTCATATCGAGCTTGGACCTCTCGTCCTTTGGTACGTGAACGGATGCCCTACATCCAAACACCCTGAGATGACTGTACGATGGATCACATCCAGTCCACACCTTCTCAGGTACTTCTCCATTCAACGGGGCTGATGGAGACCTGTTTATCAAATACACCGCCGTGTGCATCGCTTCTCCCCAGAACATCTTGGGCAACTTTGCATGGGATAACATGCATCTATTCTCTCTACAATTGTGCGATTCATTCGCTCAGCCACACCATTGTGCTGGGGGTCTTGGGAACTGTCTGTCTATGCCGTATACCCAGTGACTTGCAATACTCGTGAAAGTCACCTATGTATTCACCACCATTGTCAGTGCGGATGCACTTCAATGATCTGCCTGTCTCCCTCTCGACCATAGTATGAAACAGTTTAAACACACCAAAAACCTCGTCCTTGGATTTTAAAGCATACACCCAAACCCTCCTAGATGCATCTTCTATAAAAGTGACAAAATACAATGCCCCACCTAAGGTTTTTTTCCTCATAGGACCACAAACATCAGAATAAACCAAATCTAATGCATGTACTTTATTAGTATGAGAAGCAGTTTTAACAAAAGAAACTCTATGCTGTTTCCCAGATAAATAGTTAATACAGGTTTTGAGATGTATACCTGTCACGTCTGGAAGGAGCCGCTTCTTCACTAGTAGCTGAAGCCCTTTTTCACTCATGTGGCCTAGACGCCTGTGCCACACGTCAGTAGCTGAGTCTTCCGCTGCGTTCAATCCACCCTTGCATACATTGACACTTGCCTTGTAAAGGGTGCAACACTTCTTTCCTCTGACAGCAATCAACGAACCCTTGATGAGCTTCCAGCGCCCACCGACAAACTGACTTTCATAGCCATCATCATCCAGCCTTCTCGTCGACATCAAGTTGAGGCGAAGGTCTGGAATGTGTCTCACATCCCTGAGAACCAATGTGCAGCCCACATCGGTCTTCAAACAAATATCACCGACTCCTACGATCTTCGAAACACCAGAATTTTCAATCTTTATTGTCCCATAGTCACCTGACTTGTAGCTTGTGAAGAAATCTCTGCGTGGAGTCGCATGAAACGAGGCTCCCGAATCTATCACCCAGTTGGTGTCCTGACTCGAAGCCGTGAGACAAATATCGTAATCTGCCGAAAGAATAACAACAATGTCACCATCTGAGGCGACCGCAGTAGAATCCGATTCATCTTCCTTCTCCTTTCCTTTACCCTTCTTGTCACTCTTCTTCTTGTGACATTCATGCTTATAGTGGCCCTTCTTGCCACAATTCCAGCATGCAACATCTTTCCTGGCAACTGACTTGCCTCTTGATTTATCTCAGGCCTTTCTGCCCTTTCTGTTCTTTCCTCTCCCCCGATCTTGTGTCACAAGGGCCTCTTGTTGAGCAGGCCCTAGAGACTTCCTCCTTGTCTCCTCATTAAAGAGACAGCTTATTACCTGATCCATGAATACCTTTCCGTCTTATGCGGAGTTACTTAGAGACACCACCAATGTCTCCCAACTGTCAGGCAATGAGCTAAGCAGTAGCAAAGCCTGAAGTTCATCATCCAAGACCATCTTCATGGCGGAGAGCTGGTTCACAATGTTACTGACCTCATTCATGTGTTCAGCCACAGAACCACCATCTTTGAACTTGAGATTCACAAGTCGTCTTATCAGGAAAATCTTATTGTCGGCTGTCTTCCTCTAATACAGCCCTTGCAATTTCTGCCATAGGTTAGCGGCTGAGGTCTCTGTAGACACATGGTGGAAAACCGAATCATCGAACCATTGTCTAATGAACCCCACCGCCTTCCGGTCCAATTTCTTCCAATTATCATCTGACATATCCTCTGTCTTCGCCGATATGCCTAGAATTGGAGCATACAAGTCCTTGCAATAGAGCAAGTCCTCCATCTTAGCCTTCCATATGGTCTAGTTAGAACCATTGAGGCTGATCATCCTTGATGAGCCACCTTCCATAATTCAGAACCGATCTCACTCCGTTCAAACAACCTGAACTCTCTGATACCACTTTGTTGGGTGCGTTTCACACAAACCTTTAGATCTCGCCCCCCAATGCACTAGAATTATGGACTATGATAATGCAATAATCAAGAATAAACATCAATCACACGACACAAGGAGTTTTTACGTGGAAAACCCTCAAAAGAGGTAAAAACCACGGGACCTAGTCCAGATCAACAATTCACTATCTCAGGGAACTATTACAACCGATCTCAAGCACACACCACTTGGATCAAACCTTCCTCACTCACGTAGGAGTGGATAAACAATAAGAGAATAGCAAAAGGAGAAGCGATCTCACCGATCCCGAGGACGTAGAAGCGCTGAGACGACGGTTGCGCAGAAGAATCCCTCTTCAAACAACTTCTCCCTTCTACAAGCTTCCTCTCTCTCTCTTTTCTCTTTCTCTCTTCCTCTTTTTCTCTCTTTCTCACCTTGGATGTGTAAACCACACAATGGGATGCCCTAATCTCATTTTGGAACGCCTTAAGTACGAAAACGGAAGAATTAGAGCCCAAATAGGAAACTGCGTACAAGCAGTCCATGCCGAGTCGGGCGCCCGGTCACCAGACCGTCGGGCGCCCGGCCAGGCCCAAAAACATCCAGCGAGAAAAATAAAAGAAAACTCCAATTTCGGGTGCCCGGCCAGGTCATCGGGCGCCCAGTCACCAGACCGACGGGCGCCCGGCTGTTGTGTAAACAGTCCAGCAGTATTGCTGCCCTTCTGATGGAATTTCGGTCGCCCGGCCACATTTTGGGCCGGGCGCCCGGCCATACCCAGAAACCACTTTCTCTCCTTGCACTGAGGAGGAAAAGTCCCATCAGTCTCAAGAGACGGCGAGGCTATTGGAGACAGGAGACAGACCTTCTTTCCTTGAGCAAAGAACGCTAATAGCATTAGGCATCGCGGTTTCGTCCCCTCCCCCTCAATGTCAAGCTCATATTATCATCTGGAAGAGACCGAGCATGGGCAGATTTAAGCTGAATGTCGATGGTTCATCCAGAGGAAACCCGGGAGAGGCAGGAGGAGGGTGTGTGTGTGTAGGGACCACTATGGGATGATGATTTTTGCGTTCCATATCAATTATGGTAGGGCGTCCAACAATGAGGCAGAGGCCCAGGTGATTCTAAAGGGGATCTAGATCTGTCAATCCATAGGGCTGGGCAATCTCATCATTGAAACAGATTCGCGTATAGTCATCAGAGCGCTCGAGAACCCATCTACAGCATGCCCTTCATCCATATGGTATACAGTGGGGAGAATCCTTCATCTGCAGAGATCGGTAAATGTATCCTTTCAACACACTCTCAGAGAAGGCAACTTCGCAGCTGGCGGTCTAGCGAAATTGGCTAGTGGTGGCGCTCCTAACACCTTTTACTCGTCTAGGGTAGACTTGTCAAGGGAAATCCGCGGCTTCCTCGCTCTCGACACCATTGGTATTGGCAATCTCAGCGCAAAGAGTTCTTCCTGCATCCGTACAAGCCTCTACTAATTTCTTCCTAGCATCTTAGATTTTTTGCTGGCTGAAGCTTTTCCTCTCGCCGGGCGCTTCGCCTCCGATTTTTAGCCTTCAGTTGCTGGTGCCGGGGGTTTTGGTTTTCTGTTTTCGAGGGGGGGCTAGCTTTTGGTTTTGTTAGGCGGAACCTTAATTCCCAATCAGGAATTAAAAGGTTTGGTCATTTGTAATTTCAACTTTATGGCCCTCTTTCTTGTGAATAATACTTTCTTTCAAAAAAAAAAAATGCTGGGAAAAACTTAGGGGTAGATCTTCACCTCAATGCGGCTAGGGTTCGAGCGCTCCAACCTGATCTCACTACCGGACAGAGGCTCTCGCCATTGAGGATTGGGGGTTTTTGGGAACACCAAACCCTAGGGCCGCAACTTGAAATCATAACTCTAATAATTCCAAATCAATTCTAATATAAAAGCTAGATGGACAATTCTACTTATTGAGTTTACCCACAACAAGGGCTCGGCAACTCGACCCCCAAATTCGGGCCTACTAGGATGATCTGTTGTTGCCACAGTACTACTTAGGTCGATTGGGGCATTGACAACATGCATCAGGCTGATGAAGGGCATGCATGTTCATGCACGAGGCCCACCCATTCATGCACTATCCCCCCCCCCCCCCCCCCCCCCCGTTTTAGAGCTACCCCAAGGACCAAAAATGGAAAGAAAAAGGGCAAAAGGAGCATTTTATAGCCAGACTAGAGCTTGGCTATTCGCAAGGGTATTAAAACTCAGGGATTGTCGTTGGACCAACAGGGCAAGTCGGTTAGACTAGTGGGACTGACGGTTTTGTCGGTTTGACCGACAGAACATGGTTTTCTTAGGGTTTCAGGTTACGCAGACCAGTCGGATAGGTGGGATTGCCGGTTAGACCGACTGAACATGGATTTACTAGCAATTTGGGCCTTTTTGCCCCCTATATAGCCCTAGGCCTAACCTCCCTACACTATTTACTCTATTTGTTGACCTAGGGATCAAGGTTAGGATTATCGAGACCTTAAACACTACAAGAATCAAGGGGCCAGCTGAACTGTTAAATGGGTTAACAAACAGATCAAACACTCGATTTGGAGATCTGGTGTGGGTTTGCCTATCGAACATCCTGGCGTTAACAGGCAAGGGATCTGATGACCCATGCTCCGCAATTGGTCTTGCTACAATGTGTTGTGATAGAGGGCTGGTATCGGAAGCAAAGCCGAACACAAGTAGCAAATTGAATCAAATAAGCAACACAATGCAATCTCAATGCATGCAACCAACCACACATAGCCAATTCGAATTTAACGTGAAAAAATTCCTCATGGGTAAAAAACCACGGCACAAAGAGATGGAACCTAAAACTTAAGATCACAAGCCCACAAGAGAAATCCAAGCTTTCCCAAGAAGAAAACCCTCTTCTCAAGCTCTTTCTCTCACCTAGAACCTCTCTCAATCTCATTTCCAATCTAGAATAGCTCTAATCCTGTAATACACCCCCTTAAATAGGAGAAAACCGAGAATAGAAACTTTTTCCCAAAGCCGCGCAAGAGACATACTACAACTAGGAAACCTGTCGACCGGTCGAGGACCCCTGCTGGCTGGTCGGTAAAGCCCAAATTTGGTCCAGCAGCTTTGCTGCCTTGGCTCCACTGTGATTGACCGGTCAGACAACCGGTCGGTGGCCTCTATTGCATGAAGGTTAAGGCGTTCGTTTCCAACAAACTCCACCACCACTCAACTCTTCATGCACTACCTTGCCACGCACAACCTCCACCTCTACTTTGTCATCATCATAATCCTGTCGCTTCTCGTGCCCCATCAACTTTATCATTGCATCTTCACACGCCTAGTCGCTCTTCTCATGTGGCCCTTTTGCTCTTACCACATACAAGCAACCGTGGATCCTGCTGCTGATCCTACAGCTCCACCACGAATTGTGCTCTCGATCACCTTGTAAAGATTATCGCACCTTCGTGCCTTTATCATCACGAGTGCTCCCTTCACCACTTTACAATACCGATCAGAGCCGATGAACCTGCACCCTTTCGCCTTGAGTGCACCAAGAGATATTACATTCCTTTTCATCTCAAGGACTTGCTTCACACTTTCAAGGATCCGTTCGACTCAATCGAACATCATAATGCGCACCGAACCAATACCCACCACATTGCGAGCATAGCCATCACCCACAACAACCGATCCACCATCATACTCCTTGTATGACATGAATGAACTCCGGTTAGGACATAAGTGACATGATGCACCTGAATTCAAGAGCCACTCTACACTAAGAGACTTTATGCCGGATATAGTCAATACATTACAAAGATTACTATCATCCTCTACGATATTAGCTCCCTCCCTAAAAGAATCTCCAGATTTCTCCTACCTTTTCCTAGGATTCGAATAATCTTCTTTATGTGCCCTTCTTCCCCACAATTCCAGCATCTCACCTTGTACCTCCACTTGCCCTTTGATTTAGATCTCGATGACTGAGATCCTCTACCCCACTCAGAATTTCTCCCCCTTATAACTAGTATTTCGTTCATAGAGAGACCCACGTTACCGCTTATCCTTCTCATCACCTTCACCTGAAGGGCTGAGATAACGGTTTCCACGCCACTAATCTCCATACCTGCGCACGACGAGTCCTTAAGCGACTCATATGATTTTGGAAGAGAATTTAATAGGATAAACACTTGATTCTCGTCCTTCATCGGTTCATCTACATCCATCAACTTGCAAATAAGCTTATTGAAATTGTTGATGTGGCTCTCAACATCACCCCCCTCCGACATCCTCAAATTATACAACTGAAGCTTCAAGTATATGCGATTTTTCAGAGATTTCTTCACGTAGATTTTCTCCAACTTCGCCCATGTTTCAGCCACAATTTTCTCTTTCATGACGTTATATAGGACCTCATCTGCCAGGCATAATTGGATTGAGACATTGACTTTTTCATCGATCTTCTTCCACTCTTCTTCTTTCGTAGCCTCCAGTCGCTTTCCAAGGAGCGCATCTTGCAGTCCTTGTTGAACTAGAAAGCCTTTCATCTTTATCTTCCAAAGTTCAAAATTATTTTTTCCAAATACCTCTCTATGTCGAATCTCATGCCCGATGCCATACTCTTGTCTCAGATCTGAATTTTTGCTACACCCCAACGATCTCTCTGATACTAGTTGTTGGGATAGAGGGTTGGCAGCGGAAGCAAAGCCGAACACAAGCAACAAATTGAATCAAACAAGCAACACAATGCAATCTCAATGCATGCAACCAACCACACATAGACAATCCGAATTTAACATTGAAAAACCCCCTTACAGGTAAAAAAACCATGGCACAAAGTGACACCATTCCACTATAATATTAGAAGTTACTAGAGATGAAACCCAAAACTTAAGATCACAAGCCCATATGAGAAATCCAAACTTTTCCAAGAAAAAAAACCATCTTCTCAAGATCTTTCTCTTTTTTAAGAATCTCTCTCAATCTCCTTTCCAATCTAGGATACCTCTAATCTCGTAACACAGCCCCTTAAATAGGAGAAAACCGAGAATAGAAACTCTTTGCACAAAACCGCGCAAGAGACATACTACAACTAGGAAACCTGCTTACTGGTCGGTTGATCGGTCGGTAATGCCCAAATTCGGTCCAGCAGCTTTGCTGCCTTGGCTCCACCGTGATCGATTGGTCGGACGACCAGTTGGTGGCCTTTATTGCATGAGGTTGAGGCATCCATTTCCAGCATAACGAGGCCTATCCAGGGTGAGGAGTGCATTGGGTTTTGGGTTCCAAGTCTAGGGTTTGCTAACTAACTACGAAGTTATTCATGCTCGTCAATGAACATAATCGGTTCTTGCTGGGAATTCCAAGCGGTAGGGTTTCCGCACACAAAAAAACCCTAGTTTCTAGGTTATAGACATGCGTGCGTGCTCTTGCAATCACGAACCTATCGGATATTCTTAGTGATGCCCGAGGACATCCAATACCTGAGTATCAGATCGGGCCGGGGTGTTACACACTTAGCCCCTAGCTCACACAAGAAATGGGCCACACTTTCATCACGAGTCATATGGTTTAGTGGGCCTACACCGACAACGCAATTTAAGTACAATTTAGGGTCATGAATATTACATTACACTAATTGGAGGGTCACTAAATGGTCGAGTTATGGAGTCTATTGCTCATCACCAATCGTATGATTTGATCGTTGTACACATGCCACATGGTCACACGATAAATAGCCAGATTTACGTCTTATTTCCTGGATGTTTTTGTAGCCCATACCACATCACATGATCGTGTGGTTTGTGCCTGCACACACTCCACAATTTTCGTACATTCACGGAGTTAAGATACATCAAAATGACCCACGCATTCATCACAGCGAGGTTCCTTGTCAAAATGGACGGCGATAGTCTCTAATACATAAAAGTGGGGCCCAATGTCCAATCTGGACAACGTTGATAGCCCTCACAATGGGTGGGGTCCACTATCTAGTTTGGACATGCTATCTCTAAGTGGCCACAAAAGTTTTGTATCAAATTGATATTTGTATGGTCCCTTCATCCAAGTATGTCTAATCTTAACAACAGGTTGGATGGCTAATAAACATCACTTGGGACCCACAAGGGGGCCCACCCACTGGACATTCCAACAGGGTCACACCTGCTGCACAGTACAGCAATGTGGCCCACCAGATTTGGATCATATTCATTTTTGAGATCATGCACTAAAATGTGCTTCTAGATATGGATGGACATCCTAGATATAAAATACATGCATCAAGGTGGGGTCCACAGTGTTGATAGCTCCATGTTTCAGACAGTTTGGATGGTTGTAGACACCCCACCTTCGGCTACACTGTTGGTAGAGATAGCTGGATGAATGGAGGACCATACCCCCAAACCCCAAGTCCAAACTCAGCCAAACTCACCCTTGTAAGCCCCAATCCATAGCCCAACTCAAGCCTGAACCCAGTCAACCCACCCCTAAACATCAGCCTGAAAAACCCCCCATAAGAAAAACCAGTCAAAAAATCCTTAAAAAGTCAAACTTACTGAGTCAACCCGTCGAGTCAAAACGCCGAGTTAACCCGCCGAGTCAACCCGCCGAGTCAAATCACCGAGTCAACTCGCTGAGTCAACTCACCGAGTCAACCCACCAAGTCAAAACAGCAGCCTCGAGACATGATCGTACCACGCGCTGGAAACCGAGGAGGCCTCCCAAAATTATTTACGAGTTCTGCCACTCTCCAACGCTATAAATACCCCCCTCCCCTTCCCATTTCAGCATCCATCCCTCCGAAGCCATCCAGCCCGAGTGCGATCTTTCCCTCTACCCCTTAACCCATTCCTCCACCAAGGAGAGCCCGAGTGAGGAGATCCTAGCCCTGGTCCAGCTCAGCCTGACCACTGGTCCAAGTCTCTCAAGCCATCCAAGTCTTGATCCAGCCACTCGAAGCCAATCCTTGCGACACCTCTGTCCATCTAGCTGTTCCTTACTAGCCTCATCTCATTCGCATCTAGCATAAGTGCAACATTTACTTTTCTTCCAACCCCCCTGCTTCACTGCAAGCACTTTGATTATTCAAACACACAGCATGCATCTCGCATAAAGCACCTGTCAGTTCGAGCGTATGCTCTGGGCTTGCCTGTTAGTGGAACCTGCTGTGGACCCTCGCCGATTTTTCCGCGCTCCCACACGACGTCGTTCTCCCTTTCCTTTCGGAAGAAGAAGAAGAAGAGGTGCGTGAGTGCAAAATCGCCGTTTGTGCCACTGGCTTGCCTCGTTCTCGAGGGCTTTGTTTGGTTGTCGTGTTAAGCTGGATATGTTTAAATGAGTTTATATAAGACCAGAGTCGCCACTAGCCAGTTACTTCGAATCTACAGTCGGCTAGACCCCGTAGAAACGTTAGAGAAGGGAATCCGAAGATTCCTTCCTCTAAAATGACTCCTGTTGATCTGCGGTCAGAGATTCAAGGTAAGGGATCACGGTTACAGGGTGGGAAGAGGTTAAGCACCCCACACACTGCCCGTACCGAAGTACGGTCTCTACTTCACAGAATCGATCGAATACTTGAAAGTCTAATTTAATCCTCGTATATTCTCATAGATGACATGATGCATGAATGCGGGTCTGAACAGTAAGAGTTTCTGATGGGCAGGTTCCAACAACGGGCAAGCCCAGAGCATACGCTCGAACTGACAGGTGCTTAATATAAAGACGTATGCAGTGTGCTTGAATGATCAAGGTGTTTTATGGTGAAGCATGAATGCAGGTCTGAACAGTAAGAGTTTCTGATGGGCAGGTTCCAACAACGGGCAAGCCCAGAGCATACGCTCGAACTGACAGGTGCTTAATATAAAGACATATGCATGTGTGTTTGAGTAATCAAGGTGCTAGTAGTGAAGCAGGGGGGTTGGAAGAAAAGTAAATATTACACTTATGCTAGATGCAAATGAGATGATGCTGGAAAAAGAGTAGCTGGATGGACGGAGGTGTAGCAAGGGTTGGCTTCGAGTGGCTGGATCAGGACTTGAATGGCTTGGGAGGCTTGGACCAGTGGTCAGGCAAAGCTGGACCAGGGTAGGCTCTCCTCACTCGGGCTCTCCTTGGTGGAAAGATGGGCTAAAGGGGCGGAGAAGGGCTTGGAACGGACCCGGGCTGGATTGGAATGGATTGTGTGTTGAAATGGGAAGAGGCTAGGGGTATTTATAGCAGCGGGCAGTGGCAGAACCCGTAATTTATTTTGGGCGGCCTGCTATGGGCCGCCCGTACGGCCGTTTCTTGGGATTCAGCGGCGGTTTGGGCGGCCTGCTATGGGCCGCCCGTACGGCCATTTCTTTGGATTCAGCGGCGGTTTGGGCAGCCTGCTATGGGCCGCCCGTACGACGTTCTCGGGATTGTTGTTTTGACTCAGTGGGTTGACTCAGTGAGTTGACTCAGCGGGTTGACTGGGTGATTTGACTCAGCGGGTTGACTCGACGGGTTGACTCAGCGGGTTAACTCAGCGAGTTGACTCAGTGAGTTTGACTTTTTTGGGTCTTTTCGACTGGACTTTTTTATGGGGGGTTTTTCAGGGTGGTGTTTAGGACTGGGTTGACTGGGTTCAGGCTTGAACTGGGCTATGGAATGGGGCTTACAAGGGTGAGTTTGGCTGAGTTTGGACTTGGAATTTGGGGGTATGGTCCTCCGTTCAACCAGCTATCTCTACCAACAGTGTAGCCGAAGGTGGGGTGTCTACAGATGCCCCTCTTTGGCAGAGGTTACGTGCAACCGAATGCCAAAGCGAGTGGACACCCCACTTCTGACCCGGTCATTCATAGATCATGGTCTGAAATCTTTGCTTGCTTTTGCATCTGTGCCAGTTGATCGTTTGGAGATCGCTCACTCGCACATACCGCGAGAGTTTGGAGAAAACGTTGCGATTGTCACTGCAGTTTGCTGCAACCTGGGTACCCAATCGCAACCCTTCCATTCCCGATCGGTACTAACATCGGAAAGGTACAGCAGAGCCTCTGCATCGGCAGTCTTACGAGGTTACTGACCCTGTGATTGATTGTATGTTTGATGTTTTCCCAAATCACTCCAGGAGTACTTGTTTCGCTTGACTGTCAAAGTGGTTAGACGCCCTGCGTCCGATAGTCTTACGGGATTCTACTACGCCGACTTGGACTCAGTCAAGGTACTTCAGGCATCCACGCCTAGGTATGTGCGGGTGGGCTTTTCCACCCGATCTGCTGGTTTCGATGCTTAGTTTGCAATTCATTCTTTCCTTGATTGTGGTCTGGAATCTTTGTTGTCCTTTGTATCTGAGTCAGTTGATTGTCTGGAAATTGATAACTCGCACATACCGCGAGAGTTTGGAGAAAACGTTGCGATTGTCCCTGCAGTTTGCTGCAATCTGGGTACCCAATCGCAACCCTTCCATTCCCGATCGGTACTAACACCGGAAAGGTACAGCAGAGCCTCTGCGTCGACAGTCTTACGAGGATGCTGACCCTGAGACTGATTGTGTGATGTTTGATGTTTTCCCAGATCACTCCAGGAGTACTTGTTTCGCTTGACTGTCAAAGTGGTTAGACGCCCTGCGTCCGATAGTCTTACGGGATTCTACTACGCCGACTTGGACTCAGTCAAGGTACTTCAGGCATCCACGCCTAGGTATGTGCGGGTGAACTCTTTCCACCCAATCTGCTGATTTTGATACTTGGGTTACAATTCATCGTTTCCACCTGTTCAAATGGTTTCTGTGACCGAGTCTTTTGGCTTTCATCTTTTTTGTATCTTGGCATGTGGTACGACCGCACTGACACTGGAGTTCAGTTCGATCGTACTTTGAGTGCATTGGATCCGATGGTCTCCGGGGAAACCGCGAGACATCGGATCTTATTTGATTTTTGCGTTGGCTCCTACCCAGAGATATGGAAGATCTCCTGGTGTGTTGGAGGCAGAACGCTCTACTGAGAAAATATTTTTGGATTTTGAAAAGATACCCACTCTGGGGAGTGATACTCCGTGGGGTTTTATTTGCAAATAGAAATATTTTTTGTCTTTTTGAAATGAAAATCTGGTTCGCATGTGCCTCCACTAGGGATGCCTGTGGGGTCGTTAGCTAACCGACTTTTATTTTGAAAGCAGGTAAACATGATGATTGATGCGATGGATGCTGATGCATGGAGATGCATGATGAATGCATGGCTTTGGCTCATTCTCTTTCAGTTTGATGATTTTGCTTTTGCTATGGGTGTAGAGAACTTTGAGCTTATTGCTTGTAGGGTTGTGCTTCCCTTGGGGATTTTCTTTTTTACACGGGTGTTTGGTCAGCGGGTTGGTCAAGATCCCGACCCGTGGTCGATCAGGTCCATCGTCCCAAGATGCTGTTTCTTTGCTAATGAGAATGTACGAGGATATTATCCGACTTCAAGATGTTCTTTTGGGCATACATGTGATTGAGATGGTGTTTGGTTGCCCGTTTTGGTCAAGATTCCAATTTGCGGGCGATTGGATCCGTCATCCCATACTGTGAAGTGAGCGGAGTTCAAGACTCCTGAATTGTAGTGCTGGGGATGCTAATTTTTGTGATTTTTTTGTAAATATGTGGATCCGAATCTTTACCAGAGCGGTCAGGGTAGAGATCAGTTTATTGAAAACACAGGAAATATTTTTGTGATTTTTGAAATATTTTGATTGAAAGCAAGGGAAATATTTTTGTGATTTTTCGAAATATTTTTGATGAAAGCAAGAAAAGTATTTTTGTGATTTTTGCAGGTATTTGATGGAAATATTTTTTTGTGATTTTTGAAGAGATGATTTTGTAATGTTTTTTTGTATTTTGTGATTTTTCTGAAATGCAGGGAAAAGATGTGGAATTTCCATCCACTTCCAGCTTCTACTGCTGGTAAGGCACCCGATCCATTTTACGTCAGCGAGCAAGACGAGTCTCACACAGTTAAGTGCCGTAGTTTTACATCTTCGGATGAGGAGATTTTGAGGGTTTTCAGTCAACACACCCACAAAGTTGCCTGTTCCTCATGTGCAATGCACATAGACCACGTATCGTCCGACGGACTCCTTCGGCCACAAGATGAGCCACATCCTCACATTTCCCTTAGTCAATCCAGTTTGGGGTCTTACGTTGCTCACAATTCCGTGAGGGTGAGCTTCACCTCCCAACAGCCTTAATCCCCTTCATGAGTTCTAGGAACAGGGAACATCCGTCAGCTTCAACAGCGACTTCCAACTCAAGGTTGTCTATCACGGTGCGTTCAACACGAACAGGATTGCGGAGTTCTGCCCGCCTCAGCCTTTACCTGTTTAAAAGATTCCAGACACCCGTACGATCAAGTGTCAGCCATGTCTGGAACAGGTTAGGAAAGAGAGCCCCCGAGAAGTTAATCCCAGTGTAGTTTTAGGTCTTCGGACCACTGGGGATAAATTGATGGATCAAAACTGGTGATGAAAACTTTTTTTGTTTTATATTGTATATATTTTTTTGTTTTGAAAAAGTTCCAGACTTCAACTCGAGTAATCGAGATTGACACTGGTTTTTATGGAAAGCTTTAAAATATTTTTGGTATTTTTGAGATGATCCGGGTTATCGAACCATGATCCCAACGGTCGAGGCCGATGCCGGTTTTTAGTTGAAAGCGAGAAAGGTCCCCCGAGAAATTAATCCCAGTGTAGTTTAAGGTCTTCGGACCATGAAACTGTACAAAAGAGGGGCAAACATTTTTTTTGTTTTTGGAAAAATGTCCGCTGTCAGCGGATGGACAATCCAGACTGATGCCGGTTTTTATTGAAAATCTCTCGGGATGTCGATCCCGACGTAGTTTAAGGTCTTCGGACCAAAACTTTAAAAGCGGGGCTGGTAATATATTTTTATGATTTTTGAAAATGTCCGGAGTCATTGATCTTGAGCAAACAAGACCGACGCCGGCTTTTATTGAAAATCTCTCGGGATGTCGATCCCGACGTAGTTTAAGGTCTTCGGACCCAGACTTAGTAAAAAGGGGGGGCAAACATTTTTTTTTTTGTTTCCTTTTTTTTTTTTTTTTAAAAAAATATTCTGGGTCATCGATTCTGATTTTGATGGTCGAGATCGATACCCATTTTTATTAAAAATCTCTCGGGATCTTGATCCCGACGTAGTTTAAGGTCTTTGGACCAGAAACTGTACAAGTGATGTATATATTTTTTTGATTTTCTGAAAATATTCGGAGCCACCAGATCTTGAAGAAGACTGATGCCGGTTTTATTGACAATCCCTCGGGACCTTGGTCCCGACGTAGTTTAAGGTCTTCGGACCAGAAACTGTACATGTGATGTAATCAAGGGCGGAGATTCTTGGGATTCCTCTTGGAATGGTTTGGATCATCTGGTCATGCCTTTGGATGGTTGAGATCATTGTTTGACCAAGTCAAATTTTCCTTTCTTTTTCTTGGAAATTCCATGGAACTTTTCCACATCATCCACCCAATTTCTCACCCATTTCTCATGAGATGAGATTTTGGTGAGATTTTCTCTTTTTTCTCACCATTCTCTTCCATCACTTCATTCTTACATGAAGGTACAAAATTCACTTGCAACCACCCTTCCCAAGGAGAAGTTCTTCCCAAGGAGAGGGAGAGGGAGGTCGTTTCACCTAGGTAGAGGCTAGGACGGCCTCCCATGGGCCGCCCGACCGGTCTGTGCCTCCTGGTCTCTTCAGGGGGCTGGGTAAAAGGGTGCCCTCCCCTTTTCTATATAACATGGGGCACCCTCCCCCCCTCAAACGTGCAATCTCTCTCTTCTCTCTCTCATACTCTTTCTTTCTTCAAGTTTCCTCTCTCTTCTTTGGTGATCCTTTGCTCTTTTCAAGTGGTGGGCCTTAGAGAAATCTTGGGACAGCAAGGTGGTCCTTCTTTGGTGAGTGGTAAAGGTATGGACCACTTCCTTTCTCTTTCTTGTCCTTTTCCATCTTCATTGTCTCCTCTCATGATCCTTTTTCTTTTTCATGTAGCTATTCAAAGGGGTGTGAAGGTGGGCCCAAGCATTCTTGATCTTTTCTTAGATCTCAAGTCTTTCAAAGGTGGTGCTTGGAGAAGGACATTGCAAGCTCTCCACTTCATCATTTTTTCCTTTTTCACACTCCCTCCATGTGCATGTAAGGAGTAATTTTGCCATGTCATCAAGTGTGCATGGCAAAATACTCTATCTTTTTCATGGGAGTTGGGCCTCTTTTCATGTGTATCAAATGGACTCAAAGTGAAGTCATGGCCCTTGGTGTATTTGATGGGCCCAATGCTTCATTTTGGGCTCCCTCATGTTCTCTTGTTCTTGCCATTTCCTTTGGAGCTTTCTCTTTTTTTTTCCATCTTCCTTTCAAGGCTTGGGCCCATGGGCATGGTAGGGCCCATCTCAAGTTTTGAGCTCATGGGGCTTACTTTGGGTGACCCCATCTTTCTTCACATGTGTATGGATCAAGGTGGCTAGCCCATTTTTCGTTTTGGATCTCAAGTGGGCTAGTTTTCCTAGTTGGGCCTTTATGGACAAGTGGCCCAACTCTTCCATATGATGTACCTCCTTGTACAAAGTGTAGTGGGCTCCTTGAAGTTTTTCATGTGGATGGGCTTTTGGGCCTTCATTGAAACTTGGGCACTTCTTTGAACCATGTGTGCCCCACTACACTTTGTCCATGTGGATTTTTTATTTTCATGCTCTTTTCTTTAATGGATGGAGGACTTGAGCTACTTGACCATCTACAAGTCCCATGAGTGAGTTGTTCCCACAATCTCACTAAGTTCAAATGGTTTTCTTTGTGGTAGGATTGTGGTTTTCAAGAGTTTCCCTTAGATGTTATCAACCTCAAATGGATGATTCTCAAGTGAGCTACCCATACAACCATGGGTCCTTGATCTTTTCTTTGGGGACTTGGTGGGTCATCCACTATCATTCTCAAGTATGAGTGGTTTTTCTTTCCATTTGTGGGAAAGAATGATACCCATAGGTTGCCATTTTTGTCCCATGCCTTGGGACATTTTGGATTTTGATATTCAAGTGGGCTATGTGTAACATTCTTATCCATTTTCATGATGGTTGGGTGACTCATCAAGCCATGCTCTTTTGTGCTCAAATGGTCTCCCTTTTTGGTGAACAAGTTGGTGCACATAAGTGGCCCAAACTTGCCTTTTCATGGGCATTTTCAACCTTGATTCTTCATGTGGGCTATGTGCATCAACTTTCTACCCTTAGCTTCTTTGATTCATATGTTTGTGGGTAGCCTCCTTGTTGTATTCTCATGGTCAAAACTTTCATCAAGATGAGGCACATAAGGTTGCCCATGGTTAACCCATGAATGGGTTCTCATATTCTCCAAAGTGGGCTATGTGCTTTCTCCAATCCATTGAGATGAGGCATTTGGGTTGCTCTTGGGGGCCCGTTTCCTTTCTATTCCCCACTTGTCCATGCACATGTGTAAAAAGATGGAAACATCTTAAGTGAGAGCCATGGCCTTGGCATAAAAAATGGACCAATCCTTGGCCACATATGGACTTTGAAAAGGGATTTCTCATGTGAAGTAGGATTCTTGTTCTTTGTTGATCTCATGGCACTTGAGTGCATTTGTTGTCCAAAATGTGTCCTTGGATAATGGACTTTTCTTACCTAAGGCATGCCATGCCACCTTCTTTAAGGTGGGCCTTACTTTTTCCAATGGGCCCAACACATATCCTAAGCGACACATGGAGTTGGACTTTAGATTTTGCATTTGAATGCGAGTCCAATCCCATGGGTTTCTTGGATGAGAATTTGGATTTTAATGGGTAAAGGATAGGGACTTACCTTGCCAAGCTTGTAGGATTCCATGGCGGATGGTACCAGGGGCCACCAAGTGGTTGACGAGGATGATCCTGCTTTCATTGTCCGCCGAGGGGACCACATGTGTTCCCTAGCTATGGAGCATCAACCTCTTCCTGCTATCAAGGGTCGAGGTACCAGGGATCGCTGGGACAATTGGATGAAAGAGCCACAGCCCTTGCTTGAGCGAGTACTAGATGGTACTCCTTTTGCTGGCCTCCTCACCCTACGCTTCCATAATAACGACGCCAACCGTATGATGCTTGCGGCCCTTTGTGAGAGGTGGCGGGATGAGACTCACACCTTTCAACTCCCTTGTGGAGAATGGGGGATAACCCCTTTGGACATTTACATGCAGATAGGTTTCCCGTTTCATGGGGCAATTGTCCCTCAAGTTAGCTCTTTAGCTCCCCTCTCTTCCACTGATTGGCTGCGGCTTGTCGGTGACGTCCCTCCTGAGGGTGAATTCCAAGGCCATCAGGTGAAGATGCGATGGTTTTACAACAATTTTGCTTCCGTCGTCCCTACCACCGAGCGAGAGGCCCTCCACAAGGCGCGGGCCATGATCACTTATGCTTTTGGATCCTTTCTTTTTTGCCATGCGAATGAGAGAGTTGATCCTAAATTTCTTCGTTTAGTCGAGGATCTTCATCACCCCTATAACTGGAATGGGGCCATCCTGACCCGTCTCTTTCAAGGTCTGGATAAGACCTGTCGGCATAGCCGGTCCTTCACAGGCTTCTGGCCTGTTGTTGAGGTACCTCTTCTTTCATCCTCTTTGGAGCCGTTTGCCTCCTTTCTCTCTCTGATCATTAAATGTAATTTCATCCAGACCTGCTTTTATGACCATTTTCCGCATCTTGCGCCGAGGATGCGAGATGACATTGAACCCGCTCAGTATCGCCACATGTACTGGCATCAGCAGAATCGTCAGCGGAACTCCCGAGTTCCTGGGGACAATTGGCGTGCTGATATAGACGGGCTGACCGTTGAGGACGTAAGTATCTTGCTTGTCTTTGTCCTTATACTGTACTTGTAACTGATCGTGGTAACCTCTTCTGCTGCAGTTTGCCCGGATGCCGTACGCTAGTTTCCCCCTCTACTACACACCCCAGCGCGTGGAGGCATATGATGCTTCATGTCTCCGTATTATGCTTTCTGACGCTGAGTCCTTCCAATGGTACTTGGGAGAGAGATTGCTTCGGCAAGTCACTGGGGTAGCTCGGGTCCCCTGTTCTGCACCTCCTCCGGCTGCTCGGATGCCAGCTGATGAGAGAGTTGAGGCTCTGGTGGGCCAGCCTGGCTTCCGTTTCACGATCCCGGATCGTGATTATGACGAGTGGTATCTGCTATTTGGCCAGGGGCCTTTGCTTCCTTCGCTTTACGTTCCAGGTGGCCGTCGCAGGTATGCTGGAGGTTCGGTGACTGCTCCTTTGATGGATCTTTATCGTCGGGAGCGGGACGCGAGGAGGGGCGATGATGATTATGTTGGTGACTTGTAGCTGGCTCTGCTTTATATGGCCTTGTACTTTTGTTTTTGTCCCCTTTTGTATCGAGCCCTTTTGAATATACAGGCTTTGATTTCTCCCAAATTCCTTGATGATGTCTGGATGCTTTGACTCTTGACTCATTCCTTCATGATTTGAGACTGCTTAGTTGCATGGGTGATGACTTGAATGGTTCAGATTGCTTGATTAGGCCTTGTGGGCCCAGTTGATGTTTAGATCTTGGATTTTGGCCCTTCTTTTGATGATCGAACCTTTGATCTTGCTGCTCCATGACTTGTGTAAGCTTTCCAATGGTTTGGATCTTGATGATTTGGCCCTTGAATGGTTCAGATTGATGGATTTGGCCCTGTGGGCCCACTTGAGACCTTAGCTTTACTTTGGGGCACTTCTTTTGATGATTTGTGAGGTTTGGAATGCTTCTCATGGTGTGGATGATGGCTTGAACGTCTCTGATCGCTTGATTTGGCTTTGTGGGCCCACTTGATGATTAGATCTTGGATTTTGGCCCTTCTTTTGATGATCGAACCTTTGATCTTGCTGTTTCATGGCTCATGTAGGTTCTTCAATGGTTTAGATCGTGATGATCTAGTCTTTGAATGGCTTGGATTGCTTGTGGCCCCCACTTGATCACCTTTCCTTCTCTTTGGCTTGATCAGCCCTATTCTGGTCACATTGCTTCATGATTGGACCAGTGGGGCACCTTTTGTATGATCTTGATCATCTTCAGTCGAAATCTGGAGTGGACCGGAGCCTTGGGCGGCCCACGGAGCGCCATCTGCTGACGTGGACTGTCAGCCTCACCTACCAAGAACCCTGGAGCCAATCCCGCGGAGAGAGAGGAACCGCGTCCGTACGGGCGGCCCAGGGCAGGCCGCCCAAGGCTCGCCTCTTGAGCGGCCTGGGCTGGCTCTGGTTCGGACAGTGAGCATATTCCTCTGGCTGCTGTCTCCCTCATCATCTGCATCCGATTCTTCGATTCAGCCATGAATCACTTCCTTGTCTCTTCTTTCATTCTCCTTTTGTCTTTTTCTTGGTTTGTCCTTTCTTGGGCAATGGATGGTGGAGATTTAGGGGCTGTGGGGGCTGTCCAAGGTGGGTCCCACACTTCAGATTTTCAACTGAGCCTTGATAATGGGGAGATGCCTTTAATGGATGGGGTAGATGGGGCATTAAGAGGAAGCACTGATGAGGGGCTTGGGATGGTGGTTGATGGAGCTTTGAATAGCTCCATTAATGGTGGGATGGCTGGATTTTCTGATTTGAATGGGGCTCTCATTATGGGAGGAATGGATGGTATGGATGAGATGATGGGATGGGACATAGGTGAGGCTATGCATCCCTTGAGTGTGGGTCCCATGGATGATGTGATGGACGGTGATGATGGGACTATGAGGGACATAGATGGGCTGATCTCATGTCTGGATGGTATGGATGGCTCAGATGGTACCTTTGACGGTTTGGATAATCTGGATGAGGGCCGAGATGTGCGGTATACTTGCTTGGGTGGACTTGATGTGATCATTGATGATGTCCCCCTGATGATGGACGGTGTGGATGCCTCGATGATCCCTTTGATCGGTCAGGATGATGATTGGATTCATGATCTCCTACTGGAGAGGGCCGCAGGTCCGGATCTGGCAGTTGATTCTTCGATCGGGGTAACCGAGACCCTTTTGGATGGTTCAGATGTATTCTTTGACGGTCAGATTAGCCAGGATGTCACGATGTGCGGTGTGATCTTCACTGATAGTCCTTTTGATGGAGAGCATTGTCCTTCCTTTGGTCATCGGCCCTTTGCGCACTCTGTTCACGAGGTGGGCGAGTCTTCTCATGCGGCTGAGGTTGTGACAGTTTTCGACAGTGATGCGGCTATATCAGACATAGCCGTTACTGGGGACAGGTCAGGGGCTGTCGAGTCTGCAGAGGTTCCAGCTTTTCCTTCTCCTTCGCCTGTTGACCTTCCGATCTTTGATGAGTTGTCCTCGATTTCTGGGCCTTTTGTGCTGGAGGGGATACCGGTGAGGACTTGTCAGCTGCTTCCTCGTTCTTCTTGCTCGCCACGACTGCTTGCTTGGCTTGATAGCTTGTCAGCTTATGAGATTCGAGATTTGGAGTCTTATGGCTTTGGCAGTCTGATTCATATGGCTAGAGTTGACATTGACTGGAGGATGCTCGGAGCTGCCTTGATTGACTGGGTCCCTTCGTTGAACTTGTTTGCGTTCAATGATATGGAGATGGGGCCTTCTTTGGAGGAGCTTGCACGCTTGACAGGCTTACCCTTGGATTATACTCAGTACTTTTCGCCGAAGACATCGCCGAAGACTGCTACACCGCAGAACTGGTTTGGGATCCCCTATCTTATTTGGCCTGCAGCTAGTGGCCAGGATGCTGTAGTGTTCTCTTTGGACCTGCTGTATGATCTTTTTCGGGTCCTCAGGGTACGGCCGGTTCCGCCTTTGCTCGGAACGCACTGATGTTCTGTTTGATTGCTGAGGTGCTGTTCTCGGGATGGCGCAGGTCCCAGACTCCTTTGCTTTTTGAGGTGATGAGCCGAGCTGTCCGTCGGCAGGGGATCATTTCTCTCATCTTGGCCGAGCTATTTGATGGGCTGACCGACTGTGCCCTAGGCCGCACTCGTGTCCTTCGCGGCTGTTGTGCTTTCCTTCAGGTATCTTTTCTGCACCTTTTTTTCTTCTTGCTTTGCTAGGAATTATTTTGCTCTAGCTGAACTTCTTTTACTTTCTGTGACCAGGTATGGCTATGGGAGCGTCTTTCTCTGACCATTCCTGTACCTCTTCCTGGCATCCCTAGCTTTGACATTATGCGTTATATCATCGAGTTCCTTCCGCATACGGCTAGGATGAGCGAGCCCTTGTATCGCAGGATGTTTGCTGAACTTCGTGACTGGAACGTTCGTTGGGAGTCATCTTGGCTTTCACTTCCTCCAGTGCTTTGCGATGCACACCGCCATCCTCTGATGTTGGTAGGCTTTCGATCCTACTTTTCTTACCATCCCATCCGGTTCCTGCGGCAGTTTGGGTATGAGCAGGATGTTCCTCATTTCGCTTTCGCGGGTATCGGGCGTCGAACACTTCCATCCAGATCCTCTGACTTTAGGACCCGGATTGATTGTTCTTGGGCGAGTTATTTGACAGCTGATTTGTTGGGATTTGAGCTGCGGACTTTTCCGATGGCGACCGCCCCATATCAGTACTGGGCTGCTGAGCAGTCTTTGTATCGACGTATCCCTTGTTGGCACCAGACTGCTGATGAGGATGAGCAGGATATTCTTGGAGATGCTGGCTCTTCATCTGGTTCATATGAACCTTTTGAGGAGCGCCCTTTTGTCGATCCTGGCTTCCTTTTGGCCACTCATGGCCATCTGCTGTCTGAGATCTCTGCACTTCGGTATCATTGCGAGATGATGTCGAGGAGATTGGCTGCCGATCAGAGATTGTCTGATGAGGAGACAGCGATCCGTACCCTTGAGCGCGATGAGGCGCATTACCTGCGTATGGAGGTGAGCAGGTTGAGAGCGAGACTATCTTTTTATGAGTCAGAGGACTCACCTGATGTGGCCGAGGAGGAGGGTAGAGATTGATTGTGTTGGCCACCTGCACATTCTTTTTGCATATATGATTGATGATGATGAATTTTTTTTGTATTTTTGAAAAAGATGATATGTGTAAGAGAAATATAATGCATTTAATTGAAAAGAGAAAAAACTGTTTGAAAATCTACTGTGCCATGAGTTGTCTTGTGAGTGTGTCTGGATTTTGTGTCGGGATATAGGAATCAGAACTGGGGCTCGGTCAATGATTTGACCGATATCTCGAGATTTGACTTGCTTGATCCTTTGGTTCCCTAGAGATGTAGGCAACGGGAACTCTCGTTTCCTGAGATTGTCAGAGTTTGTAGAGTTCTTCGCTCCTGACTGCGCTTCTTCTTGTTCTTGAACTGTAACCGCTTAAACTGATCGGGGCCGTCTGCTTTCTTGGTACCTGCACTTTTATTTTTTCTTTTCTCTTTTTTTTTCTTTTTTTTTTTCATTTTGAGCCATTTTTGCCTGTAGTGCTCTTTCGAGTTTTCACCACAGCCGGCTTTTCCCGTCATTTTTGCCCGTGGCGCCCTTTCAGGTTTTCACCACGTCCCGGGTATTTGGTCTTGCCTGCCCCTTGGCAGCTGTGCTGTTTTTACCCTTGGTGCCCTTTCAGGTTTTCACCAAGTCCGCTGTATGCCCACTGTTTTTACTCGGAGCGCCCTTTCGGGTTTTCACTCCGCCCTCTTTGTTTAGGCACACATTTTCTTTTTCTTTTTCCTTTTTTTTTTTCTTTTCTGGATCTCTGGATAACTGCGGCGGCTAGAGGTCGGGAATCCGTCGTTGCCGGCCGATGGCAGTCCTTCAGCCCTTATCCTGAGTTACGATAATGGAGCTGTCGGTCTTTGCTAAAGACCCCTCTGAGATGGATGGATGGATGACTGTGTTTCTTGGATTGATTTTTTTTCTTGAGTGCCTTTCTTTGGCTTCCTTTTTTCTTTCTCTTTTTTTTTTCTTCTTTTTTTTTTGTATTCTTTTTCTTCTGTATTCTTTTTCTCTTTTTTTTTGTCTTTTCTTTTTGAATCCTCTTTTTTTTTTTTTTTTGAAACACTTGTTGGTGGACGGGAATGATTTCTCAGAGGTCTTAGCTTCGACCTCTTGACTTCAGCTCTATTAAAGTAACTCTTGATAAGGTCAGAATGACTTACCCGTGAAAGATCTTCACGTTGTCGGCGTTGGTTGGCTCAGGAAGATCCACCCCTCTCATGCTGGTGAATCTGAGGGCGCCTCCGGGAAGTACTTCTCTGACGATCAGCGGCCCGTCCCACTAGGGTTTGAACTTTCCTCTGGGATCTGGAAGGTGCGACGGTAGAACCTTCTTCATGACCATGTCGCCTACCTTGAAACTTCTTTTCCGGACTCTCTTGTTGTAAGCCCGAGCGATCCTTTTCTGATAACATTGTGAATGACTTAGTGCACGCATGCGCTTTTCATTTGCTAGCTGCAACTGATCGAATCTGGCCCGTTGCCATTCTCCTTCTTCAATTCCGCTTTCGAGTAACACCCGAAGTGATGGTATTTCCACTTCGACTGGTAGAACTGCTTCCATTCCATAAGTAAGCTCGAAAGGAGTAACGCCCGTAGCAGACCGTACAGACGTTCGATAGGCCCAAAGTGCATATGGGAGCATATCTGACCAATCTCGATAGGTCACGACCATCTTCTCGAGTATCCTGACGATTGTCTTGTTTGCGGCTTCTACCCCACCATTCATCTGAGGACGGTAGGGGCTTGATCGATGACGTTGGATCTTGAACTTGCTGAGGAAGTCATCCATCTTCTTGTTGACGAACGGGGTTCCATTATCTGTGATGATAGCATTAGGGATTCCGTACCGGCATATGATGTTGTTCTTCATGAATTTGATCACTTGAGATGCTGCAATCGTGGTGTAGGAGGCTGCCTCTACCCATTTGGTGAAGTAGTCGACTGCCACAAGTATGTACTCATGACGATTTGATGCTTTGGGACTGATTTTGCCGATGATGTCAAGTCCCCTCATGGAGAAGGGCCAGGGGGTGGTCAGGTTGTATAA
Organism: Liriodendron chinense; assembly: GCA_003013855.2. Taxonomy (NCBI): domain Eukaryota; kingdom Viridiplantae; phylum Streptophyta; class Magnoliopsida; order Magnoliales; family Magnoliaceae; genus Liriodendron; species Liriodendron chinense. Next base: position 1,474,505 of record ML058328.1, on the reverse strand, counting down.
CTCTGATGATGGGGCATGGATTTGATTTGCATGCTCTTGACACTTGAAGCATTTTCTGACGTGCTTGCAACAGTCTGTCTCCATGGTGAGCCAGTAGTAGCCGAGTCGTAGAATCTTCTTTGCCATCATGTGCCCATTCATGTGTGGGCCACAGATTCCTTCGTGTATTTCTTTCATGATCTTTGCAGCTTCTGTTTCATCGACGCATCGAAGGAGGATGTGATTATAGGATCGCTTGTAGAGAACTTCGCCACTGATGGTGAACTGGCCGGCCAAACGTTGGATGGTTCGGCGATCTGTTGCTGTTGCTGATTCTGGATACTCCTGGGTTTCGAGATATTGCTTGATGTCGGCATACCAGGGTTTGTCAGGGACAGCTTCGGCTTCTTCTATTTGCAGGCAAAAAGCAGGTTCTTCTTGAATTTCGACTGTGAGCTCCCATTCTGAAGCTCCTTTTGGGATCTCGAGCATTGATGCGAGCGTGGCGAGAGCATCTGCAAACTGGTTCTTGGCTCTGGGCATGTATGAGAAGGTGATTTCCTTGAATTCTTCGATCAGATTGTCAAGATACACATGATATGGTATCAACTTCTCGTCTTTGGTCTTCCATTCGCCATTGGTCTGATTGATGATAAGCTGTGAGTCTCCAAATACTCGTAGCTTCTTGACGCCCAAGATTATGGCTTCCCTTAAGCCAGCGATGCATGCTTCGTACTCTGCCATGTTGTTGGTGCACTCGAATGCGATACGCCTCGAGATAGGAATAGGGACATCAGTCTGGAGAGTAGAGGATTGCTCCAATACCGCTCCCTTTAGAGTTTGCTGCGCCGTCGAAGAATAATGTCCATTCATCTTTCTTCTTCTTTTCGTCCTCTTCAATGAGCAAGAGATCTTCATCAGGGAAGAATGTCTTGAGCGGCTGATAGTCCAGGAGAGAGTGAGCCGCAAGATGATCGGCGAGGGCCTGTCCCTTGATTGCCTTTTGAGTGACATAGGTGATGTCAAACTCAGACAAGAGTAGCTGCCATTTAGCTATCCTTCCAGTGAGTGCCGGCTTCTCGAACAGGTATTTGAGCGGATCCATGTGAGCGAGGAGGAGAATAGGGAATGCAATCATGTATTGACGGAGTCGCTGAGTTGCCCAGACTAGGGCGAGGCAAGTCTTCTCGATCGGGGAATACCTGGTCTCGTAGTCGGTGAACTTTCGACTCAAATAGTATATTGCTTGTTCCTTCTTCCCGGTCTCGTCGTGTTGGCCGAGGACACAGCCAATGGCTTCTGCTGCTACCGAGATGTATAACAATAGTGGTCGTCCAGGAGCGGGCGGCACTAGGACTGGAGGATTCATGAGATACTTCTTGATGCGGTTGAAGGCGACTTGGCAATCGTCATTCCATTCTTTTGGGACGTTCTTCCGAAGGAGCTTGAATATGGGCTCACAGATAGGTGTGAGCTGTGCGATGAAGCGACTGATGTATTGAATTCTGCCGAGGAAAGCCACGAATTTCTTTCTCTGTTCTAGGAGGGGGCATCTCGATGATTGCTCTGGTTTTGGTCTCGTCGACCCTGATGCCATCTTCGCTCACCATAAAGCCGAGGAGCTTACCTCCCATTGCACCGAAGACACATTTCTGAGGGTTGAGGCGAAGCTTGTACTTTTCTAATCTGTTGAATAACTTCTTCAGATCTTCAAAGTGTCCTTCAATTGTGCGAGATTTGACGATCATGTCATCCACATATACTTCGAGCTCTTTGTTCATCATGTCGTGGAATAGTGCTGTCATTGCTCGCTGATATGTTGCTCCTGCGTTCTTCAGACCGAACGGCATTACCCTGTAACAGAAGGTTCCCCAGGGAGTGATGAACGATGTCTTCTCGCGATCTTCGACGGCCATCTTGATCTGATTGTAACCTGAGAACCCGTCCATGAATGAGAAGATCTTGTATCCTGCAGTGTTGTCGACTAGAGTGTCGATATGTGGCAACGGGAAGTCATCTTTTGGACTGGCTTTGTTGAGATCTCGGAAGTCGATGCACATTCGAACCTTGCCATCCTTCTTCGGTACTGGTACGATGTTGGCGAGCCATTCAGGGTAGTTGGAGACTACCAAGAATCCCGCATTGTATTGCTTGATGACTTCATCTCGGACTTTCAGAGCCCATTCTGGCTTCATTCTTCGGAGTTTTTGCTTCACGGGCTTCATATCTGCCTTGGTTGGCAGATGGTGTACAACGAGCTCTTCATCGAGCCCCGGCATGTCTTCATATGAGAACGCGAAGTTGGACAATCTTGGAGCTAGGAACTCTATCATTTTCTGTTTCATCTCAGGTGGCAACGATTTTCCAATGCGTACTTCCCTAGGGATCTCAGGCGTCCCCAAGTTTACTATCTCGAAATCATCGGCTACAACATTGGCTTTAGATTCGAACTTTTTGAGGAGATCCTCTAGTTCGGGAGCTGGATCATCATCTTCCTCGTCCCGAGCTTCGTCCAGACCCATGAGCTCAAAGTCTAATTCGATGTCGAAATCATATGATTCGACTTCAAACTCATGCGACTCTTTAGACGAACTTGGCACACTATTGAATGCAGGGAAAGAAATATTTTTTTATTTTTGAGATTTTTCTGAAATAGAAATACTAGATGTTTTTGGCTTTTGAAAGTTTTTGATTTTTTTGGCTTTTCGAAATTCGCGGGACTTTGAACAAGCGGGCATTGCAGACCATGATTGATCCCAACTTGTTCCAAAGTTCCGGTCGCTGCCTAAACAGGCATTTTTTTTTTGAAGCCAGAGCCCTCAGATGGCTCTTTGGCTGATTCGAAAGTGAGGGGAACAGATGACCATTCAGGACCCCACACTTCCTCCCCTGGAGAGGTGGGGGTTGATGTTTTGGGCGAAGAATCATGGTCTGGCCCAATGACCATGACTTCTTGCTGGTCAGGTTCGAGATCTGAGTCGTACTCAGTCCCTCCCGGATCACTTACCTCGCATTGCAGTTCGTCTGGTTCCACAGCTAGACACAAGTTTGGAACCTGGACATCAGACCAATCTAGGGCTGGCCACTTCCCTTTCTTGGTCCAATGGATGGGCTGCTTCTGCCCCTGGCTGATGATTGATGATGTTGACTTTGCAGAGATGGGCAAGTCGTGCCCCTTGCCAATTGGTGCTGAGATGGGCGAGTCGTGCCCCTTGCTGATTGAAGTGGGCAGGTTGTGCCCCTGGCTGATTGAAGTGGGCAGGTTGTGCCCCTGGTTGATTGAAGTGGGCAGGTTGTGCCCCTGGTTGGGCAAGTTGTGCCCCTGGTTGGGAGCAGATGTCAGAGTAACCTGGTCCTGAAGCTGCTGTATTTGTCTTCCTTCTTCGTCTTCGTCATTTCCTCCTTCTTCTGGAGGCTTAGAGGGTTCGAGAATCTGATCCCATCGAATGGGGGGCCACGTGGCCCAAACTAGGCTCATCGGGAGGCCTTTGTGTAGTGCAGTCGGTTGATTCCCTCCTGGATCTTTGCAAGGTTCTCCTGGCTTGACGAATTGGATGGGTGAGCACCGAAATTTCTTCCTTCTCTTGTCCATGAAGGTTGCCCTGTATCCGAGTCCCCACTTGCGTTGGTTATATACTAGCGATACCTTTCTGGACTTGAAGTGATTCTTCATTCGGTATTTGAGGCTCAGACGCTCTGCCGGTGAAAAGACACGGTCCACCCTTATTGGTTCTGGATTGGCGATAGAGTTCACAGTCTCGAATTCGAAACTGTGAAACGGGATGTCTTCTTCAGAGTGCTGGATATCGATGACCGGGATGTCTGGTTCAGTGGCAGCAGCATTAGAAGGAATGATGAGCTCCTTCTCTGCATGGATAGAGATCACTTGATTTCCACAGATATACTTCACTCGTTGATGCAGGGTTGATGGCACAGCTCCAACCTTGTGCAGCCACGGCCGTCCGAGCAACATGTTGAAAGAGGCTGATATATCCAAGATTTGGAATGTGATGGTAGAAACTTCTGGACCTATCTGTACCTCTATGTCGACTTCCCCTTCCACTGATCGGCGGGTGTTGTCAAATGCTCTGACGCATATGGTGCTGGGTCGGAATGAAGAAGGACTGATTCCCAGGCGTTCCGCGGTCTTGAGTGGGCAGACATTTAAGCTTGAGCCATTATCGATAAGGACCAGCGGAACACAGAGGTCTTTGTATCGTAAGGCTATGTTGAGGGATCGCCCATGATCTCGTCCCTCTGGTGGCAACTCATTATCGGTGAAGGTGATGGCGCGCGGAGCCAGTAGCTGTCCAATCATCAATGCAATCATCTCTGGTGCCGTATCGGAGGAGACATGAGCATCATTCAAGGTCTTGGCAAACATTTCTCGGTGTATGCGAGATGTGCAGAGTAGCTCCCATACTGAGATTTGTGCAGGGATTTACTTGTGCTGAGTTGCTACATCGTATGCGGCTTCATTTTTGCTGCCGAGGCCTGAGAGGACGCCTTTGGGATCTCCTCTGTTTTGATTATCTCTTCGGGTGCAACGCCTGTTGGGATTCATGTTTCCCACTTCCGCACATTCTGGATAGTGCCATGGAACCTCTTTGTAGTTTTCCTCCCTTTTGCCTTCTAGGACCACTGGTTCTTGCAACGGTGCTGGTGTGGGTACCAGATCTTCCTCGTATAGAGCTTTTGCCTTGAGAACTACATTGTTGCCTGTGCTGAAGGGGTAGTATCGAGGCTTGTCTTCATAGACCACATAAGGTCGTGGTCCTGGCTTGACTGTTCCTGGGGCAGGAGGCTCCCATGGAATGAATACTGGTCCTCTTGATATGGCAGGAGGTTTCTCTGTTTTTTCGAGCTGCCGTAGCGTGATTGATATGCCTCCGGGACTTGCCCCTTGCAATATGACAGGCTTGACTGGAAGAGATCCTTCCAAGACAACGGGCTCTTGCTGCTGATGAGTGTAATCCTTCCATTGCGGATTGGATTGTTCTGGAGTTGCCCCTTGCAAGATGACAGGTTCGTATGTGGGCTAAATGTATGATTGTGCTCCTTCCAAGACGACTGGTTCCCAGCTTGAATGGTTGTAAGGTGCCCCTTGAACAACTGGTATATCATATGGAGGTGCTCCTTCAAGCACTACTGGCTCGGAGATTGAAGGAAGAAAGGGACTTGCCCCTTGCAAGACTGGAGGAGGATTTGTTGGCTCATAAGTGTAGGCATGAATGGACTGAATAGGGGAGAAGAAGCGATCGATATGGTCCCCTTCTTCTATACTATTGACTGCAGGGCCACGAGACGAACTGGGGTCCGTTGGATGCTGAGGCAGAGGATTCTGAAGGATGTTGGTGGAAGCTGCTGGAGAAGTTCCAGGGACCGAGATGACGATCTTGCGGTCATCAATCAGGTCTTGTATGGCATTTTTCAAAGTATGGCATCGATCAGTGGCGTGGCCACGTCCTTGATGGTAGGCACAGTACTCATTTTCTCGGTAATTTGGAGGCAGAGGATGAGGCGGAGGCCTAGGTGTCATCAGAGTGAGTAACTGCTTTTGTACCAGCGTAGTCATGATTTGACTAAGTGGTTGACTGAGTGGAGTGAACTTCCTGAACTCCCTGTAATTCTGCCTGTTCTGGTATGAGTATTGGCCATTTCCCCTGAACTGCTGCTGTTGTCGAGGTGGCTGTGGCTGAGGATTCGGTTGTGGCTGATATCGCTGAGGCTGATGCTGAACTTGATTCTGCTGATACTGTTGACGTCCTTGTGGGGGAGCACGTTGATTTCCTTCAGCAGCGGTGTTGATGTTGTTTACCTCTGTTGGGCGGGGAGGAAAACCATTGCGGTTTCCATTCCCGTGCCCGATAGGTCTTCCTTCCACTCTGTTCCTCTTGACTGGAGTGGCTTGATGAGGCCATGGGGAGATCGTCCCGGCCCAGATTCCTGCTTCAACTTGCTCTCCAGCACGGATCAATTGTGAGAAATTCGCATATGGATGCGAGATGAGATACCCGGATATGCCTGGGTATGTTGAATGAACAATCATGGAGATTTGTTCTTCATCGTCGATGGGTGTCCGCATTCTGGCTGCCATAGCTCGCCAACGTCCCACATAAGCTGATAGTGTTTCATCACTCCTTTGCCTGAGTGCTGCGAGGTCGGCTCTTCTGGGTGCCATGTTGAGATTATATGCGAATCTGTCGACGAAAGCCTGGGAGAGCTGTTCCCATGTTCTGATGCGGTGGCAGTCCAATGAAGTGTACCAATCTAGGGCATCGCCCTTCAGAGATTTTTGGAACAATCGAATGAGGGCCCCTTCGTTTCCTGAGATTGCACTCAGCTCTCCACAGAAGGCCTTGAGATGTGCTGTGGGACAACCGCTGCCGTCGTATCTTTTGAATTTCGGAACCTCAAAGTTTTGAGGTACTTGAGCATCTGGGAAAGGACACAAGTCTCTGAACTTGGTCGAAGGTAAGTCGATTCCTTGTTGTCGCTGAAGCTGATTTTGCAAGATCTGGAACTGCTCCCGCAACTCGTCCAGTCCTGAGTGATCTGTTCGAGCGACTGGTGCCTCCTGGAGTAAGGCACGTTCTTCTTCGGCATAGTGGTCGATGTCTTCGACCCTATGGGCTTGCTGAAAAGCAACCGCGGGTTGCTGAAATTGATTTGATGACTGAACTGGATTCTGATGAACTTGTGCTTGAAATGATGGTAACTGAACTGGAGACTGTACTGAAGGTTGAACTGGAACTTGCTGGAAATTGACTGGATTTTGCTGAATTGAAGATTGCTGAAAATTAACTGGATTTTGCTGAATTGAAGATTGCTGGAAATTAACTGGAATCCCATCGGCGGGGATGTGCTGGAATTGAAAAGTGCTCCTGTTTGCAGGAGGCTGAGATGCTGGGAAGTGACCCCCTTGTTGGGTATTCGCCACTGTCCGCTGATTGATGTGGGCTTGACACTGACCCCCATTGTGGGCATTCGCCAGTGCTGTCCCTGTTGCTGGAAATTGAATTGGAATCCCATCGGCGGGGATGTGCTGGAATTGAAAAGGTGTCCCATCGGCGGGGACATGCTGAGATCTACTGAGATTGTTGTTTGCAAGATTGACTGGAAGCTGACTGGATGTTCCGGCAACTGAGGTGCTCTGAGATGGCCTTGTCGTCGCAGGAAGATATTGAGAAGGATGCCCCACAGCGAAGGGCTGAGATGGCTGCTGTCGGTAGTCTTGGGCGGACTCCGATGGTTGTGCTTAATTTGAACTGGAGGCCGGGAGGACCCGGCATGGTTGCTGAGATTGCTGAACTGGGCCAACTTGATTGTTGGCTGCTGCGGTGGCCTGTGCTTGCATGAATTGCAAGAGCATTTCTTGCATTGCTCTCATTCCTTGTGCCAATTCTTGTATGATTGGCGTATTGTCAACGGGCTGTTGCGCTGGAGGTTGCGCTTCGGCTATTTCGAGAGCAGGGAAGTGATGAGTTTCTTCTTCGTGATCGGACATGGCTTGCTGAGCCCGAGTGCGGATTATGCTGCGGAAGGGAAGTTGTCTCCGCGTACGTTGAGCCCGAGGTGGCGCAATGGTGAGGACTATACTCTTTTTGGGTTTTGGGATTTTCTATTTTTTTTTGGTTTTGGAATTTTCTATTTTTTTTTTTGTGTTTGGGTTTGGGTAGAATGCTATGCAGATGAGATTGTATGAGGATTAATGACTTTCAAGTACGGGAAGGATTCTGTTTTCAAGTTGGATCACGACTAGTGGGACTAGCTAATCCCCAGCGGAGTCGCCATTCTGTGGACCCTCGCCGATTTTTCCGCGCTCCCACACGACGTCGTTCTCCCTTTCCTTTCGGAAGAAGAAGAAGAAGTCGCCGTTTGTGCCACTGGCTTGCCTCGTTCTCGAGGGCTTTGTTTGGTTGTCGTGTTAAGCTGGATATGTTTAAATGAGTTTATATAAGACCAGAGTCGCCACTAGCCAGTTACTTCGAATCTACAGTCGGCTAGACCCCGTAGAAACGTTAGAGAAGGGAATCCGAAGATTCCTTCCTCTAAAATGACTCCTGTTGATCTGCGGTCAGAGATTCAAGGTAAGGGATCACGGTTACAGGGTGGGAAGAGGTTAAGCACCCCACACACTGCCCGTACCGAAGTACGGTCTCTACTTCACAGAATCGATCGAATACTTGAAAGTCTAATTTAATCCTCGTATATTCTCATGGATGACATGATGCATGAATGCGGGTCTGAACAGTAAGAGTTTCTGATGGCGTCCAAGGTTGTTGCCCGTTCGGGTCTCGTATGCGAGCTTGACTGTCCACGAATTATATTTCTGCATACGTCACACGAACTTACTAGTTCCACAAAATACCACTTCGTACTTACGTCCAGACTTGTCATTCTCAAAGACTACCCGTCCAAGGTTGTTGCCCGTTCGGGTCTCGTATGCGAGCTTGACTGTCCACGAATTATATTTCTGTATACGTACACACAAACTCATTAGTTCCACGATCATCACTTCGTCCCCCCAACCTTCTTTTCATTTAATGTGAATACGATCTACGTTTACTCTACTACGACCTTTTTCTCATCGACCTACCTGCCTCCACAGCGTTCCCAACCGAAGCTCACCGACCTAGTCCTGAACTTACCGAACCCTCCGAACCTGGTCACCAGTCCGTTTCGACCTGGTCCCAATCCGAGAGGAGTGAGCCCGAGAGGAACCACCTTTCTACCCGATTTCCCCGTCTCTTCCCGAACCTTGCCTGGGGAGGGCTTCAATGGATGTTTGAAAGGAGAGGGGAGGGGGGTATTTATAGCAGCGACAATGGCAGATTGGCGTAATTTTATCCGGCGGCCTGCCATGGGCCGCCCGTACTGCCGTCCACCCACCCACCCCCCTGCGTTTTCCAGCGGAGGCCGTTCCCTCGGGGCTGCTGTTGGACCGCGCTGGTCGACTCAGTGAGTTTGACCAGCGGGTCGACTCGTTTGTTTATGGGTTTACTCGTCGACGGGTGACTCGTGTTTTTGACTCGACGGGTTGACTCGACGGGTTGACTCAGCGGGTTAAACTCAGCGAGTTGACTCAGTGAGTTTGACTTTTTTGGGCTTTTTCGCTGGACCTTTTTTAGGGGGGGTTTTTCAGGGTGGGTGTTTTAGGACTGGTTTGACTGGGTTCAGGCTTGACTGAACTGGGGCTATGGAATGGGGCTTACAAGGGTGAGTTTGGCTGAGTTTGGACTTGGAATTTGGGGGTATGGTCCTCCGTTCAACCAGCTATCTCTACCAACAGTGTAGCCGAAGGTGGGGTGTCTACACCTGCCCATCAGAAACTCTTACTGTTCAGACTTGCATTCATGTACATATCACTACAAGCACTTTGATCATTCAAACACACAGCATGCATTCCGCATAAAGCACCTGTCAGTTCGAGCGTATGCTCTGGGCTTGCCTGTTAGTGAAACCTGCCCATCAGAAACTCTTACTGTTTAGACCTGCATTCATGCATCATGTCATCTATGAGAATCTACGAGGATTAAAATAGACTTTCAAGTGTTAGTTCGATTCTATGAAGTAGAGACCATACTTCAGTACGGGCAGTGTGTGGGGTGCCTAACCTCTTCCCACCCTGTAACCCTGATCCCTTACCTCGAATCTCTGGCCGCAGATCAAAAGGAGTCATTTTAGAGGAAGGAATCTTTGGATCCCCTTCTCTAACGTTTCTACGGGGTCTAGCATACTGTAGATTCGAAGTAACTGGCTAGTGGCGACTCTGGTCTTATACAAACTCATTTAAACACATCCAGCTTAAACACGACTACCAAACAAAGCCCTCGAGAACGAGGCAAGCCAGTGGCACAAACGGCGATTCGCACTCACGCATCCTCTCCTTCTTTTCCCGAAAGGAAAGGGACGAGAACGTCGTGTGGGAGCGCAGAACGGCGAGGGTCCACAGAATGACGACTTCGCTGGGGATGAGCTAGTCCCACTAGTCATGATCCAACTTGAAAAATAGAATCATTCCTATACTTGAAAGGCATTAGTCCTCATACAATCTCATCTGCATAGCATTCTACCCAAAACCAAAACAAAAAAAATAGAAAATCCCAAAACCCAAAAAGAGTATAGTCCTCACCATTGCGCCTCCTCGGGCTCAACGTGTTCGGAAACAACTTCCCTTCCGCAGCATAATCCGCACTCGGGCTCAGCAACCCATGTCCGACCACGAAGAAGAATGAGTAGAGAAGGGACGAGAACTCTACTGGCTTCGCGATGGAGGTCGCGGTGTCGGTTAACTCTTATGCGGTTAGTATGTTCTTAACCGTGTTCCTTACTCTCGTTACGTTCTTTACGAGAACGTTAAGTACGTTCGTGTTCAATGGCGTCGTCGGTTGTTAGTCCAACCGGGTCAAGTCGTTAGAGTCGATGGTATAGCCCAGGGAAGCCGGAGGTCAAGTTTAGTTCGTGTTGGTAGCCTCAGACGGGTTCTGATGGCTGTCGTCGGCGGAGTCGGGAAGCGATACCCCGTAGGAGGAGTTATGGAAGGGCGCTGCTGTCCCGGTAGAATCTCGTGAGGTCAGCGTCCCTGAAGGTCAGTCGAAGGTCAGTTAGAACGTTTATTGTCAGAGTCATCTAGAATCGTACACGGGCGGCTACTCTGTGGAAAAGTTAAAATCGTGTAGGGGCGGCTACCCTAAAGTTAAGTTAAAGGTCCATGTCCCTGTCGTGACCGCTTACGCCACAATGGGGGTCAGTGTCAAGCCCACATCAATCAGAGGACAGTGGCGAATACCCAATAAGGGGGTCACTTTCCAGCATCTCAGCCTCCTGCAAACAGGAGCACTTTTCAATTCCAGCACATCCCCGCCGATGGGATCCCAGTTAATTTTCAGCAATCTTCAATTCAGCAAACTCCAGTTAATTTTCAGCAATCTTCAATTCAGCAATCTCCAGTTAATTTCCAGCAAGTTCCAGTTCAACCTTCAGTATAGTCTCCAGTTCAGTTACAATCATTTCAAGCACAAGTTCATCAGAATCCAGTTTAGTCATCAAATCAATTGCAGCAACCCGCGGTTGCTTTTCAGCAAACCCATAGGGTCGAAGACATCGACCACTATGCCGAAGAAGAACGTGCCTTACTCCAAGAGGTACCAGTCGCTCGAACAGATCACTCAGGACTGGACGAGTTGCGGGAGCAGTTCCAGATCTTGCAAAATCAGCTTTAGCGACAACAAGGAATCGATCTACCTTCGACCAAGTTCAGAGACTTGTGTCCTTTCCCAAATGCTCAAGTACCTCAAAACTTTGAGGTATCAAAATTCAAAAGATACGATGGCAGCGGTTGTCCCATGGCACATCTCAAGGCCTTCTGTGGAGAGCTGATTGCAATCTCAGGAAATTAAGGGGCCCTCATTCGTTTGTTCCAAAAATCTCTGAAGGGCGATGCCCTAGATTGGTACACCTCATTGGACTGCCACCGCATCAGGACGTGGGAACAACTCTCCCAGGCTTTCGTTGACAGATTCGCGTACAATCTCAACATGGCACCCAGAAGAGCCGACCTCACGGCTCTCAGGCAAAGGAGTGATGAAACACTATCAGCTTATGTGGGACGTTGGCTAGCTATGGCAGCCAAAATGCGGACACTTATCGACGACAAAGAACAAATCTCCATGATTGTTCATTCAACATATCCAGGCATATCTGGATATCTCATCTCGCATCCATATGCGAATTTCTGTGTTAACTAGGCACGACCTCTTGTTCAGCTTCCTCCTTAGGTACGGCCCTACTAGAGGGGTACTGGAGTAGTTCAGTGAGGTTAGTTCTCCTTGTCTCACCTCCCTTCTGGGTAGCCTATACCCTTGCCTTTGGCGTCGCCAACTCGTGGGGCGGGCTGTCTCCTTTTGTTATAGTCGTGGTGACGAGTCCCATTAGTTATGCGAGGGGGTATCCCTGTAGTTGTTGTAGTCGTCTTAGTTCAAGTCGTAGTTGGAGTCTCCATAGTTGGTGCTGGTTTAGGAGTTGGTGTCGGTGTTGGTGGAGCTGTCGTCGTCGTCAAGTCTCCTTACCCAGTTGTGAGTATGGTCTTATCCGTCTTAATGTCTCTCGAGTGCTTCAAGTGAGGTGAATGAGTCGGTGAATCAGTTCAGTACTGATACGACCATGTTTTCGTCAATGAGTGAGATTACCGTGACATCTGTGGGGTGGAAGCCGATGTGACAACCATCTCTATCGACCAACTTGCCTCCTTGTATGGGGGTTTAGGGTTCAGGTTTGAGTCGGATTGAGTGGGAACATTCGGGATAAGGTATCGGGTCAAGTTCGGACTTGGGTCAGTTGGGTCAGGATTTGTGGCGGGACTTTTTGGGGGGTATTTTTTCAGGTCAGTTTTTTAGGAATTTTTTTCAGTTTGAGTGACTCAGTTGAGCGACTCAATTGGGCGACTCAGTTGGGCAGCTCAGTTTTGTGGCTCAGTTGGGCAGCTCAGTTGGGCAGCTCAGTTTGGTGGCTCAGCTGGGCGACTCAGTTGAGTGACTCAGCTGGTCGCTCAGGTTGTCGTCGGGGCCCCTTGCCGGCATGAGCGACCTTTGGCTCCTCGCCGGCATGCCCGCCGGGTACCGTCCGGCGGGCCTGCTTTAATGCGTTAGACGGTAACAGGCGACGATATTTATGGGGGGAGGGGAAGAGTAAAGTTCGTAGGGAAGCTCAGGTTTCTTTCGGACAGGTAAGCTCACGGGATCTCCACCCCTTAGCCCATTTTTCCACCAAGGAAAGCCCGAGTGAGGAGAGTCTAGCCCTGGTCCAGCCCTGCCTGACTACTGGTCCAAGCCTCTCAAGCCATTTAAATCCTGATCCAGCCACTCGAAGCCAACCCTTGCGACACCTCCGTCCACCCAGCTACTCTTTTTCAGCATCATCTCATTTGCATCTAGCATAAGTGCAACATTTACTTTTCTTCCAACCCCCCTGCTTCACTGCAAGCACCTTGGTTATCCAAGTACACCGCATATGTCTTAAATTAAGCACCTGTCAGTTCGAGCGTATGCTCTGGGCTTGCCCGTTGTTGGAACCTGCCCATCAAAAACTCTTACTGTTCAGACCTGCATTCATGCTTCACCATAAAGCACCTTGATTATTCAAGCACACTGCATACGTCTTACATTAAGCACCTGTCAGTTCGAGCGTACGCTCTGGGCTTGCCCGTTGTTGGAACCTGCCCATCAGAAACTCTTACTGTTCAGACCCGCATTCATGCATCATGTCATTCATGAGAATATACGAGGATTAAATTAGACTTTCAAGTATTCGATCGATTCTGTGAAGTAGAGACCGTACTTCAGTACGGGCAGTGTGTGGGGTGCTTAACCTCTTCCCACCCTGTAACCGTGATCCCTTACCTTGAATCTCTGACCGCAGATCAACAGGAGTCATTTTAGAGGAAGGAATCTTCGGATTCCCTTCTCTAACGTTTCTACGGGGTCTAGCCGACTGTAGATTCGAAGTAACTGGCTAGTGGCGACTCTGAACTCACTTAAACACATCCAGCTCAATACGATAATCAAACAAAGCCCTCGAGAACGAGGCAAGCCAGTGGCACAAACGGCGATTTCGCACTCACGCACCTCTTCTTCTTCTTCTTCCGAAAGGAAAGGGAGAACGGCGTCGTGTGGGAGCGCGGAGAAATCGGCGAGGGTCCACAGAATGGCGACTCCGCTGGGGATGAATTAGTCCCACTAGTCGTGATCCGACTTGAAAACAGAATCCTTCCCGTACTTGAAAGTCATTAATCCTCATACAATCTCATCTGCATAGCATTCTACCCAGAACAAAAAAGAATAGAAAATCCCAAAACCAACCAGAAAAAAATAGAAAATCCCAAAACCCAAAAAGAGTATAGTCCTCACCATTGCGCCTCCTCGGGCTCAACGTACGCGGAGACAACTTCCCTACCACAGTATAATTCGCACTCGGGCTCAGCAAGCCATGTCCGACCACGAAGAAGAAACTCATCACTTCCCTGCTCTTGACATGACCGAAGCGCAACCTCCCGCGCAACAGCCTGTTGACAATACGCCAATCATACAAGAATTGGCACAAGGAGTGAGAGCAATGCAAGAAATGCTCTTACAATTCATGCAAGCACAAGCCACCGCAGCAGCCAACAATCAGGTTGGCCCAGTTCAGCAATCTCAGCAACCATGCCGGGCCCTTCCGGCCTCCAGTTCAAATCAAGCACAACCATTGGAGTCTGCCCAAGACTACCGACAACAGCCATCTCAGCCCTTCGCTATGGGGCATCCTCCTCAATATCTTCCTGCGACGACAAGGCCATCTCAGAGCACCTCCGTTGCAGGAACACCCAGTCAGCTTCCAGTCAATCTTGCAAACAACAATCTCAGTAGATCTCAGCATGTCCCCGCCGATGGGACACCTTTTCAATTTCAGCACATCCCCGCCGATGGGATTTCAATTCAATTTCCAGCAACAGGGACAGCACTGGCGAATGCCCACAACGGGGGTCAGTGTCAAGCCCACATCAATCAGCGGACAGTGGCGAATACCCAACAAGGGGGTCACTTCCCAGCATCTCAGCCTCCTGCAAACAGGAGCACTTTTCAATTCCAGCATATCCCCGCCGATGGGATTCCAGTTAATTTTCAGCAATCTTCAATTCAGCAAAATCCAGTTAATTTCCAGCAATCTTCAATTCAGCAAAATCCAGTCAATTTTCAGCAAATTCCAGTTCAACCTTCAGTACAGTCTCCAGTTCAGTTACCATCATTTCAAGCTCAAGTTCATCAGAATCCAGTTCAATCATCAAACCAATTTCAGCAACCCGCGGTTGCTTTTCAGCAAGCCCATAGGGTCGAAGACATCGACCACTATACCGAAGAAGAACGTGCCTTACTCCAGGAGGCACCAGTCGCTCGAACAGATCACTCAGGACTGGACGAGTTGCGGGAGCAGTTCCAGATCTTGCAAAATCAGCTTCAGCGACAGCAAGGAATCGACCTACATTCGACCAAGTTCAGAGACTTGTGTCCTTTCCAAGATGCTCAGGTACCTCAAAACTTTGAGGTTCCAAAGTTCAAAAGATACGACGGCAGCGGTTGTCCCACAGCACATCTCAAGGCCTTCTGTGGAGAGCTGAGTGCAATCGCAGGAAATGAAGGGGCCCTTATTCGTTTGTTCCAAAAATCTCTGAAGGGCGATGCCCTAGATTGGTACACTTCATTGGACTGCCACCGCATCAGGACATGGGAACAGCTTTCCCAGGCTTTCGTCGACAGATTTGCGTACAATCTCAACATGGCACCCAGAAGAGCCGACCTCGCAGCTCTCAGGCAAAGGAGTGATGAAACACTATCAGCTTATGTGGGACGTTGGCGAGCTATGGCAGCCAGAATGCGGACACCCATCGACGACGAAGAACAAATCTCCATGATTGTTCATTCAACATATCCAGGCATATCCGGATATCTCATTTCGCATCCATATGCGAACTTCTCACAATTGATCCGTGCTGGAGAACAAGTCGAAGCAGGAATCCGGGCCGGGACAATCTCCCCATGGCCTCATCAAGCCACTACAGTCAAGAGGAACAGAGTGGAAGGAAGATCTATCGGGCACGGGAATGGAAACCGTAGTGGTTCTCCCCCTCGCCCAACGGAGGTACACAATATCAACACCACGGCTCAAGGGAATCAACGTGCTCCCCCACAGGGACGTCAACAGTATCAGCAGAATCAAGTACAGCATCAGCGGTATCAGCCACAACCAAATCCTCAGCCACAACCACTTCGACAACAACAGCAATTCAGAGGAAACGGTCAATACTCATACCAGAACAGGCAGAATTTCAGGGAGCTCAGGAAGTTCACTCCACTCAGTCAACCACTTAGTCAAATCATGACTACACTGGTACAAAAGCAGTTACTTACTCTAATGGCACCTCGGCCTCCGCCTCATCCTCTGCCACCGAACTACCGAGAAAATGAGTATTGCGCCTATCATCAAGGACGTGGTCACGCCACTGACCGATGCTATACTTTGAAAAATGCTATACAAGACCTAATTGATGACCGCAAGATCGTCATCTCGGTCCCTGGAACTTCTCCAGCAGCTTCCACCAACATCCTTCAGAATCCTCTGCCTCAACATCCGACGGATCCCAGTTCGTCTCGTGGCCCTGCAGTCAATAGTATAGAAGAAGGGGACCATATCGATCGCTTCTTCTCCCCTATCCAGTCCATTCATGCCTACACTTATGAGCCGACAAATCCTCCTCCAGTCTTGCAAGGGGCAAGTCCCTTTCTTCCTTCAATCTCCGAGCCAGTCGTGCTTGAAGGAGCACCTCCATATGATATACCAGTTGTTCAAGGGGCACCTTACAACCATTCAAGCTGGGAACCAGTCGTCTTGGAAGGAGCACAATCATACATTGAGCCCACATACGAACCTGTCATCTTGCAAGGGGCAACTCCAGAACAATCCAATCCGCAATGGAAGGATTACACTCATCAGCAGCAGAGCCCGTTGTCTTGGAAGGAGCTCTTCCCGTTGAGCCAGTCGTATTGCAAGGAGCAAATCCCGGAGGCGTGTCAATCACACTACGGCAGCTGGGACGAACAGAGAGACCCCTGCCATATCAAGAGGACCAGTATTCATTCCATGGGAGCCTCCTGCCCCAGGAACAGTCAAGCCAGGACCACGACCTTATGTGGTCTATGAAGACAAGCCTCGATACTACCCCTTCAGCACAGGCAACAATGTAGTCCTCAAGGCAAAAGCTCCATACGAGGAAGATCTGGTACCCACACAAGCACCGTTGCAAGAGCCGGTGGTCCTAGAAGGCAAAGGGTGAGGAAAATTATAAAGAGGTCCATGGCACTATCCAGAATGCGCAAAAGTGGGGAACATGAATCCTAACGGGCGTTGCATCCGAAGAGATAATCAAAACAGAGGAGATCCCAAAGGCGTCCTCTCAGGCCTCGGCAACAAAAATGAAGCCGCATACGATGTAGCAACTCAGCTCAAGTCAATCCCTGCACAAATCTCAGTATGGGAGCTACTCCGTACATCTCGCATACATCGAGAGATATTTGCCAAGACCTTGAATGATGCTCATGTCTCCTCCGATACGGCACCAGAAATGATAGCTTTAATGATTGGACAACTCCTGGCTCCGCGCGCCATCACCTTCACAGATAATGAGTTGCCACCAGAAGGGCGCGACCATGGGCGATCCCTCAACATAGCCTTACGATACAAAGACCTCTGCGTCCCATTGGTCCTTATCGATAATGGCTCAAGCTTAAATGTCTGCCCACTCAAGACTGCAGAACGTCTGGGAATCAGTCCTTCTTCATTCCGACCTAGCACCATATGCGTCAGAGCATTCGACAACACCCGCCGATCAGTGGAAGGGGAGGTCGACATAGAGGTACAGATAGGTCCGGAAGTCTCCATCATCACATTCCAAATCCTGGATATATCAGCCTCTTTCAACATGTTGCTCGGACGGCCGTGGCTGCATAAGGTTGGAGCTGTGCCATCAACCCTGCATCAACGAGTGAAGTACATCTGGGGAAATCAAGTAATCTCTATCCATGCAGAGAAGGAGCTCATCATTCCTTCCAATGCTGCTGCCACTGAACCAGACATCCCGGTCATCGATGTCCAGCACTCTGAAGAAGACATCCCGTTTCACAGTTTCGAATTCGAGACTGTGAACTCTATCGCCAATCCAGAACCGATAAGGGTGGACCGTGTTTTTTCACCGGCAAAGCGTCTGAGCCTCAAATACCGAATGAAGAATTACTTCAAGTCCAGAAAGGTACCGCTGATATATAACCAACGCAAATGGGGACTCGGATACAAGGCAACCTTCATGGATAAAAGAAGGAAGAAATTTCGGTGCTCACCCATCCAGTTCGTCAAGCCAGGAGAACCTTGCAAAGATCCAGGAAGGAATCAACCGACTGCACTACACAAAGGCCTCCCGATGAGCCTAGTTTGGGCCACATGGCCCCCCATTCGATGGGATCAGATTCTCGAACCATCTAAGCCTCCAGATGAAGAAGAAAAGGATGAAGACAAAGAAGGAAGTCAAATACAGCAGCTTCAGGACCAGGTTACTCTGACACCTGCTCCCAACCAGGGGCACAACTTGCCCATTTCTCTCAACCAGGGGCACAACCTACCCACTTCAATCAACCAGGGGCACAACCTGCCCACTTCAATCAGCAAGGGGCACAACTCGCCCATCTCAGCACCAATTAGCAAGGGGCACAACTTGCCCATCTCTACAGAATCAACATCAACAATCATCAGCCAGGGGCAGAAGCAGCCCATCCATTGGACCAAGAAAGGGAAGTGGCCAGCCCTAGATTGGTCTGATGTCCAGGTTCCAAACTCGTGTCTAGCTGTGGAACCAGACGAACTGCAATGCGAGGTAAGTGATCCGGGAGGGACTGAATGCGACTCAGATCTCGAACCCGACCAGCGAGAAGTCATGGTCATTGGGACAGACCATGATTCTTCGCCCAAATCATCAACCCCCACCTCTTCAGGGGAGGAAGTGTGGGGTCCTGAATGGTCATCTGTTCCCCTCACTTTTGAATCAGCCAAAGAGCCATCTGAGGGCTCTGGCTTCCAAAAAAAACGCCTGTTTAAGCAGCGACCGGAACTTTGGAACAAGTTGGGATCAATCATGGTCTGCAATGCCCGCTTGTTCAAAGTCCCGTAAATTTCAAAAACCCAAAAAAATAAAAAACTTTCAAAAACCAAAAACATCTATCATTTCAATTTCAGAAAAATCTCAAAAACCAAAAAATATTTCTTTCCCTGCATTCAATAGTGTGCCAAGTTCGTCTAAAGAGTCGCATGAGTTTGAAGTCGAATCGTATGATTTCGACATCGAATTAGACTTCGAACTCATGGGTCTGGACGAAGCTCGAGATGAGGAAGATGATGATCCAGCTCTCGAACTAGAGGATCTCCTCAAAAAGTTCGAATCCAAAGCCAATGTTGTAGCCGATGATTTCGAGATAGTAAACTTGGGGACACCTGAGATCCCTAGGGAGGTACGCATTGGAAAATCGTTGCCACCTGAGATAAAACGGAAAATGATAGAGTTCCTAGCTCCAAGATTGTCCAACTTCGCGTTCTCATATGAAGACATGCCGGGGCTCGATGAAGAGCTCGTTGTACACCATCTGCCAACCAAGGCAGATATGAAGCCAGTGAAGCAGAAACTCCGAAGAATGAAGCCAGAATGGGCTCTGAAAGTCCGAGATGAAGTCATCAAGCAATACAATGCGGGATTCTTGGTAGTCTCCAACTACCCTGAATGGCTCGCCAACATCGTACCAGTACCGAAGAAGGATGGCAAGGTTCGAATGTGCATCGACTTCCGAGATCTCAACAAAGCCAGTCCTAAAGATGACTTCCCTTTGCCACATATCGACACTCTGGTCGACAACACTGCTGGATACAAGATCTTCTCATTCATGGACGGGTTCTCAGGTTACAATCAGATCAAGATGGCCGTCGAAGATCGTGAGAAGACATCATTCATCACTCCCTGGGGAACCTTCTGTTACAGGGTAATGCCGTTCGGTCTGAAGAACGCAGGAGCAACATATCAGCGAGCAATGACAGCATTATTCCATGACATGATGAACAAAGAACTTGAAGTATATGTGGACGACATGATCGTCAAATCTCGCACAATTGAAGGACACTTTGAAGATCTGAAGAAATTATTTAACAGATTAGAAAAGTACAAGCTCCGTCTCAACCCTCAGAAATGTGTCTTCGGTGCAATGGGAGGTAAGCTCCTCGGCTTTATGGTGAGCGAGGATGGCATCAGGGTCGACGAGACCAAAACCAGAGCAATCATCGAGATGCCCCCTCCTAGAACAGAGAAAGAAATTCGTGGCTTCCTCGGCAGAATTCAATACATCAGTCGCTTCATCGCACAGCTCACACCTATCTGTGAGCCCATATTCAAGCTCCTCCGAAAAAATGTCCCAAAAGAATGGAATGATGATTGCCAAGTCGCCTTCGACCGCATCAAGAAGTATCTCATGAATCCTCCAGTCTTAGTGCCGCCCACTCCTGGACGACCACTATTGTTATACATCTCAGTAGCAGCAGAAGCCATTGGCTGTGTCCTCGGCCAACATGACGAAACCGGGAAAAAGGAACAAGCAATATACTATTTGAGTCGAAAGTTCACCGACTACGAGACCAGGTATTCCCCGATCGAGAAGACTTGCCTCGCCCTAGTCTGGGCAACTCAGCGACTCCGTCAATACATGATTGCATTCCCTATTCTCCTTCTCGCTCACATGGATCCGCTCAAGTACCTGTTCGAGAAGCCGGCACTCACTGGAAGGATAGCTAAATGGCAGCTGCTCTTGTCTGAGTTTGACATCACCTATGTCACTCAAAAGGCAATCAAGGGACAGGCCCTCGCCGATCATCTTGCGGCTCACTCTCTCCTGGACTATCAGCCGCTCAAGACATTCTTCCCTGATGAAGATCTCTTGCTCATTGAAGAGGATGAAAAGAAGAAGAAAGATGAATGGACGTTATTCTTCGACGGCGCAGCAAATTCTAAAGGGAGTGGTATTGGAGCAATCCTCTAGTCTCCAGATGATGTCCCTATTCCTATCTCGAGGCGCATCGCATTCGAGTGCACCAACAACATGGCAGAGTATGAAGCATGCATCGCTGGCTTAAGGGAAGCCATAATCTTGGGCGTCAAGAAGCTACGAGTGTTTGGAGACTCACAGCTTATCATCAATCAGACCAATGGCGAATGGAAGACCAAAGACGAGAAGTTGATACCATATCATGTGTATCTTGACAATCTGATCGAAGAATTCAAGGAAATCACCTTCTCATACATGCCCAGAGCCAAGAACCAGTTCGCAGATGCTCTCGCCACGCTCGCATCAATGCTCGAGATCCCAAAAGGAGCTTCAGAATGGGAGCTCACAGTCGAAATTCAAGATGAACCTGCCTTCTGCCTGCAAATAGAAGAAACTGAAGCTGTCCCTGATAAACCCTGGTATGCCGACATCAAGCAATATCTCGAAACCCAGGAGTATCCAGAATCAGCAACAGCAACAGATCGCCGAACCATTCAGCGTTTGGCCGGCCAGTTCACCATCAGTGGCGAAGTTCTTTACAAGCGATCCTATAACCACATCCTTCTTCGGTGCGTCGATGAAACAGAAGCTGTGAAGATCATGAAAGAAATACACGAAGGAATCTGTGGCCCACACATGAATGGGCACATGATGGCAAAGAAGATTCTACGGCTCGGCTACTATTGGCTCACCATGGAGACAGACTGCTGCCAGCACGTCAGAAAATGTTTCAAGTGTCAGGAGCATGCAAATCAAATCCATGCCCCATCATCAGAGTTATACAATCTGACCACCCCCTGGCCCTTCTCCATGTGGGGACTCGACATCATCGGCAAGATCAGTCCCAAAGCATCAAATGGTCACGAGTACATACTTGTGGCAATCGACTACTTCACCAAGTGGGTAGAGGCAGCCTCCTACACCACGATTGCAGCATCTCAAGTGATCAAATTCATGAAGAACAACATCATATGCCGGTATGGAATCCCTAATGCTATCATCACAGATAATGGGACCCCGTTCGTCAACAAGAAGATGGATGACTTCCTCAGCAAATTCAAGATCCAACGTCATCGATCAAGCCCCTACCGTCCTCAGATGAATGGTGGGGTAGAAGCCGCAAACAAGACAATCGTCAGGATACTCGAAAAGATGGTCGTGACCTATCGAGATTGGTCAGATATGCTCCCATATGCACTTTGGGCCTATCGAACGTCTGTACGGTCTGCTACGGGCGTTACTCCTTTCGAGCTTACCTATGGAATGGAAGCAGTCCTACCAGTCGAGGTGGAAATACCATCACTACGGGTGTTACTAGAAAGCGGAATTGAAGAAGGAGAATGGCAACGGGCCAGATTCGATCAGTTGCAGCTAGCAGATGAAAAGCGCATGCGTGCACTAAGTCATTCACAATGCTATAAGAAAAGGATCGCTCGGGCTTACAACAAGAGAGTCCGGAAAAGAAGTTTCAAGGTAGGCGACATGGTCATGAAGAAGATTCTACCGTCGCACCTTCCGGATCCCCGAGGAAAGTTCAAACCCTCGTGGGACGGGCCGCTGATCATCAGAGAAGTACTTCCTGGAGGCGCCCTCAGACTCACCAGCATGAGAGGAGTGGATCTTCCCGAGCCAACCCAACGCCGACAACGTGAAGATCTTTCACGGGTAAGTTCATTCTGACCTTATCAAAGGTTACTTTAATAGAGCTGAAGTCAAGGGGTCAAAGCTAAGACCTCTGAGAAATCATTCCGTCCACCAACAAGTGTTTCAAATAAGGGGATTCCAAAAGAGAAAAATACAAAAAAAGGGGGGGATTCAAAAGAGACAAGAAAAAAAAAAGAGAGAGAAAAAGAATGCACAAGAAAAAGAAAAGAAGAGAAAAAAAAGAAAAGAGAAAGGAAATGGGAAGCCAAAGTAAAACACCCAAGAAAAAATCAACCCAAGAAGAAACACAGTCATCCATCCATCCATCTCAGAGGGGTCTTTAGCAAAGACCGACAGCTCTATCATCGTAACTTAGGATAAGGGCTGAAGGACTGCCATCGGCCGGCAACGACGGATTCCCGACCTCTAGCCGCCGCAGTTATCCAGAGATTCAGAAAGAAAAAAAAAGAAAAAAAAGAGAGAAAAAAAGAAAAAAAGAAAATGTATGCCTAAAAGGGCGGAGTGAAAACCCGAAAGGGCGCTCCGAGTAAAAACAGTGGGCATACAGCGGACTTGGTGAAAACCTGAAAGGGCGCCAAGGGTAAAAACAGCACAACTGCCAAGGGGCAGGCAAGATCAAACACCCGGGACGTGGTGAAAACCCGAAAGGGCGCCACGGGCAAAAATGACGGGAAAAAGCCGGCTGTGGTGAAAACTCGAAAGAGCGCTGCAGGCAAAAATGGCAAATGAAAAAAAAAAAAAAGAAAAAAATAAAAGTGCAGGTACCAAGAAAGCAGACGGTCCAGATCAGTTCAAGCGGTTACAGTTCAAGAACAAGAAGAAGCGCAGTCAGGAACAAAGAGCTCTACAAACTCTGACAATTTCAGGAAGCAAGAGTTTTCATTGCCTACATCTCTAGGGAACCAAAGGATCAAGCAAGTCGAATCTCGAGACATCGGTCAAATCATTGACCGAGCCCCAGTTCTGATTCCTATATCCTGACACAAAGTCCAGAAATACTCACAAGACAACTCATGGCACAATAGATTTTCAAACAGTTTTCTCTTTTCAATTAAATGCATTACATTTCTCTTACACATATCATCTTTTTCAAAAAATACAAAAAATGCATCATCATCAATCATATATGCAAAAAAGAATGTGCAGGTGGCCAACACAATCAGTCTCTATCCTCCTCCTCGGCCACATCAGGTGAGTCCTCTGACTCATAAAAAGATAGTCTCGCTCTCAACCTGCTCACCTCCATACGCAGGTAATGCACCTCATCGTGCTCAAGGGTACGGATCGCTATCTCCTCATCAGACAACCTCCGATCGGCAGCCAATCTCCTCGACATCATCTCACAATGATACCGAAGTGCAGAGATCTCAGACAGCAAATGGCCATGAGTGGCCAAGAGGAAGCCAGGATCGATAAACGGGCGCTCCTCAAAAGGTTCATATGAACCAGATGAAGAGCCAGCATCTCCAAGAATATCCTGCTCATCCTCATCAGCAGTCTGGTGCCAACAAGGGATACGTCGATACAAAGACTGCTCAGCAACCCAGTACTGATATGGGGCGGTCGCCATCGGAAAAGTCCGCAGCTAAAAACCCAGCAAATCAGCAGTCAAGAAACTCGCCCAAGAACAATCAACCCGGGTCCTAAAATCAGAGGATCTGGATGGAAGCACTCGACGCCCGATACCCGTGAAAGCGAAAAGAGGAACATCCTGCTCGTATCCAAACTGCCGCAGGAATCGGATGGGATGGTAAGAGAAGTAGGATCGAAAGCCTACCAACATCAGAGGATGGCGGTGTGCATCGCAAAGCACTGGAGGAAGTGAAAGCCAAGATGACTCCCAACGAACGTTCCAATCACGAAGTTCAGCGAACATCCTGCGATACAGGGGCTCGCTCATCCTAGCTAAAGGCGGAAGGAACTCCATGATATAACGCATGATGTCAGAGCCCGAGATGCCAGGAAGAGGTACAGGAACGGTCAGAGAAAGACGCTCCCATAGCCATACCTGATCACAGAAAGCAAAAGAAGTTCAGCTAGAGCAAAACAATTCCTAGCAAAGCAAGAAAAAAAAGGTGCAGATACCTGAAGGAAAGCACAACAGCCGCGAAGGACACGAGTGCGGCCCAGGGCACAGTCGGTCAGTCCATCAAGTAGCTCGGCCAAAATGAGAGAAATGGTCCCCTGCCGACGGACAGCTCGGCTCATCACCTCAAAAAGTAAAGGAGTCTGGGATCTGCGCCATCCCGAGAACAGCACCTCAGCAATCAAACAGAACATCAGTGCGTTCCGAGCAAAGGTGGAACCAGCCACACTCTGAGGACTCGAAAAAAGATCATACAGCAGGTCCAAAGAGAACACAACAGCATCCTGGCCACCAGCTGCAGGCCGAACAAGATAGGGGATCCCAAACCAGTTCTGCGGTGTAGCAGTCTTCGGCGATGTCTTCGGCGAGAAGTACTGAGTATAATCCAAGGGTAAGCCAGTCAAGCGTGCAAGCTCCTCCAAAGAAGGCCCCATCTCCATATCATTGAACGCAAACAAGTTCAACGAAGGGACCCAGTCAATCACGGCAGCTCCGAGCATCCTCCAGTCAATGTCAACTCTAGCCATATGAATCAGACTGCCAAAGCCATAGGACTCCAAATCTCGAATCTCATAAACCGACAAGCTGTCAAGCCAAGCAAGCAGTCGTGGCGAGCAAGAAGGACGAGGAAGCAGCTGACAAGTCCTCACTGGTACCCCATCCAGAACAAAAGGCCCAGAAATCAATAATGACTCATCAAGGATCGGAAGGTCAACGGGCGAAGGAGAAGGAAAAGCTGGAACCTCTGCCGACTCGACAACCCCTGATCGGCCCTCAGTGACGGCTATGTCTGATATAGTCACATCGCCATCTGAAACTGTCATAACCTCAGCCGCATGGGAAGACTCGCCCACCTCATGAACAGAGTGCGCAAAGGACCGATGACCAAGGGAAGGACAATGCTCTCCATCAAAAGGGCTATCAGTGAAGATCACACCGCACATTGTGGCACCCTGGCTAATCTGACCGTCAAAGAATGCATCTGAACCATCCAAAGGGGTCCCGGCAACCCCGATCAAAGAATCAACGGTCAGATCCGGACCTGCGGCCCTCTCCAGTAGGAAATCATGAATCCAATCATCATCCTGGCCGATCAAAGGGATCATCAAGGCATCCACACCGTCCATCATCAAGGGGACATCATCAATGATCACATCAAGTCCACCCAAAGAAGCATACCGCACATCCTGGCCCTCATCCAGAGCATCCAAACCGTCAAAGGTACCATCTAAGCCATCCATACCATCCAGACATGAGATCAGCCCATCTATGTCCCTCATAGTCCCATCATCACCATCCATCACGTCATCCATGGGACCCACACTCAAGGGATGCATAGCCTCACCTATGTCCCATCCCATCATCTCATCCATACCATCCATTCCTCCCATGATGAACCAGGGTAAGTTTAGACTTTTAGGTCGGTAGGGTGGTAATTACCTCGGTAAGTTTCGAGGTGGTTGGTGGTAAAGATCGGGGAGTAGTTATGGGGGAGAATTACGGTGAAGAGGTGGTAGGTAATTTCTTTAGGGAGGTAGTAATTTCGGAAGTTATGAAAGACTTCATACCCTGGGTGGTACCTGTCGGGGGTGTCGGGTATCTAGAGGTGGTAGGTACCCGGTTCTTCCCTGTTTCGTTCTACTTCTGTTCTACTACTCCTTTCTCCTCTGTTCTTCTTATTAGTACCGACGTTAGCTTGGGCCTGCACGTGCCTTACTCCCCTGTTTCTGTCACCTGTCACTTCTTACAGGCTTGGTCCCGGTCCGGTCCGGCGAGTTCTCTGCTCGGAACCCGCCGGACGGGACCCGGCGGGCATGCCTGCGTCTAGGGAGAGAGCGCCCTAACCGAGGCCCCGAAAACCATCCACTCCGACTGTCAGGTGCAGTCGTCTACCGCGAGGTTGGGCCGCCCAAGGCTCCGGTCCACTCCAAATTTCAACTGAAGATGATCAAGATCATACAAAAGGTGCCCCACTGGTCCAATCACGAAGCAATGTGGCCGGAATATGGCTGATCAAGCCAAAGAAGGGGGAAAGTGATCAAGTGGGGGCCACAAGCAATCCAAGCCATTCAAAGACTAGATCATCATGATCTAAACCATTGAAGAACCTACATGAGCCACCAAACAGCAAGATCAAAGGACTGATCATCAAAAGAAGGGCCAGAATCCAAGATCTAATCATCAAGTGGGCCCACAAAGCCAAATCAAGCGATCAGAGACGTTCAAGCCATCATCCACACCATGAGAAGCATTCCTAGCCTCACGAATCATAAAAAAGAAGTGCCCCAAAGTAAAGCTAAGGTCTCAAGTGGGCCCACAGGGCCAAATCCACAAGCAATCCAAGCCATTTAAAGATCAGATCATCAAGATCCAAACCATTGGAAAGCTTACACAAGTCATGGAGTGGCAAGATCAAAAGTCCAATCATCAAAAGAAGGGCTAGAATCCAAGATCCAATCATCAAGTGGGCCCCGCAGGGCCTAAACAAGCGATCTGAACCGTTCAAGTCATTGTCCATGCAGTTGAGGAATCACAAATCATGAAGGAATGAGTCAAGAGTAAAAAGCATCCAGACATCACCAAGGAATTTGAGAGAAATCAAAGCCTGTATATTCATCCAAAAGAGCTTGATACAAAAGGGGACAAAAACAAAAGTACAAGGCCATATAAAGCAGAGCCAGCTACAAGTCACCAACATAATCATCATCGCCCCTCCTCGCGTCCCGCTCCCGACGATAAAGATCCATCAAAGGAGCAGTCACTGAACCTCCAGCATACCTGCGACGGCCACCTGGAACATAAAGCGAAGGAAGCAAAGGCCCCTGGCCAAATAGCAGATACCACTCATCATAATCACGATCCGGGATCGTGAAACAGAAGCCAGGCTGGCCCACCAAAGCCCCAACTCTCTCATCAGCTGGCATCCGAGCAGCTGGAGGAGGTGCAGAACAGGGGACCCGAGCCACCCCAGTAACTTGCTGAAGCAATCTCTCTCCCAAGTACCATTGGAAGGACTCAGCGTCAGAAAGCATAATACGGAGACATGAAGCATCGTATGCCTCCACGCGCTGGGGTGTGTAGTAGAGAGGGAAACTAGCGTACGGCATCCGGGCAAACTGCAGCAGAAGAGGTTACCACGATCAGTTACAAGTACAGCACAAGGACAAAGACAAGCAAGATACTTACGTCCTCAACGGTCAGCCCGTCTATATCAGCACGCCAATTGTCCCCGGGAACTCGGGAGTTCCGTTGACGATTCTGCTGATGCCAGTACATGTGGCGATACTGAGCGGGTTCAATGTCATCTCGCATCCTCGGCGCAAGATGCGGAAAATGGTCATAAAAGCAAGTCTGGATGAAAGTACATTTAATGATCAGAGAGAGAAAGGAGGCAAATGGCTCCAAGGAGGATGAAAGAAGAGGTACCTCAACGACAGGCCAGAAGCCTGTGAAGGACCGGCTATGCCGACAGGTCTTGTCCACCTTGAAAGAGACGGGTCAGGATGGCCCCATTCCAGTTATAGGGGTGATGAAGGTCCTCGACTAAACGAAGAAATTTAGGATCAACTCTCTCATTCGCATGGCAAAAAAGAAAGGATCCAAAAGCATAAGTGATCATGGCCCGCGCCTTGTGGAGGGCCTCTCGCTCGGTGGTAGGGACGACGGAAGCAAAATTATTGTAAAACCATCGCATCTTCACTTGATGGCCTTGGAATTCACCCTCAGGAGGGACGTCACCGACAAGCCGCAGCCAATCAGTGGAAGAGAGGGGAGCTAAAGAGCTCACTTGAGGGACAATTGCCCCATGAAAAGGGAAACCTATCTGCATATAAATATCCAAGGGGGTTATTCCCCACTCTCCACTAGGGAGCTGAAAGGTGTGGGTCTCATCCCGCCACCTCTCACAAAGGGCCGCAAGCATCATGCGGTTGGCGTCGTTATTATGAAAGCGTAGGGTGAGGAGGCCAGCAAAAGGAGTACCATCTAGTACTCGCTCAAGCAAGGGCTGTGGCTCTTTCATCCAATTGTCCCAGCGATCCCTGGTACCTCGACCCTTGATAGCAGGAAGAGGTTGATGCTCCATAGCTAGGGAACACATGTGGTCCCCTCGGCTGACAATGAAAGCAGGATCATCCTCGTCAACCACTTGGTGGCCCCTGGTACCATCCGCCATGGAATCCTACAAGCTTGGCAAGGTAAGTCCCTATCCTTTACCCATTAAAATCCAAATTCTCATCCAAGAAACCCATGGGATTGGACTCACATTCCAATGCAAAATCTAAAGTCCAACTCCATGTGTCACTTAGGATATGTATTGGGCCCATTGGAAAAAGTAAGGCCCACCTTAAAAAAGGTGGCATGGCATGCCTTAGGTAAGAAAAGTCTATCATCCAAGGACACATTTTGGACAACAAATGCACTCAAGTGCCATGAGATCGACTAAGGATGAGAGTCCTACTTCACATGAGATGTTCCTCTTCAAAGTCCACATGTGGCCAAGGATGGACCCACTTTTATGCCAAGATCATGATTCTCACTTAGGATATCTCCATCTTTTTACACATATGCATGGACAAGTGGGGGATAGAAAGGAAATGGGCCCCCAAGAGCAACCCAAATGCCTCATCTCAATGGATTGGAGAGAGCACATAGCCTACTTTGGAGAATATGAGAACCCATTCATGGGTTAACCATGGGCAACCTTATGTGCCTCATCTTGATGAAAGTTTGACCATGAGAATACAACAAGGAGGTCTACCCACAAACATATGAATCAAAGAAGCTAAGGGTAGAAAGTTGATGCACATAGCCCACATGAAGAATCAAAGTTGAAAATGCCCATGAAAAGGCAAGTTTGGGCAACTTATGTGCACCAACTTGAAGGGAGACCATTTGAGCACAAAAGAGCATGGCTTGATGAGTCACCCAACCATCATGAAAATGGATAAAAATGGTACGCATAGCCCACTTGAAGATCAAAATCCAAAATGTCCCAAGGCATGGGACAAAAAATGGGTAACTTATGGGTATCATTCTTTCCCACAAATGGAAAGAAAAAAAAAATCACACATACTTGGGAATGATGGTGGATGACCCACCAAGTCCCCAAAGAAAGAATCAAGGAGCTATGGTTATATGGATAGCTCACTTGAAGATCATCCATTTGAGATTGATAGCATTAAAGGGAAGCTCTTGAGAACCATATCCCTACCTCAAGGAAAACCATTTGAACCTAGTGAGATTGTGGGAACAACTCACTCATGAGACTTGTAGATGGTCAAGTAGCTCAAGTCCTCCATCCATCAAAGAAAAAGCATGAAAAAAAAAATCCCACATGAACAAAGTGTAATGGGGCACACATGGTTCAAAGAAGTGCCCAAGTTTCAATGAAGGCCCAAAAGCCCATCCACATGAAAAACTTCAAGGAGCCCACTACACTTTGTACAAGGAGGTACATCATATGGAAGAGTTAGGCCACTTGTCCATAAAGGCCCAACTAGGAAAACTAGCCCACTTGGGATCCAAAATGAAGAATGGGCTAGTCATCTTGGTCCATACATATATGAAAAAAGATGGGGTCACCTAAAAATGAGCCCCATGAGCCCAAAACTTGAGATGGGCCCTACCATGCCCATGGGCCCAAACCTTGAAAAAAAAGATGAAAAAGAAAGGAAGAGCATTAAGGAAAAATGACAAGGGCAAGAAAGCATGAGGGAGCCCAAAATGAAGCATTAGGCCCATCAAATACACCAAGGGCCATGACTTCACTTTGAGCCCATTTGATACACATGAAAAGAGGCCCAACTCCCATGAAAAAGATAGAGTATTTTGCCATGCACACTTGATGACATGGCAAAATCACTCTTTACATGCACATGGAGGGAGTGTGAAAAAAGAAAAAATGATGAAGTGGAGAGCTTGCAATGTCCTTCTCCATGCACCACCTTTGGAAGAGACTTGAGATTTAGAAAAAAGTCAAGAATACTTGGGCCCACCTTCACACCTCTTTGGATAGCTACATGAAAAAAAGAAAAAGGATCATGAGAAGAAACAATGAAGATGGAAAAGGACAAGAAAGAGAAAGGAAGTGGTCCATACCTTTACCACTCACCAAAGAAGGACCACCTTGCTGTCCCAAGACCTCTCTAAGGCCCACCACTTGAGAGAAGCAAAAGGCCACCAAAGAAGAGAGAGAAAACTTGAAAAAGAGAGAGTATGAGAGAGAGAAGAGAGAGATTGCACGTTTGAGGGGGGGAGGGTGCCCCATGTTATATAGAAAAGGGGAGGGCACCCTTTTACCCAGCCCCCTGAAGAGACCAAGAGGCACAGACCGGTCGGGCGGCCCATGGGAGGCCGTCCTAGCCTCTACCTATGTGAAACGACCTCCCTCTCCCCCTCCTTGGGAAGAACTCCCCCTTGGGAAGGGTGGTTGCAAGTGAATCTTGTACCTTCATGTAAGAATGAAGTGATGGAAGAGAATGATGAGAAAAAGGAAGAAATCTCACCAAAATCTCATCTCATGAGAAATGGGTGAGAAATTGGGTTGATGATGTGGAAAAGTTCCATGGAATTTTCAAGAAAAAGAAAGGAAAATTTGACTTGGTCAAACAATGATCTCAACCATCCAAAGCTATGACCTGATGATCCGAACCATTCCAAAGAGAATTCCCGTAGTCTCCAACCTGGATTGCTGCTCTCTTGTACAGTTTCTGGGTCCGAAGACCTTAAACTACGTTGGGATCAAGATCCCGAGGGATTTTTAATAAAAATGGGTATCGATCTCGACCATCAAAATCAGAATCGATGACCCAGAATATTTTTCAAAAAAGAAAACAAAAAAAATGTCTTTCCTCTTGTACATGTTTTGGGTCCGAAGACCTTAAACTACGTCGGGATTCACATCCCGAGAGATTTTCAATAAAAGCCGGTATTGGTCTTGATTGATCGAATCAAGGGCCGACGACACCGGGTACTTTCAAAAACCACAAAAAAATATATTTATGCATTTCCAACACCTCTTGTACATGTTTTGGGTCCGAAGACCTTAAACTACGTCGGGATCAACATCCCGAGAGATTTTCAATAAAAGCCGGCGTCGGTCTTGTTTGCTCACATCAAGATTAATGACTCCGGACATTTTTAAAAATCATAAAAATATATTACCAGCCCCGTTTTTAAAGTTTTGGTCCGAAGACCTTAAACTACGTCGGGATCGACATCCCGAGAGATTTTCAATAAAAACCGGCATCAGTCTGGATTGTCCATCCGCTGACACCGAACATTTTTCCAAAAACAAAAAACATGTTTGCCCCTCTTTTGTACAGTTTCATGGTCCGAAGACCTTAAACTACACTGGGATTAATTTCTCGGGGGACCTTTCTCGCTTTCAACCAAAAACCGGCATCGGCCTCGACCGTTGGGATCATGGTTCGATAACCCGGATCATTTCAAAAATACCAAAAATATTTTAAAGCTTTCCATAAAAACCAGTATCAATCTTGATCACCCGAGTTGAAATCTGGAACCTTTTCAAAATAAAAAAAATATATATATAGATACAATATAAAACAAAAAAAATTTCACCACTAGTTTTAAACGCACCAATTTATCCCCAGCGGTCCGAAGACCTTAAACTACACTGGGATTAACTTCTCGGGGGCTTTCTTTCCTAACCTGTTCCAGGCATGGCTGACACTTGATCGTACGGGTGTCTGGAATCTCTTAAACAGGTAAGGGTTGTGGCGGGCAGAACTCCGCAATCCTGTTCGTGTTGAACGCACCGTGATAGACAACCTTGATTTGGAAGTCGCTGTTGAAGCTGACGGATGTTCCCTGTTCCTAGAACTCATGAAGGGGATTAAGGCTGTTGGGAGGTGGAGCTCACCCTCACGGAATTGTGAGCAACGTAAGACCCCAAACTGGATTGACCAAGGGAAATGTGAGGATGTGGCTCATTTTGTGGCCGAAGGAGTCCGTCGGACGATACGTGGTCTATGTGCATTGCACATGAGGAACAGGCAACTTTGTGGGTGTGTTGACTGCAAACCCTCAAAATTCCCTCATCCGAAGATGTAAAACTACGGCACTTAACTGTGTGAGACTCGTCTTGCTCGCTGACGTAAAATGGATCGGGTACCTTACCAGCAGTAGAAGCTGGAAGTGGATGGAAATTCCACATCTTTTCCCTGCATTTCAGAAAAAATCACAAAATACAAAAACATTGCAAAATCACCTCTTCAAAAATCACAAAAATATTTCCCTTGCTTTCAATCAAATATCTGCAAAAATCACAAAAATATTTCCCTTGCTTTCAATCAAAATATTGTCAAAAATCACAAAAATATTTCTCTTGCTTTCAAAGAAAATATCCTCAAAAATACAAAAATATTTACTGTGTTTTCAATAACCGATCTCTATCCTGACCACTCGGGTAAAGGTTCGGATCATATTTACAAAAAAAATCACAAAAATTAGCATCCCCAGCACTACAATTCAGGAGTCTTGAACTCCGCTCACTTCACAGTATGGGATGACAGATCCAATCGCCCGCAAATTGGAATCTTGACCAAAACGGGCAACCAAACACCATCTCAATCACATGTATGCCCAGAAGAACATCTTGAAGTCGAATGATATCCTCGTACATTCTCATTAGCAAAGAAACAGCATCTTGGGACGATGGACCTGATCGACCACGGGTCGGGATCTTGACCAACCCGCTGTCCAAACCTCCGCATCAAAAAGAAAAATCACCAAGGGAGTACAACCCTGCAAGCAATAAGCTCAAAATTCTCTGCACCCACAGCAAAAGCAAAATCGTCAAACGAAAAGAGGATGAGCCAAAGCCATGCATTCATCATTCATCTCCATGCATCAGCATCTGTTGCATCAATCATCATGTTTACCTGCTTTCAAAATAAAAGTCGGTTAGCCAAAGACCCCACAGGCATCCCTAGTGGAGGCACGTGCAACCAGATTTCCATTTCAAAAAAAACAAAAAAATATTACTTTTTGCAAATAAAAACCCCACGGAGTATCACTCCCCAGAGTGGGTATCTTTTCAAAAATCCAAAAATATTTTTCCAGTAGAGCGTTCTGCCTCCAACACGCCGGGAGATCTTCCATATCTCTGGGTAGGAGCCGACGCAAAAATCAAATAAGATCTGATGTCTCGCGGTTTCCCCGGAGGTCATCGGATCCAATGCACTCAAAGTACGGTCGAACTGAACTCCAGTGTCAGTGCGGTCGTACCCCATGCCAAGATACAAAAAGATGAAAGCCAAAAGGCTCGGTCACAGAAACCATTTGAACAGGTGGAAACGATGAATTGTAATCCAAGTATCAAAATCAGCAGATTGGGTGGAAAGAGTTCACCCGCACATACCTAGGCGTGGATGCCTGAAGTACCTTGACTGAGTCCAAGTCGGCGTAGTAGAATCCTGTAAGACTATCGGACGCAGGGCGTCTAACCACTTTGACAGTCAAGCGAAACAAGTACTCCTGGAGTGATCTGGGAAAACATCAAACATCACACAATCAGTCTCAGGGTCAGCATCCTCGTAAGACTAACGGACGCAGAGGCTCTGCTGTACCTTTCCGATGTTAGTACCGATCGGGAATGGAAGGGTTGCGATTGGGTACCCAGGTTGCAGCAAACTGCAGGGACAATCGCAACGTTTTCTCCAAACTCTCGCGGTATGTGCGAGTTATCAATTTCCAGACAATCAACTGACTCAGATACAAAGGACAACAAAGACTCCAGACCACAATCAAGGAAAGAATGAATTGCAAACCCAGCATCGAAACCAGCAGATAGGGTGGAAAAGCCCACCCGCACATACCTAGGCGTGGATGCCTGAAGTACCTTGACTGAGTCCAAGTCGGCGTAGTAGAATCCCGTAAGACTATCGGACGCAGGGCGT
The DNA here is from genome assembly GCA_003013855.2 of Liriodendron chinense. Taxonomy (NCBI): domain Eukaryota; kingdom Viridiplantae; phylum Streptophyta; class Magnoliopsida; order Magnoliales; family Magnoliaceae; genus Liriodendron; species Liriodendron chinense. Next base: position 1,440,189 of record ML058328.1, on the reverse strand, counting down.
CTAACCACTTTGACAGTCAAGCGAAACAAGTACTCCTGGAGTGATCTGGGAAAACATCAAACATACAATCAGTCACAGGGTCAGTAACCTCGTAAGACTGTCGACGCAGAGGCTCTGCTGTACCTTTCCAATGTTAGTACCGATCGAGAATGGAAGGGTTGCGATTGGGTACCCAGGTTGCAGCAAACTGCAGGGACAATCGCAACGTTTTCTCCAAACTCTCGCGGTATGTGCGAGTGAGCGATCTCCAAACGATCAACTGGCACAGATGCAAAGGCAAGCAAAGATTTCAGAACATGATCTATGAATGACCGGGTCAGAAGTGGGGTGTCCACTCGCTTTGGCATTCGGTTGCATGCAACCTCTGCCAAAGAGGGGCATCTGTAGACACCCCACCTTCGGCTACACTGTTGGTAGAGATAGCTGGTTGAACGGAGGACCATACCCCCAAATCCCAAGTCCAAACTCAGCCAAACTCACCCTTGTAAGCCCTATTCCATAGCCCAGTTCAAGCCTGAACCCAGTCAACCCAGTCCTAAACACCGCCCTGAAAAACCCCCCATAAAAAAGTCCAGTAAAAAAATCCTAAAAAAAAGTCAAACTCACTGAGTCAACTCGCTGAGTTAACCCGCTGAGTCAACCCGTCGAGTCAACCCGTCGAGTCAAAATACCGAGTCAACCCGTCGAGTCAAACCACCGAGTCGACCCGCTGAGTCAACTCACTGAGTCGACCAGCGAGTCCAACAGCAGCCCCGAGGGAACGGCCGTACTCGCTGGAAACCGAGGAGCGACCGTACGGGCGGCCCATGGCAGGCCGCCTGGACGAAATTACGCAATCTGCCATTGTCCGCTGCTATAAATACCCCCCTCCCCTTCTCATTTCAAGCATCCCTTCGAGTCCAAAGAAAGCCTGTCCATTCGAGTGCCCTTCTCCACCCCTTAGCCCATTTTTCCACTAAGGAAAGCCCGAGTGAGGAGAGTCTAGCCCTGGTCCAGCCCTGCCTGACTACTGGTCCAAGCCTCTCAAGCCATTTAAATCCTGATCCAGCCACTCGAAGCCAACCCTTGCGACACCTCCGTCCACCCAGCTACTCTTTTTCAGCATCATCTCATTTGCATCTAGCATAAGTGCAACATTTACTTTTCTTCCAACCCCCCTGCTTCACTGCAAGCACCTTGGTTATCCAAGTACACCGCATATGTCTTAAATTAAGCACCTGTCAGTTCGAGCGTATGCTCTGGGCTTGCCCGTTGTTGGAACCTGCCCATCAGAAACTCTTACTGTTCAGACCTGCATTCATGCTTCACCATAAAGCACCTTGATTATTCAAGCACACTGCATACGTCTTACATTAAGCACCTGTCAGTTCGAGCGTACGCTCTGGGCTTGCCCGTTGTTGGAACCTGCCCATCAGAAACTCTTACTGTTCAGACCCGCATTCATGCATCATGTCATTCATGAGAATATACGAGGATTAAATTAGACTTTCAAGTATTCGATCGATTCTGTGAAGTAGAGACCGTACTTCAGTACGGGCAGTGTGTGGGGTGCTTAACCTCTTCCCACCCTGTAACCGTGATCCCTTACCTTGAATCTCTGACCGCAGATCAACAGGAGTCATTTTAGAGGAAGGAATCTTCGGATTCCCTTCTCTAACGTTTCTACGGGGTCTAGCCGACTGTAGATTCGAAGTAACTGGCTAGTGGCGACTCTGAACTCACTTAAACACATCCAGCTCAATACGACAATCAAACAAAGCCCTCGAGAACGAGGCAAGCCAGTGGCACAAACGGCGATTTCGCACTCACGCACCTCTTCTTCTTCTTCTTCCGAAAGGAAAGGGAGAACGATGTCGTGTGGGAGCGCGGAGAAATCGGCGAGGGTCCACAGGCACCCAGGCCTCCTCCTCATCCTCTGCCTCCGAACTACCGAGAAAATGAGTATTGCGCCTACCATCAATGCGTGGCCATGCTACTGATCGATGCTTTACTTTGAAAAATGCCATACAAGATCTGATTGATGACCGCAAGATCGTCATCTCGGTCCCTCGGACTCCTCCAGCAGCTTCCACCAACATTCTTCAGAATCCTCTGCCTCAACATCCGACGGATCCCAGTTCATCTCGTGACCCCATCGTCAACAGCATAGAAGAAGGAGAGCGCCTCGATCGCTTCTTCTCCCCAATCCAATCCATTCATGCCTACACTTATGGGCCGACAAATCCTCCTCCGACCTTGCAAGGGGCAAGTCCCTTTCTTCCTTCAGTCTCCGAGCCAGTAGTACTCGAAGGAACACTTCCATATGATGTGCCAGTTGCGCAAGGGGCATTTTACAGCCCTTCATGTTGGGAGCCAGTCATTCTGGAAGGAGCACAATCATACATCGAGCCCACATACGAACTTGTCATCTTACAAGGGACAATTCCAGCACAGGAACAATACAATCGGCAATGGAGGGATTATACTCATCAGCAGCAAGAGCCCATTGTCTTGGAAGGAGCTCCTCCAGTTGAGCCAGTCATATTGCAAGGGGCAAATCCCGGAGGCGTGTCAATCACACTACGGCAGCTGGGACGAACAGAGAAACCCCCTGCCATATCAAGAGGACCAGTATTCATTGCATGGGAGCCTCCTACTTTAGGAATGGTGAAGCCAGGACCGCAACCCTATGTGATCTATGAAGACAAGCCTCGATATTACCCCTTCAGCACAGGCAACAATATAGTTCTCAAGGCAAAAGCTCCGTACGAGGAAGATCTGGTACCCACACCAGCACCGTTGCAAGAACCTGTGGTCCTGGAGGGCAAAGGTGAGGAAATTATAAAGAGGTCCTATGGCACTATCCAGAATGTGCAGAAGTGGGAAACATGAATTCCAATGGGCGTTGCATCCGAAGAGATAATCAAAACAGAGGAGATCCCAAAGGCGCTCTCTCAGGCCTCAGCAACAAAAATGAAGCCGCATACGATGTGGCGACTCAGCTCAAGTCAATCCCTGCTCAAATCTCAGTATGGGAGCTACTCTGCACATCTCGCATACACCGAGAAATGTTTGCCAAAACCTTGAGCGATGCTCATGTCTCCTTCGATACGGCACCAGAGATGATAGCATTGATGATTGGACAGCTCCTGGCTCCACGCGCCATCACCTTCACCGATAATGAGTTGCCACTAGAAGGACGCGATCATGGGCGATCCCTCAACATAGCCTTACGATACAAAGACCTCTGCGTCCCGCTGGTCCTTATCGATAATGGCTCAAGCTTAAACGTCTGCCCGCTCAAGATCGCGGAACGTCTGGGAATCAGTCATTCTTCATTCCGACCCAGCACTATATGTGTCAGAGCATTCGACAACACCCGCCGATCAGTGGAAGGGGAGGTCGACATAGAGGTACAGATAGGTCCGGAAATCTCTACTATCACATTCTAAATTCTAGATATATCAGCCTCTTTCAACATGCTACTTGGACGACCTTGGCTGCACAAGGTTGGAGCTGTGCCATCAACCCTGCACCAACGAGTGAAATACATCTGTGGAAATCAAGTAATCTCTATCCACGCAGAGAAAGAGCTCATCATTCCTTCCAATGTTGCTGCCACTGAACCAGACATCCCGGTCATCGATATCCAGCACTCTGAAGAAGACATCCCGTTTCACAGTTTTGAATTCGAGACTGTGAACTCTATCGCCAATCTAGAACTGATAAGGATGGACTGTGTCTTTTCACCGACAGAATGTCTGAGCCTCAAATACCGAATGAAGAATCACTTCAAGTCGAGAAAGATACCGCTGGTATATAACCAACGCAAATGGGGACTCGGATACAGGGCAATCTTCATGGACAAAAGAAGGAAGAAATTTCGGTGCTCACCCATCCAATTTGTCAAGCCAGGAGAACCTTGCAAAGACCCAGTAGGGAATCAACCGACTGCACTACAGAAAGGCCTCCCGATGAGCCTAGTTTGGACCACGTGGCCCCCCATTCGATTGGATCGGATTCTCGAACCATCTAAGTCTCCAGAAGAAGAAGGAAATGATGAAGACGAAGAAGGAAGTCAAATACAGCAGCTTCAGGACCAGGTTACTTTGACACCTTCTCTCAACCAGGGGCACAACCTGCCCGCTTCAATTCCAGCCAGTCAGGGACACAACTTGCCCATCTCAACATCAATCAACCAGGGGCACAACCTGCCCACTTCAATTCCAGCCAGCCAGGGGCACAACTTGCCCATCTCAGCATCAATCAGCAAGGGGCACGACTTGCCCATCTCTGCAGAATCAACATTATCAACCATCAGCCAGGGGCAGAAGCAGCCCATCCATTGGACCAAGAAAGGGAAATGGCCAGCCCTGAATTGGTCCGATGTCCAGATTCCAAACTCATGTCTAGCCGTAGAACCAGACGAACTCCAATGCGAGGAAAGTGATCCGGGAGAGACTGAGTACGACTCAGATCTTGAACCCGACCAGCGAGAAATCATGGTCATTGGGCCAGATTGTGATTCTTCGCCCGAATCATCAACCCCCACCTCTTCAAGGGGGGAAGTGTGGGGTCCTGAATGGTCATCTATTCCCCTAACTTTTGAATCAGCCAAAGAGCCATCTGAGGGCTCTGGCTTCCAAAAAAAACGCCTATTTAAGCAGCGACCGGAACTTTGGAAGAAGTTGGGCTCAATCATGGTCTGCAATGCCCACTTGTTCAAAGTCCCATGAATTTTGAAAATCCAAAAAAATCAAAAACTTTCAAAAGCCAAAAACATCTAGCATTTCCATTTCAGAAAAATCTCAAAAATAAAAAAACAGTTCTTTTCCTGCATTCAATAGTGTGCCAAGTTTGTCTAAAGAGTCGCATGAGTTTGAAGTCGAAACATATGACTTCGACATCGAATTAGACTTCGAGCTCATGGGTCTGGACGAAGCTCGGGATGAGGAAGATGATGACCCGGCTCCTGAACTAGAGGATCTCCTCAAGAAGTTCGAATCCAAAGCCAATGTTGTAGCCGATGATTTTGAGATAGTAAACTTGGGAACACCTGAGATCCCTAGGGAAATACGCATCGGAAAATCGTTGCCACCTGAGATGAAACAGAAAATGATAGAGTTCCTAGCTCCAAGATTGTCCAACTTCGTGTTCTCATATGAAGACATGCCGGGGCTCGATGAAGAGCTCGTTGTACACTATTTGCCAACCAAGACAGATATGAAGCCAGTGAAACAGAAACTTCGAAGAATGAAGCCAGAATGAGCTCTGAAAGTCCGAGATGAAGTCATCAAACAGTACAATGCGAGATTCTTGGTAGTCTCTAACTATCCTGAATGGCTCGCCAACATCGTACCAGTACCAAAGAAGGACGGCAAGGTTCGAATGTGCATCGACTTCCGAGATCTCAATAAAGCCAGTCTTAAAGATGACTTCCCTTTACCACATATCGACACTCTGGTCGACAACACTGCTGGATATAAGATCTTCTCATTCATGGACGGGTTCTCAGGTTACAATCAAATCAAGATGGCTGTCGAAGATCGCGAAAAGACGTCGTTTATCACTCCTTGGGGAATCTTCTGTTACAGGGTAATGCCGTTCGGTCTGAAGAACGCAGGAGCAACATATCAGCGAGCAATGACAGCATTATTCCACGACATGATGAACAAAGAGCTTGAAGTATATGTGGACGATATGATCGTCAAATCTCGCACAATTGAAGGACACTTTGAAGATGTAAAGAAATTATTCAACAGATTAGAAAAGTACAAGCTCCGCCTCAACCCTCAGAAATGTGTCTTCGGTGCAATGGGAGGTAAGCTCCTCGGCTTTATGGTGAGCGAGGATGGCATCGGGGTCGATGAGACCAAAGCCAGAGCAATCATTGAGATGCCCCCTCCTAGAACAGAGAAAGAAATTCATGGCTTCCTCGGCAGAATTCAATACATCAGTCGCTTCATTGCACAGCTCACACCTATTTGTGAGCCCATTTTCAAGCTCCTTCGGAAGAACGTTCCAAAAGAATGGAATGATGATTGCCAAGTCGCCTTCGACCGCATCAAGAGATATCTCATGAATCCTCCAGTCCTAGTGCCGCCCACTCCTGGACGTCCACTGTTGTTATACATCTCGGTAGCAGCAGAAGCCATCGGTTGTGTCCTCGGCCAGCACGACGAGACCGGGAAGAAGGAACAAGCAATATACTATTTGAGCCGAAAGTTCACCGACTACGAGACTAGGTATTCCGCGATCGAGAAGACTTGCCTCGCCCTAGTCTAGGCAACTCAGCGACTCCGTCAATACATGATTGCATTCCCTATTCTCCTCCTCGCTCACATGGATCCGCTCAAGTACCTGTTCGAGAAACCGGCACTCACTGGAAGAATAGCTAAATGGCAGCTACTCCTGTCTGAGTTCGACATCACCTATGTCACTCAGAAGGTAATCAAGGGGCAGGCTCTCGCCGATCATCTTGCCACCCACTCCCTCCTGGATTATCAACCGCTCAAGACATTCTTCCCTGATGAAGATCTCTTACTTATCGAAGGCGAAGAAAAGAAGAAGAAAGATGAGTGGACGTTATTCTTTGACGGCGCAGCAAATTCTAAAGGGAGGGGTATTGGAGCAATCCTCTACTCTCCAGATGATGTCCCTATTCCTATCTCAAGGCGCATAGCATATGAGTGCACCAACAACATGGCAGAGTACGAAGCATGCATCGCCGGCTTAAGGGAAGCCATAATCTTAGGCGTCAAGAAGCTACAAGTATTTGGAGACTCACAGCTTATCATCAATCAGACCAATGGCGAATGGAAAACCAAGGACGAGAAGTTGATACCATATCATGTGTATCTTGAAAATTTGATCGAGGAGTTCAAAGAAGTCACCTTCTCATACATGCCCAGAGCCAAGAACCAGTTTGCAGATGCTCTCGCCACACTTGCATCAATGCTCGAGATACCAAAAGGAGCTTCAGAATGGGAGCTCACAGTCGAAATTCAAGAAGAACCTGCTTTCTGCCTGTAAATAGAAGAAGCCGAAGCTGTCCCTGACAAACCCTGGTATGCTGACATCAAGCAATATCTCGAAACCCAGGAGTATCCGGAGTCAGCAACAGCAACAGATCGCCGAACCATCCAGCGTTTGGCCGGCCAGTTCACCATCAGTGGCGAAGTTCTTTACAAGCGATCCTATAATCACATCCTCCTTCGATGCGTCGATGAAACAGAAGCTGCAAGGATCATGAAAGAAATACACGAAGGAATCTGTGGCCCACACATGAACGGGCACATGATGACAAAGAAGATTTTACGACTCGGCTACTATTGGCTCACCATGGAGACATACTGCTGCCAGCACGTCAGAAAATGCTTCAAATGTCAGGAGCATGTGAATTAAATCCATGTCCCCTCATCAGAATTATACAACCTAACCACCCCCTGGCCCTTCTCCATGTGGGGACTCGACATCATCGGCAAAATTAGTCCCAAAGCATCAAACGGTCATGAGTACATACTTGTGACAGTCGACTACTTCACCAAGTGGGTAGAGGCAGCCTCCTACACCACGATTGCAGCATCTTAGGTGATCAAATTCATGAAGAACAACATCATATGCCTATATGGAGTCCCCAATGTTATCATCACAGATAATGGGACCCCGTTCGTCAACAAAAAATGGATGACTTCCTCAGCAAATTCAAGATCCAACGTCATCGATCAAGCCCCTACCGTCCTCAAATGAATGGTGGGGTAGAAGCCGCAAACAAGACAATCGTCAGGATACTCGAGAAGATAGTCGTGACCTATCGAGATTGGTCAGATATGCTCCCATATGCACTTTGGGCCTATCGAACATCTGTACGGTCTGCTACGGGCGTTACTCCTTTCGAGCTTACTTATGGAATGGAAGCAGTTCTGCCAGTCGAGGTGGAAATACCATCACTACGGGTATTACTAGAAATCGGAATTGAAGAAGGAGAATGGCAACAGGCCAGATTCGATCAGTTGCAGCTAGCAGATGAAAAACGTATGCGTGCGCTAAGTCATTCCCAGTGTTATCAGAAAAGGATCGCTCGGGCTTACAACAAGAGAGTCCGAAAAAGAAGTTTCAAGGTAGGCGACATGGTCATGAAGAAGATTCTACCGTCGCACCTTCCGGATCCCAGAGGAAAGTTCAAACCCTCATGGGACGGGCCGCTGATCATCTGAGAAGTACTTCCCGGAGGCGCCCTCAGACTCACCAGCATGAGAGGGGTGGATCTTCCTGAGCCAATCAACACTGACAAAGTGAAGATCTTTCACGGGTAAGCCATTCTGACCTTATCAAAAGTTACTTTAATAGAGCTGAAGTCAAGAGGTCGAAGCTAAAACCTCTGAGAAATCATTTCCGTCCACCAACAAGTGTTTCAAATAAGGGGATTCAAAAGAAAAAGAAAAAAAATACAAAAAAAGAGAAAAAAAACGAATACAAAAGAAAAAAAAAAGAGAAAAAGGAAAAGGGAAGCCAAAACAAGGTACTCGAGAAAAAATCAACCCAAGAAGAAACACAGTCATCCATCCACCCATCTCAGAAAGGTCAGTAGCAAAGACCGATAGCTCTATCATCGTAACCTAGGATAAGGGCTGAAGGACTGCCATCGGCTGGCAACGACGGATTCCCGACCTCTAGTTGCCGCAGTTATCTAAAGATCCAGAAAAAAGAAAAAATAAAAAAAAAGAGAAAAAAGAAAATGTGTGCCTAAACAAAGAGGGCGGAGTGAAAATCCGAAAGGGCGCTCCGAGTAAAAATAGTGGGCATACAGCGGACTTGGTGAAAACCCGAAAGGGCACCGAGGGTAAAAACAGCATAGCTGCCAAGGGGCAGGCAAGATCAAACACCCGGGACGTGGTGAAAACCCGAAAGGGCGCCACGGGCAAAAATGATGGGAAAATGCCAGCTGTAGTGAAAACTCGAAAGAGTACTGCAGGCAAAAATGGCTCAAATAGAAAAGAAAAATTAAAAGTGCAGGTACCAAGAAATCAGACAGTCTAGATCGGTTCAAGCAGTGACAGTTCAAGAACAAGAAGAAGTACAGTCGGGAACAAAGAGCTATACAAATTCTGACAATCTCAGGAAGCAACAGTTTCCATTGCCTACACCTTTAGGGAACCAAAGGAGCATACAAGTCGATCTCGAGATATCGGTCAAAGCATTGGTCGAGCCCCAGTTCTGATTCCTACATCCCGACACAAAATCCAGACACACTCACAAGACAACTCATGGCACAATAGATTTTCAAACAGTTTTCTCTTTTTTCATTAAACGCATCATATTTTTTTGCATATATCATTCATCTTTTTCAAAAAATACAAAAAAATGCATCATCACCAATCATATACTATGCAAAAAGGAATGTGCAGGTGGCCAACGCAATCAATCTCTACCCTCCTCCTTGGCCACATCAGGTAAGTCCTCTGACTCATAATGAAGTAGCCTCACTCTCAACCTGCTCACCTCCATACGCAGGTAATGCGCCTCATCTCGCTCAAGGGTATGGATCGCCGTCTCCTCATCAGATAACCTCTGATCGGCAGCCAACCTCCTCGACATCATCTCACAATGATACCGAAGTGCAGAGATCTCAGACAGCAAATGGCCATGAGTGGCCAAAAGGAAACCAGGATCAATGAATGGGCGCTCCTCAAAGGGTTCATATGAACCAGATGAAGAGCCGGCATCTCCAAGGATATCCTGCTCATCCTCATCAGCAGTCTGGTGCCAGCAAGGGATTCGTCGATACAAAGACTGCTCAGCAACCTAGTAATGATATGGGGCGGTCGCCATCGGAAAGGCTCACAACTCAAAACCAAGCAGATCAGCAGTCAGATAACTCGCCCAAGATCCATCGACCTGAGTCCTAAAGTCAGAGATCCTAGATGGAAGCGCTCGGCGCCCGATAGCCATAAAAGCAAAAAGAGGAACATCCTGCTTGTACCCAAACTGCCGCAGGAACCGGGTAGGGTGGTAGGAAAGTAAGATCGAAAGCCTACCAACATCAGAGGAAGGCGGTGTGCATCGCAAAGCACTGGAGGAAGTGAAAGCCAAGATGACTCCCAAAGAACATTCCAGTCACGAAGATTAGCGAACATCCTGCGATACAAAGGCTCGCTCATCCTAGCTGTATGCGGAAGAAACTCCATGATATGACGCATAAGGTCGAGGCGACGGGTGTCAGGAAATGGTACAGGAATAGTCAGCGAAAGACGCTCCAATAGCCAAACCTGATCATAAGAAGGAAAAGAAGTTTAGCTAGAGCAAAGCAATTCCTAAAAAGCAAGAAAGGAAAGGTACTGAAAAGATACCTGAAGAAATGCACAGCAGCCGTGAAGGACACGAGTGTGGCCCAGGGCACAGTCAGTCAGGCCATTAAACAGCTCGGCCAAGATGAGAGAAATGATCCCTTACCGTCGGATTGCTCGGCTCATCACCTCAAAAAGCAAAGGAGCCTGGGACCTGCGCCATCCCGAGAACAGCACCTCAGCTATCAAGCAGAACATCAGTGCGTTCCGAGCAAGAATAGAATCGGCCACACTCTGAGGACCCGAAAAAAGATCATACAGTAAGTCCAAGGAGAACACTACAGCATCCTGGCCGACAGCTGCAGGCCGAACAAGATAGGGGATCCCGAACCAGTTCTGCGGTGTGGCAGTCTTTGGCGATGTCTTCGGCGAGAAATACTGAGTATAATCCCAAGGTAGGCCTGTCAAGCGTGCAAGCTCCTCCAAAGAGGGTCCCATCTCCATATCGTTGAACGCGAACAAGTTCAACGAAGGGACCCAGTCAATCAAGGCAGCTCCGAGCATCCTCCAATCAATGTCAACTCTAGCTATATGGATCAGATTGCCGAAGCCATAGGACTCCAAATCTCGAATCTCGACAAAAGGCCTAGAAATCAACGACAACTCATCGAGGATCGGAAGATCAACGGGCGAAGGAGAAGGAAAAGCTGGAACCTCTGCAGACTCGACAGCCCCTGACCTGCCCTCAGTAACGGCTATGTCTGATATAGTCGCATCACTGTCTGAAACTGTCATAATCTCAACCGCATGAGAAGACTCGCCCACCTCATGAACAGAGTACGCAAAAGACCGATGATTAGGAGAAGGACGATACTCTCCAGCAAAAGGGCTATCGGTGAAGATCACACCACACATCGTGGCATCTTGGCCAATCTGACCATCAAAAAATGCATTTGAACCATCGAAAAGGGTCCTGGCTACCCCGATCAAAGAATCAACGGTCATATCTGGACCTGTGGCCCTCTCCAACAGGAAATAATGAATCCAGTCATCATCATGGCTGATCAAAGGGATCATCGAGGCATCCACACCGTCCATCATCAGGGGGACATCATCAATGATCACATCAAGTCCACCCAAACAAGTATGCCGCACATCTCGGCCATCATAAAGAGCATCCAAACCATCAAAGGTATCATCTGAACCATCCATACCGTCCAGACATGAGATCAGCCCATCTATGTCCATCATACCCCCATCACCACCATCAATCACATCATCTAGGTGGCCCACATTCAAGGGATGCATAGCCTCACCTATGTCCCATCTCCTCATCTCATCCATACCATCCAGTTCTCCCACAATCAAAGACCTATTCCAATCTGAAATTTCAGCATGGCTGCCATTAATGGGGCCATTCAAAGCTCCACCAACCACCATCCCTAACCCCTCATCAATGCCCCCATTCAATGCACTATCTCCACCATCCATTAAAGAAATCCCTCCATCATTAAAGCCTTCACCACCTCCTGAAGTGTGGGACCCACCATGGACAGCCCCCACAGCCCCTAAATCTCTACCGTCCATTGCTTGAGAAAAGACAAACCAAGAAAAAGACAAAATGAGAAGGGAAGATGAGACAAGGAAGAGATTCATGGCTGGATCAGAAAATCGGGTACAAGGATGAGGGAGACAGTAGCCAGGAGAATATGCTCACTGTCCGAGCACGAGCCAGCCCAGGCCGCACAAGAGGCGAGCCTTGGGCGGCCCGCTCTGGGCTGCCCGTACGGACGCGCTCCCTCTCTCTCCGCGGGATTGGCTCCATGGTCGTTGGTAGGTGAGGCTGACAGTCCACATCAGCAGATGGCATCCTGAGGGCCGCCCAAGGCCCCAATCCACTCTAGATTTCGATTGAGGTTGATCAGAATCATTTGGAAGGTACCCCACCTATGCAATCACGAAGCATTGCGGCCAGAATGGGTCTGATCAAGTCAAAGAGAGGGAAAGATGATCAAGAAAGGGCCACAAGCAATATGAGCCATTCGAAGACTAGATTACTATGATCCAAACCATGGAAGAGCTCGCATGAGTCATCAAATAGCAAGACCAAGGGTTTGATCATCAAAAGAAGGGTCAGAATCCAAGATCTGATCATTAAGTGGGCCCATAAGGCCAAATCAAGCGATCTGAGTCGTTCAAGTCATCATCCACACTATGAAATGCCTTCTTTGCTTCACAAAACATCAAGAAAATGTGCTCCAAAGCAAAGCTGAAGTCTGAAAAGGGCACACAGGGCCAAATCAAGTAATTTGGACCACTTAGATCACAATCAGCCCCGTCGGAAGTCAAACGAAGCAAGGTAAGTATGCCCAACCCCATAAACTGGGTCCGAAGACCTTAAACTACGTCGGGATCAAGATCCCGAGGGAATTTTTAAATAAAAATCGGTAGCAGTCTGGATCGTTCGAATCAAGATCCGCTGACACCGGACATTTTCCAAAAACAAAAAAATGTGTTTGCCCTGCTTGTACATATTTTGGGTCCGAAGACCTTAAACTACGTCGGGATCAAGATCCCGAGGGACTTTTTAAATAAAAACCGGTAGCAGTCTGGATCGTTCGAATCAAGATCCGCTAACACCGGACATTTTCCAAAAAAAAAAAATATGTTTGCCCCGTTTGTACATATTTTGGGTCCGAAGACCTTAAACTACGTCGGGATCGACATCCCGAGAGATTTTCAATAAAAACCGGCATCGGTCTTGATTTTTCGAGTCAAGATCCGACAACACCGGATATTTTTCAAAAAATCACAAATATATATATATATATATATATATATATATATATATATATATATATATATATATATATATATATATACATTTCCAGCACTTTTTTGTACAGTAGTGTGGTCCGAAGACCTTAAACTACGTCGGGATCAAATATCCCGAGGGATTTTAATAAAAACCAACATCAATCCCAGCTGTTCAGGCCAAGATCTGATTACCTGGATCATTTCGAAAAAATCACAAAAAGAATGTATTATTAGCATGTATATATTTTTTGGTCCAAAGACCTTAAACTACGTCGGGAACAAAATCCCGAGAGATTTCCAATAAAAAACAGTGTTAATCTTGACCGCTCAAATTGAGATTTAACAGCCTGGAACATTTTTCAAAAAATCACAAAAAAGAATGTATGTTCAGTTTGTACAGTTTTATGGTCCGAAGACCTTAAACTACGCCGGGATCAACATCCCAAGAGATTTTCAATAAAAGCCGGTGTTGGTCTTGTTTGCTCACATCAAGATCAGATGACTCCGGACATTTTTCAAAAAAAAAAAATATGTTTGCTCTGTTTGTACAGTTTTGGGTCCGAAGACCTTAAACTACGTTGGGATCAACATCCCGAGAGATTTTTAATAAAAACCGGCATCGATCTCAGCCGTTCAAGCCAGGATCTGATCACCTGGATCATTTCCAAAACACCAAAAAGATTTTTTGAGTTTTCCATAAAAACCAGTATCAATCTCAACCACTTGAGTTGAACTCTAGAACCTTTTAAAATATATATATATATATATATATATATATATATATATATATATATATATATATATATATATATATATAATTTTTGCCATCAATTTCAACTGCACAAATTTATCCCCAGCGGTCCGAAGACCTAAAACTACACTGGAATTAACTTCTCGGGGGCTTTCTTCCCCAACCTGTTCCGGATATGGCTGGCAGTTGATCGTACGGGTGTCCGGAATCTTTTAAAACAGGTAAAGGCTGAGGCGGGCAGAACTCCGCAACCCTATTCGTGTTGAATGCACCATGATAGACAATCTTGATTTGGAAGTCGCTGTTGAATCTGACGGATGTTCCCTGTTCCCAAAACTCATGAAGGGGATTAAGGCTGTTGGGAGGTGGAGCGCACCCTCACGAAATTGTGAGCAACGTAAAGCCCCAAACTGGATTGACAAAGGGAAATGTGAGGATGTGGCTCATTTTGTGGCCGAAGGAGTCCGTCGGACGATACGTGGTCTATGTGCATTGCACATGAGGAACAGGCAACTTTGTGGGTGTGTTGACTGAAAACCCTCAAAATCCCCTCATCCGAAGATGTAAAACTACGGCACTTAACTGTGTGAGATTCGTCTTGCTCGCTGACGTAAAATGGATCGGGTGCCTTACCAGCAGTAGAAGCTGGAAGTGGATGAAAATTTCACATCTTTCCTTGCATTTCAGAAAAATCACAAAATACCAAAACATTACAAAATCACCTTTTCAAAAAATCACAAAAAATATTTCCCTTGCTTTCAAATCAAATATTGGCAAAAATCACAAAAAATATCCCCTGCTTTCAAATCAAATATTTGCAAAAATCACAAAAAAATATTTCCCTTGCTTTCAAATCAAATATTTTCAAAAATCACAAAAATATTTCCTTTGTTTTCAATAACCGATCTCTATCCTGACTACTCAGGTAAAGGTTCGGATCAAATATTTACAAAAATCACAAAAAATGTCACTATCCCCCAGCACTACACTTCAGGAGTCTTGAACTCCACTCTCTTCACAGTTTGGGATGATGGATTCGATTGCCCGCAAATTGGAATCTTGACCAAAACTGGCGACTAAGCATCGTCTCAATCGCATTTATGCCCAAAAGAACATCTTGAAATCGGATAAACATCCTCGTACATTCTCATTAAGCAAAGAAACAGCATCTTGGGACGATGGACCTGATCGATCACGGGTCGGGATCTTGACCAACCCGCTGACCAAACGCCCGTATAAAAAAGAAAAACCCCAGGGAAGCACAACCTTGCAAGCAATAAGCTCAAAATTCTCTGCATCTCCAGCAAAAGCAAGATCATCAAAACTAAAAGAGAATGAGCCAAGCCATGCATCCATCATCACGTACGCATCTCCATGCATCAGCACCCATCGCATCAATCATCATATTTACTTGTTTTCAAAATAAAAGCCGGTTAGCCAAAGACCCCACAGGCATCCCTAGCGGAGGCGCATGCAAACCAGATTTCCATTTCAAAAAGACAAAAAAATATCTCTATTTACAAATAAAAACCCCACGGAGTATCACTCCCCAGAGTGGGTATCTTATCAAAAAAATTCAAAATATTTTTCCAGTAGAGCGTTCCGCCTCTAAAACACCAGGAGATCTTCCATATCTCTGGGTAGGAGCCGACGTAAAAATCAAATAAGATCCAATGTCTCGCGGTTTCCCAGGAGACCATCGGATCCAATGCACTCAAAGTGCGGTCGAACTGAACTCCAGTGTCAGTGCGGTCGTACTACATGCCAAGACACGAAAAGATGAAAGCCAAAAGGCTCGGTCAAAGAAACCATTTGAACAGGTGGAAATGATGAATTGTAACCCAAGTATTAAAACCAGCAGATTGGGTGGAAAGAGTTCACCTGCACATACCTAGGCGTGGATGCCTGAAGTACCTTGACTGAGTCCAAGTCGGCGTAGTAGAATCCCGTAAGACTATCTGTGCAGGGCGTCTAACCACTTTGACAGTCAAGCGAAACAAGTACTCCTGGAGTGATCCGGGAAAACATCAAACATCACAATCAGTCTCAGGGTCAGCAACCTCGTAAGACTAGCGACGCAGAGGCTCTGCTGTACCTTTCCGATGTTAGTACCGATCGGGAATGGAAGGGTTGCGATTGGGTACCCAGGTTGCAGCAAACTGCAGGGACAATCGCAACGTTTTCTCCAAACTCCCGCGGTATGTGCGAGTTATCAATTTCCAAACAATCATCTGACTCAGATACAAAGGACAACAAAGATTCCAGACCACAATCGAGGAGAGAATGAATTGCAAACCAAGCATCGAAACCAGCAGGTCGGGTGGAAAGAATCCACCCGCACATACCTAGGCGTGGATGCCTGAAGTACCTTAACTGATTCTAAGTCGGCGTAGTAGAATCCCGTAAGACTATCTGACGGAGGGCGTCTAACCACTTTGACAGTCAAGCAAAACAAGTACTCCTGGAGTGATCCGGGAAAACATCAAACATCGCAATCAGTCTCAGGATCAGTAACCTCGTAAGACTAGCGACGGAAAGGCTCTGCTGTACCTTTCCGATATTAGTACCGATCGGGAATGGAAGGGTTATGATTGGGTACCCAGGTTGCAGCAAACTGCAGGGACAATCGCAACGTTTTCTCCAAACTTCCGCGGTATGTGCGAGTGATCGATTTTCAGACGATCAACTGGCACAGATGTAAAGGCAAGCAAAGATTTCAGACCATGATCCATGAATGACCGGGTCAGAAGTGGGGTGTCCACTCGCTTTGGCATTCGGTTGCACGCAACCTCTGCCAAAGAGGGGTATCTGTAGACACCCCACCTTCGGCTACACTGTTGGTAGAGATAGCTGGATGAATGGAGGACCATACCCCAAACCCCAAGTCCAAACTCAGCCAAACTCACCCTTGTAAGCCCCAATCCATAGCACAACTCAAGCCTGAACCCAGTCAACCCACCCCTAAACATCAGCCTGAAAAACCTCCCATAAGAAAAACCAGTCAAAAAATCCTTAAAAAGTCAAACTCACTAAGTCAACCCGCTGAGTCAACCCGCCGAGTCAAAACACCGAGTCAATCTGCCGAGTCAAATCACCGAGTCAACCCGCTGAGTCAACTCACCGAGTCAACCCACCGAGTCAAAACAGCAGCCCCGAGACATGACCGTACCACACGCTGAAAACCGAGGAGTGTCCGTACGGGCAGCCCCCAGGGGGCCGCCCAAAATTATTTACGAGTTATGCCACTCTCCAACACTATAAATACCCCCCTCCCCTTCCCATTTCAGCATCCATCCCTCCGAAGCCATCCAGCCCGAGTGCGATCTGTCCCTCTACCCCTTAACCCATTCCTCCACCAAGGAGAGCCCGAGTGAGGAGATCCTAGCCCTGGTCCAGCTCAGCCTGACCACTGGTCCAAGTCTTCCAAGCCATCCAAGTCTTGATCCAGCCACTCGAAGCCAATCCTTGCGACACCTCCGTCCATCTAGCTGTTCCTTACTAGCATCATCTCATTCGCATCTAGCATAAGTGCAACATTTACTTTTCTTCCAACCCCCCTGCTTCACTGCAAGCACTTTGATTATTCAAACACACAGCATGCATCTCGCATAAAGCACCTGTCAGTTCGAGCGTATGCTGTGGGCTTGCCTGTTAGTGGAACCTGCCCATCAGAAACTCTTACTGTTCAGACTTGCATTCATGTACATATCACTACAAGCACTTTGATCATTCAAACACACAGCATGCATTCCGCATAAAGCACTGTCAGTTCGAGCGTATGCTCTGGGCTTACCTGTTAGTGAAACCTGCCCATCAGAAACTCTTACTGTTCAGACCTGCATTCATGCATCATGTCATCTATGAGAATGTACGAAGATTAAAATAGACTTTCAAGTGTTAGTTCGATTCTGTGAAGTAGAGACCGTACTTCGGTACGGGCAGTGAGTGGGGTGCTTAACCTCTTCCCACCCTGTAACCGTGATCCCTTACCTCGAATCTCTGGCTGTAGATCAAAAGGAGTCATTTTAGAGGAATGAATCTTCGGATCCCCTTCTCTAACGTTTCTACGGGGTCTAGCCGACTGTAGATTCGAAGTAACTGGCTAGTGGCGACTCGGGTCTTATACAAACTCATTTAAACACATCCAGCTTAAACACGACTACTAAATAAAGCCCTCGAGAACGAGGCAAGCCAGTGGCACAAACGGCGATTCGCACTCACGCATTCTCTCATTCTTTTCCCGAAAGGAAAGGGACGAGAACGTCGTGTGAGAGCGCGGAACGGCGAGGGTCCACAATGGCGAATAAGCATCACAATGGTTCCAAAAAGTTTTTAACAATAGAGGGACGGTGAGGATAAAACCCATATATCAGAGTGGACCTTAGGAACATTCCGACGGTGGGCCCCACTGTTTTCTACAGCGGGGTCCACACGATGGTACCTTCAAGTTTTTAATGGTAGGCATTCAGTGCTTACTGTTTCTAGTCTAAACGATTATTCGACTGTCCACGACCATTGAATTTTGTGATCGATTTTTCTGCATTTTCATGTAGTGATATCCACCGTCCATCACGTGGGGCCAACCTTTAATGTGGGTTGTCCATCATGCGAGGTCCGCCTTGGATGTGGGCCATTCATCATTGGGGGGCGACCTTTAATGCACACCGTTCATTATGTGGCGCCCACCTTTGATGTTGGTCATCCATCATGTGAGGCCCACCTTCAACATTCACCACCCATCATGTGGAGCTCACCTTCGATGTGGACCATCCATCATGTGGTCCCTACCTCCAATATGGGCCATCCATCATGCAAGGCCGCCTTAGATATGGGCAACTCATCATTAGGGTTGACCTTTGATGTGGACCATCCATCATGTGTGGCCACCTCAATATGGGCCATCCATCATGTCGGGCCAGCTTCAATGTCCATCGCCCATCATGTGGTGCCCACCTTTGAGGTGGACCGTCCATCATGTAGGTCCCACCTTTGAAGTGGGTCGTCCATCATACTTGCCTGCTTTGGATGTGGACTATTTATCATTATGGGCCAACTTTTGATGTGCACCATCAGCCCACATTAATATGGATTCATCCATTATGTGGGGCGACCTTTGATGTTGACTGTCCATCATGAGAGCCCCACACCTTCAATGTGGACAGTACATCATGTGGGGCACAGTGAGAGAGAGCCTCATTTGATAAGGACTGAGTGAGAGAGAGAGAGAGAGAGAGAGAGAGAGAGAGAAAAGTAGAAAAGTAAAAAGTTAAAAAACTATAGAAAAATAACTTATTTGAGATAAGTAACTTTTAGTACATAAGTTTTCTATGATAATCACCAAATTATCTTCACGCGTAACATAAGTTAAAAAGCACCCAACTATCTTAACGCTTAGGGCCCGTTTGGATTGTAAGTAACTTAAGATAAGCTACTTATCAGGTAATCCACTTATCTTGGTTTCTACTTATTAAGTCGATAAGTATGTTTGGTAAACAACATACTTATCAGCCAATAAGTAGATAAGTATGTTTGGTTTTCAACATCATAGGTATTAATCCCTCGAGTATGCTTGGTCCCCTTTATATCCACTCTCCATCATTCAAGTATGCTTGGTCCCCTACATCCACTCTCCATCATGTGGGGCCAACCTTTGATGTGAACCATCCACTCTCCATGATATGGGGCCAACCTCCGATTTATTTGTCTCATCACTACCGTTTTCCATTTTTTTCAAATCATTTCAGGGCTTGGGCCCTAAGGCGTGGCAGACCCAAGGCTGAAAGTGGGCCACACCACTGAAGACCGTGGTCATTGAGCATCTGCCCTTGAAACCTTCCTTGGGCCCACTATGGCACGTGTGTTGGAAACACACTGTCCATCCAACTTTCTAGCCCACTTTCGGGCCCGGGCCCAGATATGAGGCAGATCCAAAGTTCAAGTGGACTGTAGCACACAGTGAGGTATGATCCCCATCCTTAGATTTTCTGTGGGGCCCACCATGCTTTTTCTTTGACACACAACCTGTGGGTATGACCACATGGGGTCTGGGTACAGCCAAAACATAAATATCAGCTTGTTGCAAAGCTTAAGTGGGCCATCTCATGTATCAATGGTGGATGAATTTCCATCGTTGAAACACTCCCTGGAGCCCACTGTGATGTTTTTTTGCTAACGCTCTTACCGTTGAAATCTTCCTGGGTCCACTTTCTTTCACACTGTGAGGCCCACCTTAATGCATGAGTTTTACACACACCATCCAGCCATTTGTACCAGCTCGCTTCAAGGTACGGGCTTAAAATCAAGACTTTCAAATTTCAGGTGGGCCATACCATAGAAAACGGTGCTTGGTTTTCCACCATTGAAACCCTTTTTGTGGGGCCAATTGTAATGTGTGTCTGTCATGGAACCTGTCCACACGGTCACCTGGACCTGGATGTGGGGGCGGGGCCCACAGATGGGGCAGATCCAAAGCTTGATGGACCGCAGCACTGCTGCAGTGGTTTTCTGTCCACCGTTGAAACCCTTATGTAGGACCCACCATGCTGTTTTTTTTTTTTTTTTCTTTTTTTTTCTTTGTTCACTTATACCTTTTGGAAGGGAAGACATAAATATCAGCTTGATCTAAGCTTATATGGACCCCACCATAGGCAATTACCGTGATTGACTCCCACCATTGAATCTCCTTATGGGGTCCACAGTGATGGTGATGTGCCCTCTCACCTGTTGTTATGGTCACACAAACTTGGGAGAAGGGACAACATCACCATCAGCTTGATCCAAAACCGCCGTGGGCCCACCCCAAGAAACAGTGTTGATGAAACATCCACCACAAGAAATAGTGTAGATGGAGCACCCTCCATTAAATCTTCCTTTGGGGCCCACCATGATGTTTGTTTGCCATCTAATTGACTGTAAGGTCACTCGGGCCTCATCGTGGCCTAGCCGCATAAAGGAAGCAGATTCAAAGTTCAAGTAGGCCCCACCCCCCATGAAACAGTAGTGAATGAATTTCTACCCTTGAAACCTTCCTGGTCCCACCCTACCGTTTATTTGCCATCTAACCAGTTGATCGGGTGACACAGACCTTGATGAAGGGAAAATACAAGTATCAGCTTCGTCCACAGGCTCCAATGGACCCAACTGCAAGGAGCAGTGGTGATTAAAGGCCCACCTAGTCAAACTGTGACAGTGACAGGATTGTGGTTGAAGAGATCCAGTGCTTTTCTCCCATTGATGATGGCTTTCCACTTTTAAGCAAGTGGAAAAAAGTCAGAAAGCAAAAAAAAATCACTGAAATACTGTTAAGTTTTAGCAAATAAGTAGCTAATGATTAAGTGTTAACCAAACTTATTTTTCTTAAATAAGTAACTTAACATTAGCAGGAAAAGTTACTTATCTAGTTGCATTCAAACGGACCCTTCACATAAGTTAAAAAGTAACTTAATTGGCGGTATCGAAATAGGCCCTAAATATGTATATATAGACGTATATACGTACACATATTTATGCATGTATAGAGAGATCGGAAGCAGTCATCACCGTCCATTTTGTTGGCTTTACAAAGCTTTGGGAGAAATTCTAAAACAAGTAGGAAGTAAAAACAAAGTACTCTATTACTAAATTTTTGATTGAGTGTGATTCAAATGACTACACATTTCACCTATTTATAGACTCTTAGATAGACATAACTCATTGGCTGTTATAAGACTCTTCATTCTCCTAAAGGGCACATGTTACAACTCTTTCAATGAGACCCTTGAGAATATCAAAGGATGCTGAAAACTGATGGGTCATTGTTTGCTATAATTTGCTGAAACTGTTGAGAAATTGATGATGCAACTGTTGAGAAACCAAAGGTTTCTGTAACAGTTGCCTTTTGGTTTGCTACTTCCAACACTCCCTTTCAAACCAAAACTGACTTCATTCCAAGCATTGATCTTAGTTGTCTACATGCATCAGTTGGCAATGCCTTGGTGAATATGTCCGTGACCTGTTCAGTGGTGTGACAGTACTCCAATTTTACCACTTTCTGCTTCACTTGATCTCTAAGAAAATGGTATCGAGTATCAATGTGCTTGCTCCTTCCATACTGTACCGGATTTTTGGAGAGCTCGATTGCCGACTTGTTATCCACATATATGACTGTGGATCCTTCTTGCAGATGCTTCAGCTCCTTTAGCAGATTTCTCAACCAAATTGCCTCGCAGATTGTAGATGATGCTGCCACGTACTCTGCTTCACATGTGGACAAAGCGACCACACTTTGCTTCTTTGAGTTCCATGTGAAGGCAGTCGACCCGAGATAGAAAATATATCCCGTGGTGGTTTTTCTTTCATCTTGGTCACCTCCCCAATCACTATCTGAGTATCCATACAGCATTGCTTCATCTTCATATGGATAGAAAAGACCAAATTCCATTGTTCTTTTGACGTACCTGAGGATTCTTTTTGCGGCTAGCTAATGTGATTCTTTTGGCGCTTTCATGTATCTGCTTAGAAGTCCAACACTGTAGACGATATCAAGCCTTGTGATTGTGAGATACCTTAAACTTCCAATCAGACTCTTGAACAAAGTCGAGTCCACTCTTTCCTTCTCCTTCTTTTGTCAGCTTCAGGCCCGTTGCTACAGGTGTGTTCACGGCATTGCAATCGGCCATCTTAAACTTTTCAAGTAATTCCTTGGCATACTTTTTCTGAGATATATAGATGTCATCATGTTGTTGCTTCACTTCGATGCCTAGAAAGAAAGACATCAAATCTCCGTCGGTCATCTCGAACTCCTTAAACATGGTCTTTTTGAATTCATCAAACATTGGCTGGCTGTTCCCTGTAAACAACAAATCATCAACATACAGGCATGCTATGAGCATATCGCCATGAGCATTTTTCTTGATATAGACTACATGCTCATATGGACATTGGGCGAAGCCATTCTCTTGAAGATAGTTGTCGATACGTGCATTCCAAGCACGTGGAGCTTGCTTCAACCCATAGAGGGCTTTCTTCAGCCGATACACTTTGTGTTCCTCCCCTTGCATAAAAAACCCTTCGGGTTGGTCAACATAGACCTCTTCTTCTAGAATTCCATTCAGGAATGTAGATTTCACATCAAGTTGGTAGATCATTCAACTGTGATGTGCTATAAGGGAGATAATCATCCTCACAGTGTCAAGGCGAGCAACAGGAGCGAAGACTTCTTCATAGTCTACCCCCGTACTTCTGTTTGTATCCCTTTGCTACGAGCCTTGCCTTGTAGCGATCGATCTCACCATCAGCATTTCGCTTGATCTTGTACACCCATTTGACGCTGATAGCTTTCTGGCCATTAGGAAGCATAGTCAGCTCCCATGTATCATTATTTTCAATGGCATGAATTTCTTCTTTTACAGCTATTCTCCAACATTCTTCTTTTATGGCCTCCTGGAACGTTAGAGGCTCATGATCTACATACAGGAAAAAAAGATTAACTTCTTCAGTTTGCTCATAGATGTCGCTTAAGCTTCTCATTTTGATGGGTGCCATGGGTGAGGACGAGCTGGCAAAATTTTGATTTGATGGAGTACTTTCAGGGCTTTTGTGAACTGATGATGTAACCGAAGAAGGTGTTGTGGGCGTTTGCTCTTGACGGTCATGCCTTTCTTCCTGTTCTTTTGTTTCGACTTGAATATCTTTGGTTGATTCTTCATCGTTCCATTTTCAAGCTTCTTTCTCATTAAAGACCACATCTCTACTCACCACTACTTCATTCGTTAGTGGATTGTAGAACTTGTAGGCTTTAGATTCTTCACTATAGCCGATGAAGATGCACTTCTCACCACGATCATCAAGCTTCCTTCTTCTTACCTCTGGAACTTGAGCGTAGGCGACACACCCAAAGATCCTTAGGTGTGCCACGCTCGGTTTGTAGCCACTCCATGCCTCCTGTGGTGTCATGTTTCTAACGCTCTTAGTTGGACACCGATTGAGCAAGTAGGTAGTACATGCAACTGCCTCTACCTAGAAGTTCTTTGGCAAGCCTTTCTCTTTTAACATGGTTCTTGTCATGTCGAGGATAATATGGTTCTTTCGTTCTGCAATACCATTCTGCTGTGGCCTGTAGGCTGCAGTGTGCTGTTGCTTGATGCCTTATTTCCTGCAATAATTTCGAAGTACATTTGAGGTGTACTCTCCACCTCTGTCAGATCTGAGTACTTTAATTTTGTAACCACTTTCAACTTCAACGCGAGCTTTGAAAATTTTATAGATAGAGAAAGCGCCCGATTTTTCTTTGTTGCAATACACCCAAAGTCTTCTGCTGAAATCATCAATGAAGGTAATAAAATATTTATTACCTCCAAGAGAGGGTGTTTCAAATGGTCCGCAAATATCAGTGTGAGCCAACTGCAATGGTTCCTTTGCTCTTCTGGACACTCCGCTTGGAAAGGAGTTCCTTTGTTGTTTGCCGAGTGTGCACGCCTCATACATATGTTCTGAAACTTCAATCGCCGGCAAACCATGCACCATGCTTGATGAAGACAATAACTTTAAGTCGCTGAAATGGAGATGCCCAAAGCGAAGATGCCATCTCCATGAATCATTTTTCACAATTCCATAGAGACACTTCTCAGCTTTTGTGTTGATTTGGAGCGGAAACATGCGATTCTTCGCCATTTGGACTTGAGCCACAAGTCTCCCGTGTGGATCTCTTATAGAGAGAATAATTTTCCATGTGTATGACATACCCCTTCTCAAGGAGTTGGCCGATACTGAGGATATTACTTTTCATGTTTGGTACGTAATACACATTGGAGATAAAATTTGGCACACCATTCTTTTGATAGATTTTAACTTTTTCTTTACCTTTCACGGGAACTTTTGATGAGTCTCCTAGACTCACGTTGCCACAAGCATCGTTTGCCAGTTCCACAAACAGCTCCTTCTTTCCACACATGTGGTTACTTGCACTAGAGTCGAGATACCACATGTCATGTTTATCACATGCTTCTTCTTGTGCAAGAAGAAGTATGGAGTCTTCCTTTTCATGATTTGATGCTTTTGCATAATTAAAATGCTCATCTTGATTTAGTGGTTTGCTCCAGCAGTCTGAAGCATAATGGCCGAACTTGTTGCAATTGTAACATTGAATATTTTTTGTATTTCCACGTCCACGCATGGATCTGCCTCTACCATTTCTTCTTCCATAGAAATTGGTAAACTTTTGTTGATTTTGTGATTGGCTTGGATGATATCCACGCCCTCTACCTCTTGCACGATTGCTAGTGCCACCACCCCCTTGTTGTGTATGGCCATTCGTTTGTTCATTTAGAGTCAACTTAGACTCTAAGGCATGTTCAAGCATCGAACTAGCATTCTTTTGCATTCATTGCTCATGGACTTGCAATGATCCCATCAGTTCTTCAATGGACAGTTTTTCCAAGTCCTTTGATTCTTCTATGGCCACAACCACATGCTCAAATTTGGTTGTGAGAGATCGAAACACTTTTCAATCACGCGTATATCTTCAATCTTTTCACCATTTCCTTTCAAGTTGTTAACAATAACAAGTAATCTTGAAAAATAATCAGAAATGGTCTCACCTTCCTTCATGTGAGAGGTCTCGAACTCGGCCCTAAAGGTTTGGAGACGAACCTTCTTTACTCGATCAACTCATTTGAAGATGGTGCTAAGAGTCTTCCATGCTTGCTTGCATGTTGTTGCTTTAGCGATCCGTTAAAAGGTGGAATCATCCAACCCTTGATAGACAAGAAACAGAGCCTTCTTGTCCTTCTTCCTTTGGTCTTTGAGGATCGCCTTTTGATCAGCGGTGTAGATGTTCTTCCGTTGTGGGTTCTACATACCCATCAGTAACGATCTCCCATAGCTCTTATGACCCAAACAGTGCCTTCATCTGGATGCACCAATTCTCATAGTTGTCTTTTGCAACCTCGGAATTTGGGGTTGAATAGTGGTGGCCATCTTCACTAGACTATGGAATCGGCACCTAGGACCGGTGGCTCTGATACCACTTTGTTGGCTTTACAAAGCCTTGGGAGAAATTCTAAAACAAGTAGGAAGAAAAAACAAAGTACTCTATTGCTGAATTTTGATTGAGTGTGATTCAAATGACTACACATTTCACCTATTTATAGACTCTTAGATAGACATAAGTCACTGGCTGTTATAAGACTCTTCATTCTCTTAAAGGTCACATGTTACAACTCTTTCAATGAGACCCTTGAGAATATCAAAGGTTGCTGAAAACTGCTGGGTCGTTGTTTGCTATAATTTGCTAAAACTATTGAGAAATTGATGATACAACTGTTGAGAAACCAAAGTTTTCTGTAACAGTTGCCTTTTGGTTTGCTAGTTCCAACACATTTTCGGTATCCTCATGCAGCAACGGCTCAGTGCCGCCCAGGGATGAGCTGCTTGCATACCATGACGAGAACTGTTGGCTAGTGATGGTTACACTAGTCGATGCTCTGGAAGGATCATCACTCATGAAGCTGCTCGTATCGTTGGATGGCAAACCAGTTAAGTAGCTCGGCTTCGACGAGACGGTGCCCACTTCAATGTCTCCCAGCAGCATGTTCACCACCCTTGACATGGGCGGGCGTAGCGACGGCAATGCCTGGATGCATAGAAGAGCAATGCTGATCATCCGAGCTGCTTCTCCTTCATCGAATTTGGATAGTGTTGGATCGACCAGTTCCAATGCGCGGTTGTTTTCATGGAGATGCCAAGCCTGCAAGGCCATAGAACGGATCGGACACACACATCAAAAACTAGAAAAAAGAAAAGGAAATGAGAAATGAGATGTGGGTCACTTGTGCTGATGCCCCACCATCTAGAATCTAGATGATCTGGTCCAAATATCAAAATTCAGGATGGATGGCCTATCAGGTGCCAAACTTGTATGTTGAATACAGTTCTGTTGGTCATTTTCTTTCAACTGTCCATTTTATCAGTCTGGGTACATGGGTGGCCGACCTGATGAGTGGACAACCCACATTGTCAGAACAGGGAAGTTCATGATGATGCCCGCCTGATGAATGGTGTGAATATTGCATAGGTGCCGCCATCTTGGCATGGATAAGCAATTTTCTGCTTCTCACAATCGGAAGCACTACCGGGGAATCCATTACAAATTTTGACAGTTCTGAAACAACCCGGTGCTTCCGATCATTGTTTCAGAATCAAAAGTAAGCAAATCGAAATTGATAGCCACTACATGCAAACCAATGAGATGGATGCTGAAACATGAATAGGGCGAATTTCACTGCGCGCAAAAAGAGAATACAGTAGAAACATGCTACCAACTGAACGATCCAGAGATTGGGACCGTTGATGGTCACCCAAATGAGGAGGAGAGTGCCGTGAGACTGGGGATAGCAGTGGGAGGGTGCTCTTCCTTTCTGTAAGTAGTTCTCTTCTCTCTTGTTTCTTGTTCTTTTAGCAATGGGGTTGCTAATCCCCTTTATAAAGACTATGATCCACCATCCTAATGGTCAGATCAACTCTCCGAAGGTGAAATGATCCTCTCATTCAATCCTAACCGTTTTACAAATTAAGTAACATTGATAATAATAGTAAAACAAAATCAAGATGATTTAAGAAGTTTGATTAACAAGCCGATGGGAGTAATAGGATCTCCACCCTGAATGGCTAGCTTCAAGAGGGCTTCATGGCCATTGATCCAACATCCGCAACAGAGAGAGAGAGAGAGAGAGAGAGAGAGAGAGACTAAGTTGGGAATGCTTGAGTTCCACTCTCCACTTTGAAAGGCTTATTTGAAAGGCTTTGGAAAATAAAAGTAACAATTAGGGATCCATTAACAACTTAGTAGAAGTTGTTAATGGACTGCTAGTCGTTACTTTTATTTGTACAAGATTTTGGTATTTTAAAGAGCCCTGTGTCATATATGCAGTAAAAGATTCATGGCAAATGTCAGCCATGTTTGTGGGACGGATATTTCAAGAGCCCTGTGTTAGTTGTTGAGAATGCATGTATGCCCCATCTAGGTAGTTAAGGTTGCATTTGGATGCACCCCAAATCAACAGCCTGGAAGATACCCCATTAGAAATGATGCTCTTTCGATCAGTTGCGCGTTATGGGACGGCAAGGAGTTCAGGAACCGCCATAACTAGGATCCCATTTCACCCACAAAATATCCAGGACATTTAAGGTTCGACTCGAAACTGTTGGATATTTAAGCTTGCATTTGGATACCCCAAATGAGCTTCCTGGAAGATAATTCATTAGGAAGGATGTTCTTTTGATCAGCCGCGCGTTTTGGAGTGGTGGGGATTTCAGGAACTGCAATGTCCAGGATTCTCTTTTCACCCACAACACAAGATCCCAGATGCTGAAGGTTCGACTTGAATCGTCTTGAATATTCATTTGGGTGCCAGAACATCCAAATTCAACTAAAATGTTATGAAAGTTATCTGAGTTTGAGCACTTAAATAAGTGTTTTTGGCTCATTTTTCTAACTACCGAAGAATTTCAGATTCTCAAGAGATGGAGTAATGTTTTCCAAAATGAAAGAATTGCGTTTCAGCCCTAACGTTTTCGATTTATGTTTGTAGAAAAATTTAAATGTCATACCCATTCAAGGAGATACATCTTCTCCAGATCCACGTTCTGGCATGTGTTTGGCCTTCCACTTACAATCTCCAGAGCAACGACTCCAAATCCAAATACATCAGCCTTCTCCGTCAGATGTCCACGCATTGCGTACTCTGGTGCAAGATAGCCACTGCGAGAATATAAAGATAGCAGTTTGAGGTACACTAATATACACCAACATCGTGTAATAAGAAATGTAGGTCACGTTTGGATGCAGAATTGAATTGAATTGTGATAATTCAATTCAATGAAGTGAAAATTGCCAAAAAATGCTATAGACTAAAAGGGACCAATCCAAAAATCATTTCCGGACCAACTTCAATGCATAGAATCGGCCATTTAATTGTTCTATGTCGAATTGAATTGTTGCAGTTTAGTTCAATTGAGTATCCAAACGCACCCCTAGGAATATTATATTAACTGTTTGAGGCACTTCTACAGAAACCATTGTCGCATAGTAAGAAATTTAGGCTGCATTTGGATTCTTGATCGATTTGCATTGCATTAATTAAAGATCAAAGTGGAAATTACCAAACTGTGCATGCCCACTCCATTCATAATGACAAACCAACCCCAAGATTGAAATTGTGAAATGGAACGACTTCTGCTTTGGCTTTGTGCTTTGCATTGAGTTGGGTTATTGCATTTTTAGCTCAATCAAGCATCCAAATGTGCCCTTAAGAAAGGAAGGCGAATGGGAAGTTTCAGAAATACTTACATTGTCCCTGCTACTCGTGTACTCATGTGGGTCATCTTGTCATCGTAGAGCTTGGCCAAACCAAAATCTGATATCCTTGGATTGAGATCCGCATCAAGCAGAATGTTACTGGCTTTGACATCCCTGTGAACAATGCGGGGCCTGGATTCCTCATGAAGGTAAGCAAGACCTCTTGCTGTGCCCAAGCATATCTCAAAGCGGGTATGCCAATCCAGATGTAAGTTACTGTTTCCTGTGAGGAAATGGCAGCCATTAGCATTGAAATGCAGTACAATCAAGCTCTCCTACAGCTACCTGTTAGTAGGATTTTTAATTGTACACAATCAAGCTCTCCTACAACTTTCTGTTACAGTAAGATTTTGGGTTGTACCCTGCCCGTGGATTCAAGGTCCAGACCGTTCCTTAGGTGTGGGGCCCACCATGTATGTGTAGTAGCCAGAAAACGAGCCAGTCTAGTCATCAGATGGGCCACAATGCATATCGAATGTAGACCATTCTCCCTTTTGTTGATTGCTTTTCATGCATATGTGGTTCACCCATGGTCCGTACACAGTGGGGACCACCACATGAACAACCTGGATTCTTACTATAACATGGAGCACATTGAAACATCCCACGCATGCAGCCATCTAGATCATCCATATATAGTCGACCAGCTCTTCATTGAACCCCTAGCTCAAAAATCAGACAAGCTCAGAAAATTGATTCATGGCCCATTTTTACTAGAACAAGAAAATTTTAAGATCGACTGTCCCAAACAAAATGTATGTAAGCTCGTATCATTAGAAACAGCAGAAAACTGCAATATTTCTACCATCACCTTATCAATAAGAGTGGATGAGGATGCCCTATAATACTGAATTTTGCGAACCCGGGACTTGAACACCGGACGTCCTGCTTTGATACCATGTTATTGACGGTTACGCTAAAAGCTCGAGTCAAGCTGTTAGGGAACAAGAGAACAATCTATATCAGGGGGTTTGCTGACGCTTCCAACAGTCACTTTAAACTAGTGGAAAACGAAATTCCCACTCCCTCAGTAAAACTGCTAAGGGCATGTTTGGGTGCCACTTAAAAATGATTTTTTTTTTTTTTAATTTAATTTTATTGAAAGGAAGGGAAGGGACTATACAGAAATACATTTTCGGGCTGGCTTCAGGGAAGAAACAGAAAACCTGGGCCATCTATTGTATACCCCTAATTACTGGTGATATAATCAAGGCCCACAGCCTTGCGCCCTGCCCTAATGCACCCTAGGCCTTCTCTATCAAGGAGGGTTCCACATAAAAATGAGTTCATATCATTTTAACAGTAATTATGTATTAGAGATTTTGGCGAGGATTAAAATGAAATTCTTGAAAATGCATAATTCATATAGAGAAATGATCCATTGCTCTCAAAGCAATTCGAGTTATAGTGCTCCTAGTTGCATCGATTCACTTAGACGGTTCAATTGATCAACCTGAACTGTCCATTAATCCAATGGCTGGCAACAACATTTAGAGAAAAGCTGCCACAAAATCGCCTCCTCCATGGACAACAACATTTCGTCTCCCATCCAGTTAGATACTAAGGATAAACCCAGCAGGGAAATGACTTCTCATTGACCGGACAAGAGGGGAAATGGTGGCTCCGGACACATTGGTATATATGCTGATGCAATCAGGCCTAGAGAGCCCTCTTTTAGATCAAGGCTTTCTCTAGTGGTCCCTAAATGGATCTCTGATAGAAGAAGGAATGAACTAGCTAATGCTATTGTGGGGGAAGTACAAGACCCCGAGGTTACTGCATGCCAACTACTCGACATATTGTCCAACTCAATTTTCGGCACTACGCGAGTCCCCATCTAAATTCTGACTGAGAGTACCTATCTGTTCTCATTCCACTCTAGAGAACAGATGTCCCTTGTCAACGTCAGAACCTGGGGTCCGGCAATGGCTTCCTCGGATAGGGGGTCTTGGATTCAGATCGAAGGGATCCCTTTACTAGCTTGGAGCGAACAGATCATTGGTCAGATTGTAAAACTCTTTGGATTAGTGGTAGAAATAGACAAACAGTCCCTAGATGGTTCGAATCTATGTTTTGCTAGAGTTAAGATCATCCCAATTTCAGATTCACCGATCTACAGGAATCTAGACCTCATGGTTGATGGACGAGCTTTCTCAATCGCGGCCTACTTTGAACTATTCATAATGACGCAGCCTCTATCAAAGATTGTTCAGCCTCCTCAACCCAAGGCCCAGCAGAAAGAAAGCACCAAAACAGTGGGTAGTTGGGTCTTTTGGTCAGTGTCAGAATGAGAAAGGTACAACATGGGAAACAACCAGCAATCAGATCATAGAAAGGCCCAAGCGAGCACAGAAGCTGTTCAATCAAATGCCAGAACAGAGGGAGGTTCGACAGAGCATACTGGTCAGAAGTGAAGACTGTTACCTAATGATTGACCTGCTGCCATAGTGCAGAACGACATGGCAAAATTGGACCGGACCCGGCCCGATCCGGTTTTTTCCAGTCTAGGGTTGAAAATTTTGACCCAATTCAATTTTTGAGTTGACCCGACCCGACCCAACCCAACCCCACCCCACCCCACCCAACCCAACCCGCATTTTTATGTATCGGGTTAGGGTTAAAGGTGACCCAACCCGACCGACCCAAATCTTATAGGGGTTAAGAGACTATTATATATTAATTTTCTTATTAGTTAAATGATATATAATTTTTTTCTCACACACCTTGCTGGGAACGGTCCACCTGTCTGTGAATTTAATAAACATGTGCACACCAATTATCACATTTTATGACATATAGAACTAAAATATCATAATTTTTTTTTAAAAATTTTTGGTGCTCATTTATTGGAGAACTAAAATGGTAGCTAATGGTCCATAAAATAAATTAATAAAATTATCCTAATGATTATATTTATTTGATTGTTGATAGTAATTTATTGGACAGTTAAAATGAATGGATCAAATAGTTCCATTTCAATAAACGTGTCCACAATTTAACTATTTAAAAAATTAAATATCAAATGGTCTTGTTGATTTGATCTAATGGTAAAAAATTAAAAATAGAATTGCTGAACATTAATTGGTTTGGTTTTCGATAGAATGCTAGTGTTATATGCATCTAGTTTAATCTACAAATTAGTTAGTTGATCATTAAAATGCGGGTTAACCCGACCCGACCCAGTTTAATTTGGGTTGGGAAACAGTTGGGAAAATCCAACCCGAATTCAATTTGGGTCGGATTAGGGTTAAGGTGGAAACGACCCGACCCGAACTTGACTCGACTTGAACCCAACCTAACCTGACCTGACCCATTGCCACCTTTAGTGCATATCATGGAAGAGACTTTAACTCAGTTTGCAACTGCGGAGGCAGAATAGCCTGATGCAATGACTCTAATGAATCACATCCAGGACAACCTGAGATCAACCCCTATATTAGAGGGAGACAGAGCTTAGCCCCCCCTCTGGCATCTCATGGTGATGTAGGAAGAGAATTCCATGATCGAGGGTGAAGATCGAGCGTGTTTGTGATGGAGATGGATCAGAAGAAGAATAAGAGAAAACTCGAATTAACGTCACTGGCGACCGATAAAAAATTCAGCCGAAGAGGGCTGAACAAGCTGGACGATTTAGGGCCATCCACGACCGATCGTGGCCCCCTATTGACCAGTTGTCAGACGCGCGAGCTAGCGATTTCTTTTTGAATTCTTTTCGATTCTGGTAGATTCTTTCCTAGTTTGCTTAGGACTGTTTTATTACGAAATCTAAGGTTTTAGGGTTTGATTTATTTTTATTTAAGCATGCTTAAACTCGTTGGTGAGGACATCCTATCTTTCATTAATACAAATTATTTGAGTTCTAGTCATTATTGCTCGTGGATTTGAGTTATCTTCGTGGATTTGAAGAAAATGTCTTGTGGATTCGAGAATCCCCTTGTGGATTTGAAGAAGATCGGTTGAGGAGTCCCAATAAGTTCGTGGGTTTAAAGAAGTTATCTCGTGAGAGAGATGGTGTTCGATCTCACCCCCCTCTACGCTGTGCCAAGTTGGTATCAGAGTGAGGAACAACCTTGGATTGATTTCTCTTTGCAAGGCAAGGATAAAATCCTGTGGATGGTGATCCATGGATTCATCTATCTAAAAGAAAGGAAGCTTTCCACCTAGAGAGATGAAGACTATGCAAGGGCTGCAGGCTTCTCTCTACCGTTCTGCTGGTGTGCCAATTCCACCATGTAATTAGGTACAGAGGAAGGTTGATCCAGCCATGCAAGAGTTGTTGGATGGGTACGACCATATAATTAAGAGATTAGAATGAATCGTCCCTCTTGACGACAATCCAATCCTGGGATCCACTGGATTTTACGATCGTGAGGATCGGAGAGATCGATCCTGTATAAAGATGGTAGTTTTTTCATTCTTCAATGGACATGATTGTGTGGATGAATGGCTCTTTGTAGCCAAGTATTTCTTCGACTAGATATACATTCTAGAAGAGAGGAAGGTCTCAATTGTGGCATGTCACTTGTTCGATGACGCTTGGGATAGGTGGATGCATGTTCAATACTGTTAGAAGCAAGAAGGGAAGCCGCTAATTCAATTATGGTAGTAGATGAGATGACGAATGTTGGCCCGCTTCCCATACGACGATGAAGATTCGTTTGAGGTGGTGACACCACAAGTCTCCAGCCCCATCATCAACGCATGTGTCATCCTTGCGAAACCAAAAAGCTCACCCGAAACTTTTAAAGTGGAGTGGCGGTTTTCTACGGTTGTGGACTCCACTAAGATATTTGAGCCAAATGCGTTGAACGCAGATGGTGAGCCTTAGGAGGGGTAGACATGTTTCATGCCAGAGGATGCAGAGTCGTCTCTTGTTGAACTGTGTCTTCCTTTCGTGCAGGAAGAATCAGTTGAAGAGAATGAACAGTTGGTTGAATAGATCTTTACTGTAGATCTAGTGCTGCCGCAAGCAGATGAAGATCCTGTAGAAGTTCTAGAAAATGTGGGTCTGAATTTACAGGAATCCGATGTGGTGGAATGCTTGAAGATGTTGCGGGGTAGTTTGGTTTATAGTTTTTGGAATGCTCTAGAAAAGAGGCACTGATTATGTAGGGGAGAAATTCTGTTAAGATGGATGTGAGATCTTCATCATCAAGATCTAAATCCAAGGGCAAGGAGAAGAGCAAAGTGAAGTGTTGGAGCTGTGGTGAAGAAGGGCACATGAAGAGGGATTGTTTGAATCCTAAGAAAAGGCGGGAGAAATCTAGATATTCTTTTAGGGAGGGGGTTAATACTATAAAATCTACAGAGAATGAGTTTGATGTTTGCGATGTACTGACTATATTCGGCAAGGGGTCTCTTGGTGGAATGTGACTCTTGGATTCAGGTGCATCATGCCATGTATGTCCTGACCAGAGTCATTCATGACATACGGGGAGTATGATGGTGAATCAGTGTTTTTACGCGATGGCTATGCTCATAAGGTACTGGATATTGGTTCGGTGCACATTAGGATGTTAGATGGGATCAAACGCATCATTGAAAGTGTGAAGCATGTCCCTGAGATGAAGTAGAATGTGATATCTCTTGGTGCACTCGAGGCAAAAGGGTGCAGGTTCATTGGTTGCGTTCGGTATTGTAAAGTTATGAAGGAGGTACTCGTGTGGATGAAAGCACAGAGGTGTGACCATCTTTATAAGGTGATCGGGAATACTATTCATGGTGGAGCTGCGGGATTGGTAGCGGAATCTACAATTGCTCGTATATGGCAAGAGCCAAAGGGCCACATGAGAAGAGCAATAAGGCGCGTGAAGGTGAGATGATAAAGTCGATGGAGCACAAGAAGCGATGGAACTATGATGATGACGGAGTAGAGGTGGAGAAATGTGTGTGGCAAGGTGTTGCATGAAGATTGTAGTTGAGGTGGAGATTGTTGGAATCATACGCCTCAAATCTTCTACAACAAGGGCCACTGAGCAGTCGTGGATGGAGCCCGACTAGTCAGATTTGGAGATTAAGGACAACAAACTCTCTAGACGGTTTTGGGCATTGACGACCGGTCGGCAAGGGCCCCCGACCAGTCGGCCTGTTTCCTATTCCAAGTCAGTTTCTTGCGCGGTTTTGCACAAAGTGTTTCTAATTTCATCTGTTGCTTATTTAAGCGGGTGTAAACGAGATTAAGAGTATCCTAGGTGGGTTGAGAGAGTTTCCTGGGTGAGAGAAAAAGCTTGAGAGGGAGGGTTTCTTCTTGGGAAAGCTTGGGATTTCTCTTGTGGGGCTTGTGATCCGGTTTTAGGTTTTCATCTCTTGTAACTTCTGATATCATAGTGAATTGCTGTCACTTTATGCGGTGATTTTTTACCTGTTGAGGGATTTTTCCATGTAAAATCGGATTGCCTCTTGTATGTTTGATTTTTCCTTAGATTGCGGCCATTATGCGATTGCCGCTCGCTTGTTTTCTCGCTTCCGTTGTCGGGCTCCTATCCCAACAAGTAGGGATACACTAGGAAGGCTCTATGCATTGTCTCCCTTAGCTCTGCTCTATGGTTGATGTGTTGGCTCTCAACTTTCTCTTCATCTGGGATAATCCTGGGAGAGACTTTCTCATTTCAAGGATCAGTATTAGCAAATCAGTGGGTTTTTTCTTCTTCCAAAATCGATCTAAGGTAATTCTAGTTCTTAAAGTTATATTCCTCCGCTTTAAAATTTTGATAAGTATTAAATTGGGGTCTTGAAGCTAAATAGCATAGAATATATATTTTGAAAAACCTTAAATTCTGCTGCATTTCAAAAATCCTAACAGATGGTGCAACCAAATGCAACTAAAACCACATGAGATATAATAAGGCTAGTGTTGGGTTTTCATTCAAGTAAGAGTAAATGTTTCATTGAGAAGGGATAGGACGGTATCGTACCGAAGAGTGCTTGATCAAGGCTCTTGTTTTCCAGATACTCATAAACAATGAGCTGATTCGCTCCCTCGATGCAGCATCCGTACAACTTCACGAGGTTCCGTTGTTGGACAGCAGATATAGCAGCAATTTCGGCTACGAACTGACTCTTTCCTTGGTGAGATGCCAACGAGAGTTGCTTCACAGCCACGATCCGCCCATCTAGCAATGTGCCCTGCAAATCAGCTGATCAATTGGTTTTCCTTGCAAGCATTTTTCATTTGGGAATTGAAATAGTACAAAAGTGTATGACAATCTGCAAAAAATGAAAAAAAAAGAAAAAGAAAAAGACAAATGGAAAATGCATCCTGAGCCTAAGGAAGTGAACGGTTTGGATGCGATCCAGCCCACTGATCTGATGCACAGCACTAAAGATGCTTGATGACCCAAATATCTCTCAAACTGGAAGATCCCAACAATTTGATTATGTGCCTTGGTTCCATTGAATTGGAACAATTGCTTTTTTCCCTATCATTTGTAGGTTACCTATTGGAGATATAAGATTGTTCTATCAAGAAGTGGGCATTCCTCATCCACAGCTGGGCTCCTCATGCACTCAATCACGACATGGATGCTTAGGACCATTCAGATCTTCTGATCATTGTAGTTTACATACAATAAAAGAAAACAGACCTTAAAAACGGGCCCAAATCCTCCCTGGCCCAGCTTATTTGCAGGACTGAAGTCCTTGGTAGCGGTCTTCAGTTCCCGGTAACTGAAAATGTTTGGTTTGGGACCCATTCCTAGAAATTCTGCAAATACACATAACAGGCAGGTTGCATTCATCCGTTCACTTTAATCCCAAACATGGGCTTAGAAAAATTTGTACCATTTAGCAGTCCAAGTTCTATTTATTTTGACTGCTTATTGGATTTGAATGTCTTTTTTAGCAATCACAAGAAAAAAAAAAAAACAGGAAATAAAATACACCCAGTTGAAAAAAGTTGAACCCAATGAATGGGGAATGGCTCAATTAGCATGTGTTTGGATGCACTATCAAATTGAATTGCAATTGATCATCTAATAAAGTGGAAAGCATCATATTTTAGTTTCCTTAACATTCATATTGAGGATGTGGGCTTTGAATTGTCATTTCCTCTTTATAAGATAAAACACTTGCAATTCAGTTAACTTGTGCATCCAAACACGGAAGTAGGCCACATTTGGATTTTCCCACTTATGAAGGACCGATTTGATAGGCGAGCACCGAATTTTGTGGTTTGGAAAGACACCCAACTGCCAATCAGTGCTACATCCAAACAACCCTTTAATGTACTCTTGAACTATACTATGTTAGTTGAACATCTCTGAAATTTCATTTTTGTTATCCTTAAGTTATTTACGAATATGGGATGGGATTTACCTTCATCTTCATCAACATTCAACCTTTTACTCTTTTTCCAAATCAAAACCACGAAAACAGATACACATAGGACAACAGGAACCAAAATTCCAACAGCCAAAGCAGTCTTGTTCTTCTTTCGTACAGTCGGTTCGAAATCTGGGCAAGAACTCAATACAATTAGTCAATGTTGAGCTTTCAGATACGCTACAATGTACTTTTAGAGGAATGCTAAAAGTGGACTTGCCTTTGCTTATTAGAACTGATGATTTGGTGAGCCATCACTTGGATGGTCCATAAATAGGACTATTGTAGCCATCCAATTAGTAGTGGTCAAATCACTAATTCACTATGACTTCTGAGCCATGCTATGAAACTTTTGGAAATAGCGAATGATAAAAGACAAAGGCATGAGTGTATTAGAAAATCAGTTTAGTTTCATGGCAGAGAGATCTACTTTAAAGTTATTTATCTACTTAGACATTCGATGGAGAAATATAGAGAGGAGGAATGATCTCCACATGGTTTTTATTGGCTTAGAGAAGGCTTATTATAGAGTCCTAGATGGTTAATCTCATGGGTGCTAGCAAAGAAAGGAATGTCAAAAGGATATATTAACATGATATAAGGATATGCACAAGGGAGCAATAACAAGTATAAGGTCCAGGGGCGAAGAGATAAGTGGTTCCCAATTACTATAGGCTTGCTCCACATGTCAGCATTAAGCTCGTATCTCTTTACCTCCGTTATGGATAAGTTAACAAGACATTTGCAAGAAGAGATCTCCCATGGTGTATGTTGTTTGCAAATGACAATATCGATTCATGAGTTGAGGAAGGGCGTAAACAAAAAACTAAATTTGCAGATATGTGCTTTAGAATCTAAATGATTTAAAATTAGTTCGATTAATATATATGGAGCGCAAACGAGGAATTAATTAAGATTGCGAACCAAAAAGGTTTTCAAAATGACCATTTTTGATACTTGAGTTAATAATTCATGAGAGTGGAGAGATTAAGAAGAATGTTGCTCATAGAAGTCAAGTAGGGTGGAAGAAATGGAGAATTGCCTATGGAGTTTTATATGATTAATGTGTATCACTTAAACTGAAAGGAAAATTTTACAGGATAACTATAAGACTATTTCTGCTTTAGAGACATATTCATAGGATGAGTGTAGCTTAAATGAAGATGTTGAGATGGATAAGTGACAAGACAAGGAAGGATAGAATTAGAAATGAACACGTTCATTAAATTTTAAGACTAACAACAATTGATAATAAGATGAGGAAAGTAGATTTAGATGGTTTGTCCATGAGCAACGAAAAAAAAAAAAAAAAAACCTCATCAGCTAGGAGTGAGTGGGTACAACTTGGAGGCTCTAAAAGAGAAAGTAAAAGGCCAAAACATTTGTGGGTGCAGGGAGTAAGAAAAGACTTGACAAATTATGTGGGTGTAGGTAATAAGAAAATGTGCCAGTTGGATTTTTATGTGATTATTCATGCAGCTAACCCCAATTAATTGAGATAAGGCTGAGATGATGATAATGATTTTTGGCTAATGATCCATCTATGCAATAACCACCAAACAACCAGTTGCAATTACCTAGGGGTGTCAATGGGCCGGGCTTGGACCTGGAAGATCAGAATTTGAATAGCGCTGGCCCATCAGCCTGCCCAAAACAATTCAAAATCCGGGCCCAGACCTACCCCAGGCCTGGCCGTTGACAGCCCTAGCAATAACCATCCACGATCACTACATTTATGGTTGGGCTCACACTACAAAGAATTTCTACAAAGAGCATCGGTCAATAACAGCATTTCTCTTAGTCCTATTATAGAATCAAACTTCAATAAATAAAATAAAAAATAAGAATAAAAATAAAAATAAAAAAAAACTTGAAATCTTACTAGGAGTAACATGGATGGCTGAGATGGCGGGTCCATAAGTGCCATCAGAAGGTATGCAGCAAGTCCCCTTTCCAGCCCAAAGGAGATGAATTTCAAGAACGTTATGGTGTACCACAACCAACTGTTCCTTCTCAATGGATCTGTTGACAAAACCAGCTTCCTTTTTTATATTGAAATCTTTCCATGCTAGTGTTCCCTGCACCGTTAAAATTCAAAATTTCAAAACCAGAATTTTGATTGGAACAAATGATAATTCTTATGTTTGGAACTCTTTGCAATTACAAGGAATTCAAGAAAACATCTATACCTTGATCATTGGACAATGCATGGAAAAGAAAAATAAAAAGCTAGTTTATGATTATAATAATCAAAGAGTTTTGCTTAGATCACATGATCTGAGATGGATACGATTGCTTGTGCCCCCTTCTTACAGGAAGTTCCCATAGGCGGAAGCCATGTGGGGCCGCAAATCCAAAACTCAAGTGGAACACATGGTAGGAAACAATGGGATGAACCGAACACTTCCCAGAGTCCACCTTCATGTTTATATTCCATCCAAACCGTTCATAAGGTTATTCCCACAGGGATGAATTGAAAACACAAATATTATTGTGATCTAAAACTTATGTTGCCCGATGAAGATTTCAATGGTAGACTTCCAATCTCCACTGTTTCATGTGGCGTGCCCCACTTCTAGTTTTGGATCTACCTCATTTTTAAGCTATACGAGTGGGCAAAACCAATGGGCGGAGTGGATTTCTCATGGACATCACAGTGGGCCCACGTAGCTTCTGCCTACCGGAACTTGTTGTAGGCGGGGCCCATACCATTGCCACCTATTTGAGACATGGAACAAGTGGGCCTTGCTGCCTAGATGATCCAGTCCATTATGCCAGCTCACACTCATCCAGCGTGCGATGTTGCCAATTTTCAGAAACCAATCAATCATTTCACGCCTCTTAAATGTTTGGCCTGCCAAATTTAGGCCAGATGATCTACACATTGGGTCCCATCTGATGGATGCATCGAATGTCCTACACATGCCAGACTGGCAAGTGTTTGCATGTAGGATCACTTGTCGTGGGTCTATCAAACATGTAAGATTTGAGCATAAAAGATGATCTTACAAACTTAGGAAAATGTCCTAATACAATACCTGAAGATAAATATCGAAAATGCGCTTTCCAAGGCTCTCCCAAGTTGGTGAATCTGGAAATTCCGTCTCTGCAAATTTCAGGTTCACAGTGTACTTCCCGTTTTCGAGCCCCAGACCATAATATCTCAGCGATCCTGGTGATATCCTTGCGCATTCGACCAGCCACGTGTTGGTTGTACTCGGAACATCCTTAGTGTGCCTGTAATATTTGGCGTTGCTGTAAAAATCAAACATTCCAACATTACTGACGGCCCACTTCTCTTTGCTGGCCACCTTAAAGGATGCTGGGCCCAGAGGATCATGGTCCCCCTCATACTCTGTGCCGTCAATTTTCGTCGGGGGTCCACCGCACCTGATCGCGAATGAAGAATCTGTAGATCAATGGAACAGTGGGACAGTATTGATCAGTGCATATCATATTCGAAGGATTGTTTATGTACAGTGGTACCGAGACCTTTGGATCATTATCAGATCTTGGAGATCATCAACTCATCGGATGATCACTGTTAGATCATGATCTGAACCGATCTTTTCAATGAACATGGAAGATCCAATGCAGAAAATGAAAATTTGATCTCATTAAACTGAAACTTAATATGGTTACATAAAACATGATTTTCCAACATTGAAACTATAATTGGTGGGCCTTAACCCAATAACAACACCTTTTAGATCATCCAAATCATTTCATCAGATAGAAACGTTGATAAAACTGATAGAAACATTCATAAAACTGTCCTCCATTCGAGCAATTAGGATCATCCAACTAGTGTTATTTTGAGGCCATTGCCCCTTTATGGTGAGTAACACATGATGATTTTTATATGGTGGGTTCAACCTGATGCATGGCTTGGATGTCATACACGTCCCAAGTTTAGATGTCAAACCGTACGTAAAGGTGTAGCAATCCTCTGATTACTTTCAAGTGTTATATCATAACTATAAGTAAACCACATGCAAGTGTAGTGTCTGTGACCCTAGGCACAGAGATATTCCAGTGCCCAGAGCTGTGTGGGGCCCACAGGAATGTCTGTGAACAATCCACTCCATCCACCTGTTTTGCAAGGCCACAATAGCTCATGAATCTAAAAATCGGGCAGATCCAAAACTCATGTGAGTCATAACACACGAAACAGTGGGGATTGGACACCTGGGGGTGACAGAAGTTTTGTATGAAGATGACATTTGTACCTACTGTTTACCTGAGTGGTAATAACCCAATGAACAGTTTGGATGGAATATAAACATCATGGTTGGCTCAAGGAAGGTTTCAACGGTGGACATATCTGTTCCCACTGTTTCATTTGATGTGGCCCACCTGAGGTTTGATTCTACTTGATTTTTAGATTCCCGTCCTACTGTAGTCTTTCAAAACAGATGGAAGAATGGATTGGCCGTGGACATCTTTGTGGGCCCCACAGGCACAGGCACAGGCACAGGTATATCTCTGTGTACATGGTCACATGCTATCTGATTCCAAACCATATACACCTAAAGATACAATAAGAACAGGAAGCACGCACCCACGTTTTATAGGACAGCGATCTCA
The DNA here is from genome assembly GCA_003013855.2 of Liriodendron chinense. Lineage (NCBI taxonomy): Eukaryota > Viridiplantae > Streptophyta > Magnoliopsida > Magnoliales > Magnoliaceae > Liriodendron > Liriodendron chinense. The sequence goes on along the minus strand of ML058328.1, from coordinate 1,398,116 downwards.
TGCCTTGGGGGCCACTGTACTGTGCACATGTAGCCAATGTGGATGAGATCTGAACCGTTCGTTCAGCTGTTGCATTTCAGTAGTGAATAGGGCTAGAGACCAAGCATCAGATTGATTGGATGAAACAAAATAACTAACTTCATGATGAACAAATATGGACAGAATAAGGGGGGGAAATGGGATTACGATCCATCATACTCAATGAGAAAAAGTTCATTGATCAGACAGCCAGGATTCCCCAGCAAAAACATTTCTGGTTGATGGCAAAATCAATGATGGATGAAGCAGATAACTATACATACATGCCAAATGTACAGTAAAGATATTGGGCGGACTATAACTCCCAATGCAAAAAGGCGCATAGGACCACTACCCCATTTTATTATTATGTATATATGAAAAAAAGAAGATTATCTATTGATATAAATGGAAACGATGGCTTACAGATTGGAGAGTTCCGATAGCATGGAAAGCTTCGCTGAAGACAATTCATGCTTAAAGGCAAACCACTGAATGCACAAGAAAAATGACTGTTAAATTACGGCCATTATATGATGGAACTACAGCCATTGATTACAGAGGCTGTCTAGCTAGCTGGCTTAACCAAGAAGCCAAAATGCAACATGGATAAAATCAATGCGGGAAAAGGCTGTATTCAGGTGGCCAGGTATATAATGTTGTGAACCAATGCTTCTCCTCTCTCTCTCTCTTTCTCTCTCTCTCGGTGAACTAATGCTTTTATTATCTTGATTCATTTAAAAAACAATGACATTGATAATCACCTGCTGTTAGAACCATCAAATACGAAATTATTAGCCACCAAGTTCCTGCACACAAGGAGAACAGTGTGAGTATCATCGACAATGTTGAAAGAAAAGTTCTCTTATGATGCACATTTAAAAATGTATGTCCTAATCGAGGTTGTTTTCCAGTGGGCCATCAGGGTCATGCACCAAAATTACAGTAATTGGGCAATTCTGACTCTCCAACTGTACATTTTTCATTTTTCCTACCAAGTGCCTTTTGAGTGATCATCCCTTTTGAGATCACAATCCAGTCGCTTTATCTTTTGGGGGGCCCACCAAATCATCAGTCCTGATTGGTGTACAGACATTCCAAATGTAACCTAGAAATGTTTTCGAATATTTCGGACATTATAACTTTAAAACAATTTTTATATTATGAAAAGAAAGAAAGAGGGTTACGACTTCCATCCTAACCCTGGAAATGTTACATTTAACAGTGTAAAACAAGTACAAAAAAATGGTGCACGTGGTGAAAAGATGAAGGTTTGTGCCTCCTCAGACATACAAGTTTAAGCCGTCATGTCCAACCCAAGGTGGAAAGCTTCCTGATAATTGATTGTATGATAAATCTCTGCAAATTATATATATAAAAAAAGGAATATAAAAGATGACCCAAATATTGAATGTAATATAACATTTATCAGACGAACAGACACCAAGTTATATATATGATCATGATCATTAAAATCACTATCTTTGGCATAGAAAACAAATTATCTCCGTTGTTGAAGAACAATGGAAATTTAGCAGCCACAACTCCTGTCTATATACATAAAGCTAGTTTAATTTTGACTGTAAAAAAGCTTGTGATAACACAGGACCTGCGACAACACTCTGTACTGCTATTAATATTTTGCAGCTCACTGAAACAAATTAAATCTTGTATGTGGGGTCTCCTAAGGCCACCAGTCAGCAGTAGCCAGTTGATGTTCAAAATTCAAATGGATTTCTCTATGAAAACATGGCACTTGATGGAGACAAAATGAACCAAAGAAATCTTCACGATTCAATCATTTACATAAATCAACTGCAGAGATGGCACGGAAATGTGATCCGAAGTTATGTCTAGGTTGCATTTCAATGAAATAACGAGTTCAATTCAAGTTATTATTTCAATAGAAAGGAAATAACCAAATTGTAGTAACCTTCAAATTCATAGTGTCCGAGAGGATAAAAAAAAAAAACGTTTTATATTATATTTTTGGGGCTCCCTAACTATAAATTTCCCCAAATTCCGTTCTCATAACTCTTCTCCATAACATAGTAAAAGGGCTCAAATTGAAGTTATAATGTAATTTCGATGTGGGGTCAAAAACTAGTTCTTCGCCATGGATATTATAGAAAGTAAGGGGTGTTTGGATGGTGGAAAACCAAGACGTGGATATGGAAAATAAACTAGAATCCTCAGACCTTCATCTGTATGTTTGGGATCCCACTTTTGCATGGATTCCATGTATGATCACCTGGAATAGTCACCTTCTGTATTTTCCTTGCCTTTAAGGTCGGTTGGATTCCACCCTATATGTAACTATTTTTTATTTATTTTTTATTTATTTTATTTTATTTTAAATTATGGCAGTGAAAAAGTTACGTTTTTTAAGTTAAATTAGCTTGATAAGTACCTTTTCAAAAGTAACTTGTACCTTAAAAGTTGCTTTAATCCATTCGCAAAAAAACATAAACCTTTTTACATTTCTGCTTTCTCTCCTTCTCTTTCTTTCTCATCTCGCCGCATAGTGAATAATCCATGTCAAAAGTGGTCCTACATGATGCATGATGAACAACCCACAATGAAGGTGGGGCCCACACAATGGACGGTCCATATATCAAAGGTGGGCTCCTCATGATGGGTAGTGAAGATTGAAGGTGAGTCCCATATGATGGACAATTAACATTGAAGGTGGGCTTCATGTAAGTCTATAACCACTAATGATGAACAATCCACATCAAAGGTGAGCCCCCACATGATGGATGACCCACATTAAAGGTGGGCCCCACTCAATAGATATTAGAGGTGGGCTCCATGGATGGGAATGGACATTGGAGGTGGCCCCCACATGCTGGATGACCCACAACAAGGTGGGCCCCACATAATGGACAGTCCACATGAAAGCGCCCCCCCCCCCCCCCCCCCCCAATGATGAATGATCCACATCCAAGGCAAGCCCTGCATGATGGACGACCCACATTGAAGGAGGGCCCACATGAGGGACTATCCACATCAAAAGTGGGCTCCACATGATGGGCGATGGATATTAAAGTTGGGCCCCACATGATGGATGACCCATATCTAGATGGGCCCCACATGAGGACAATCCACATAGAAGGTCAGCCCTAAATAGGCCACATCCAAGGCGGGCCTCGCATGATGGACGGCCCACATCCAATACTTAACATGATGGATGTCCACATCCAATGTCTACATGATGGATTGTCCACATCCTTGGTGGGCCCGGATGATCATGGATAGCCCACATCATAAATGAGCCTCGCATGGTGGATGGTCCACATTGTAGGTAGGCCCTACATGCTGGATGGTTCACATTGAAGACAGGGCCAAGGTGGGGCCAACATAATGAATAGTCCACATCAAACGTTGGCTCCAGGTGAAAGATGGTGGTTATTAAAGGTGGACCAAAAAAACTTGAGAGATGAGTATTCATGTGATGTTATTACTTTTTAGCTAATAAACATGCCTATTTCTTGAAAAAAGAAGTAGAAACCAAGATAATCCTTTCTTGTATAATCCCCTCAACTGATCTGGAAAAGTGGATGGACGGCATGGATACATAATACATACATCAAGGTGGGCCCCATGGTAACCCCATGGTAAGGGCCGCACTGTCTTGGGTGAGGCCGGGGACTCACCTAATCCACTCTCCTCCAAATATGCGACATAGGTGGTTGATTTTGCCCAAATAGCCCTTGATTGCTTCCTCATTGTTTTAAAACGAATGTGGAAACGATTGCCTTCTATTCAGACGCTAATCTCCATCAGGCAATGGGGCTATCAGGTGTGGAAGCATGGACCCTGGAAGCAGTTCTAGGAGGTGGTGGTGGTGTTTGGATACGTCTCTTTGGCATTCCTGCCCACGCATGGTTAGAATCAGTTACTACAGAGCTGGGACAGTATTTCGGAAAGGTGATCGAGATTGACAGTGGAGCAAGATACGGGATCTTTTAAGTCTTTGCAAGGGTGAAAGTGATTCTCCACCTAGGAGTGGATGTTTACATGGTGAGGAACCTGGAGGTGGCAGGGAGTTCTTTCCCTGTTTTTGCTACCATTGAATAGATTTCCATGGAAGCAGCTTCTACAGAAGTAGAAGCTCTCGATCCGGTCCAAAATCTAGGAGTGGAGAGCACTAAGATATGGGTCGAGAACACTTTCCATCAGCCTACGGACAGCCCTGTAGTTTGCCCCCCAGGTGTTTGTTCCAATACCAATCCTCTAGTTCTGGCCTTGAGGTGCGCCCACCAGCTGTTTGTTCTTTTGATAGACCACATTCTTTAGACCCTCATGATGTTTGTCAATTGCTTGGTCAGCCAGCCCTGTTTTCTCTCATAGATAGGCAGGTAGATGCCTTCCATAACCTCCCCCCATCCCACCCGTTGGGCCCCCTTAGGTGTGAGCAGATACCGTTGTTCGCCTTGAGTCAGGTCAGGGAGCTCTTGGCCCTAATCCTCCTCTAGGGCCCAATTCAGTCAATGGAAAGTTTGCCCACAAGTTGGCCTTAGAGGAGGCCCGTCGACTACAGCAATGGGACGAAACTGTTGCGGATGTGCAACTGCTTTTTCGGCTAGAGTCTTCTGCAGGGAATATTAGGAGGAGGCTCTGCTTCAACCACCCTACCCCTCCTTTCCCAAGTAGGGGGGGGGGGGGGGGCATCGACTTTGGTTGACTCGAGGACAGAATTTGTCAATACAGATATATCTTCTCACCCCTTGGAGCTGGATAAGAGGGGAGACTTTTCAGAGGGCTTGCATCTTGTAGTAGACCCGGCTCCTTTCTTTAGTGAGAAATCACAGTTCAGGGACTAGGGTGTGGTTCAGGGCAGCAGTGTTAGTAACATTTTGTAGGGAAATGGCACCAACAGTGATCATACCTCTGTTTTATCAGAATCCCAACAGATGGCTCTCCAATTGGGTCAGCATGGAATAGATCTAGGAATTGATATCTGTGAGGATAGATCTGATCTTGCAGGTTCATTCAAGTTGGACTAGAAAGCAAGTACAAATCAATAGTTCGAGGGCAGAATTGGTTCAGGTGCAGATTTAGTCAAGCTAGATAGCGGGCAGGCTTCAGTGGACTCGTATGGTAGATTGAGAAGACTCAAGTGCAGGGCCATGAATACAGGTTGTGTGACTGATGGATAACAACCTTGTTTAGAACACTCGAGGGGTGGGAAATTCTTCCACAATTAGATCAGCTAAGAGGGACATTAGTAATTTCAAGTGGGGATTGTGGCCATTCTCAAACCCATGCTAGAAGAGGGTAAAAGAATCAGAACTAGTTTGAGACTGAGCTTCCATTCATCTATTTTAAATGCTGCAGTGGCAGAAAATTTTGGATTTTCTTTAAATCTTCCCTGGTTGTAGATATCATTTCAGCTTCTAACCAACTTATCTCTTTGGGTGTTGACATTTAGGGGCGTTCAAATAGGTTGACAGTCTCGGTGTTGTACACCAAGTGTTCTAAGATCCTGAGAAGGCAGCTTTGGTAGGACTTGTCAAACTTAGCAAGAACTAGGCCGGGGACATCAGCTGTTTGCAAGGACTTCAATGCTGTGACAGGGCCTTTTGAAAGATTAGGTGGCCGAGCTCTAGACCAAGGTAGCTCCATGGAATTTGCTGATGCTATCAACCTTACTGGGCTCATTGATGCAGGTTTCATTGGTAACAAGGTTACCTGGAGTAGCAACCACCCAAGGCAGTCTTGTGTAAGGGCTAGGATGGACCAGGCTTTGTGTAGCATTGATTGGTTTACTTGTTTTCCTCACTTCAAGGTGCAGCATCTTCCTAGGGTGAGTTCAGACCATGCCACTCTGCTGCTTTCCTTCCCAAAGAGTCAAAACGCATCCCAAAGTCCTTTCGCTTTCAGCGAATGCCGATGGTACATGAAGCTTTCAAGAACATGGTGAAATCTTCTTGTGTGTGAGGTAGCCCATGTTCATTCTCCAAAGCAAACTAAAGAACCTCAAGCATGTGTTAAAAGCCTGGAACCAAGAAGTTTTCATAATGTTTTTCAGAAGCTAAAGGAATCCGAGGAGGAGCTTAATCGAGCAGAAGTGTGTGCTCAGGATTCCTCAGAGTTGCAAGACTAGATGCGGTTCGATGTTGCCAAGGAGTCCCTCATCCAGCTGGAGCTAATGGAGGAAGTGTTTTGGAAGCAAAAATCGAGGAACAAGTGGCTACAAGAGGGAGACCACAACAGGAAGTTCTTCCATCATATGGCGAATGAGCATTCTAGGAAAGTAACTATTTTGGAAATCGATCTTGTTCCAGGTGATAAAACTTCTTACCTGCCTATAACTAAAGAAGAGTTGTAGCTACTTCTCTAAGTTGTTTAAGGCTGAGCAAAGGGAGCCAGTTGGTTGTTTCCTGGATGCTATATATTCTAACCTACATTTTGGCAGAGGAAAATGCAGCCCTGCTTTCAGAGTCTACTCTCGAGGAGGTGAGAATAGCAGTTAAAGCTTTACCAACGGATGGTGCTCCCAGGCCGAATGGTTTTTCAGGTGCTTTTTTTATTGGGTGTGGGGACACAATTGCTCATGATATTCTTGAAGCTATTCGTTCTCTCTTTCTAGGTGATGCTATACCTTGTGCATTTGCTTCTTCCCTTATCTGCCTCATCCCCAAATCCCCCTCAACAGCTAAGTTCTCTGACTTTTTCCCTATCAGTCTGTGCAACTGTGTAATTTTTTTTTTCTAAAGTCCTAGCTAACAGGTTGGACACTCTTCTTCCCAGGATCATTTTAGAAGGGCAAGGGGCTTTTGTCTAAGGCCGCTCTATTCTGAAAAGCATTTCTCTCGCTCAAGTTGTCTTCTGGGATATTAACAGAAAAGTGCAGGAGGAAACATTCTATTGAAGATGCTCCTGATAGAGTAGATTGGGGTTTCCTTTTAGAGGTGCTTCGGAAGTTTGGATTCAATTAATCAAGAGTGGATTCTCCTGGTAGAAAAAATGCTGGAATTGTTGTTGGTTCTCAGTTATGGTTAATGGGGAACCTTGTGGCTTCTTCAAATCTTCTCATGGTCTGTGCCAAGGGAATCCAATTTCTTCCAGCCTATTTATTATCGTAGAAGAAGCTTTTAGACACGGGTTTCGTAGACTTGTCGAGAGAGGCTTATACAAACCCTTCCAAGTTCGTTGCGGGTGTCCTCTAGTCACTCACTATTTATGGATGATACGATTCTGTTTATAAATAGTAGCAACCAGTCTCTGAGAGTGGTAATGAACTTCCTGCAAAGATATGAAAGGATTTCTGAGCAAAGGGTCAATAAGCTAAAGAGTCGCTTGTTTACTTCATCTAAGCCGCCAGTAGGTCACATTAGATCAATGGAAAGAGTCATGGGTATCTCCCATTCAGCTGCTCCCATCCAGTATCATGGAGTTGCGATCTTCAATGATCATTCTAAAACTATGTTTTGCGATCTTCAATGGTCATTCTAAAACTATGTTTTTCCAACCCCTCATAGGCAAAATTCAAGAGCACATGGAAGGGTCGAAAGGCAGGCTTCTATCCTAGGCGGGCAAGATCTATTCTCATTAACCACATCCTCTCTAGCATCCCAGTTCACACACTGGCAGCTGCAGACGTTCTAGCGAGTGTGTTGTCATCCATAGAGAAAGTTTTTGTTGATTTCTTTAGGGGATGAGAGGCAAGAAAGAAGCTTCACTGGACCAATTGGAAGCTCATCTCCCTGCCGAATGTCGAGGTTGGTTTGGGTATTAGAAGACTCAAGTGACGAAGAGCTTCAGGATGACGCTGGCGTGGTCTGTTAGTTTCGGCGAGAGCTCTAACATCTAAGCATCCTTTTTGTGTACCAACTATGGTATGGACCTCTCCAACAGTGATCGAGCTGTTTTCTAGTTCTCTGTTTCTCCTTTCTGAAACAGGATAAAGGGTCTCTTCCCAGTGTTGGTCAGTCGTCTCGTTGGCTGATTGGGCGCGGGGACTGTTGTATATGTTCTGTGGGTTAGACAGGGCTGGGCCCTCTCAGCTCTTGGGCGCTCGATCAGCTCCCTCCAGTAGCTTCGATTGAAGGATGTTCTGGGTCCAGGGGGTTTTCTTCCCCATGCCCTTCTCTAGGTTATTCTTCCACAAGTAGTTTTTGAGCACATCAGAGAGGAGGGCTTCTACACGTCATCTAGGGATGATAAATGCATGTGGGCTGCTTCCCCCTCGAGTGTTTTTGAAGTAAAATTGGCTTGGGGTCTGTGCAGGGTTGCGGCTGGTAGAAAGTATTGGGCTAGATGGGTTTGGCATTCTAAGTTGCCGACCAAGATATCACTTTTTGGTTTGAAACTTGTTTGAGGGGTAGTCCTGGTTGATGGCCAAATTCAAGCAACGGGTATAAAGCTGGCCTCTAAGTGTGAGTGTTGTGGCATCGAGCGTTGCCCATCTCCAGCAGAAGAATCGTTGGACCATCTCTTCGCCACAGGAGATCTAGAGTCGCAGGTATAGAAACACTTCAGTCCCCTTTTATAGTTAGTTTTTTTTATCGGTCCAATCGGCAGTAGGGAGGGCTAAGCAATTGTGGTTGGCAGTTTCATCCACTGGCTGTTTCTTCACGTTGCACAACCTGATTCCCTACTTAATTTTTTTGGGAGTTTGGGTTGACAGGAATCGGTGCCATTTCGATGGTCTTCTAGTTAACATGACCTAGACGATTTCCCGGGTACATTGGTGGTTGAAGCTTATCAGCCCATCCCTCCCTTCCCCAAAGAGTCAGTCTTTCTCTCCAGATGGTGCTCCAGGCCATGGAAATTATCTCAGGTCCTTCCCGGGGCAAAATCATGTCGGTGGTGAAATGGGATGGACCGGATGTAGACTGGGTAAAGTTTAACATTGACGGTTCGGCGCATGGGAGGGGGAGCCGATTTTCACTTTTTCTTCTGGTTATTGTTTGGAATCAAACTCTAAGGCCGAAGCCTGCACACTGGTTGAGGGCCTTTACTATTGTGTGGCCTGAGGTTTTTCTCAAAAATTAAAGTGGCGAGTGACTCTAAGTTTGTAGTGGACATGTTTAACAAAGCGTTTCCTCCGGGTTGGAGCTTCTAGTACTCTTAGGTCTGAGTTGACTCGCTCATACGCTGTGTTTGCCCAAAGATTTCTTTCACTCTGAGAGAATCTAATGGCATAGCGGATTGTCTAGCCTGTCTATAGAGCGAGTCCTAGACAAATCAAATTTTCATTAGCCCTTCGAATCTCCCCTAGTCTATCCGAGGAAGTCTCTTTCTCAATTGAGTGGTCCTAGGTTATGTTAGGTTGAGATGTGGATCTTTACTTGTGTGGGGGTATATGATAGGCGGGCTCCGACATTTTTTGTGTTGCGGGTAGGCCCGAAATTGCCTGGTGTCTGTTGTATAGATCACTTAATTTCTTTATTGATATTTGGTTTTAAAAAATTTCGGCTGGATTGTGAACATTTAGTTCAACAAAAAAAAGGAAGAAAGAAAGAAAGAAAAGGATTGTGAACATTCAATTCAACAAAGAGAACATAACAAACATAGAAGTAGGTCTACGCCCCTTCAAGCATTAGTCTTGGTGAAGAAGTAACCTTCAAATTGCAAGTGTGATTATTTCTAGTCCAACTTGAACAGAACATGATTACAATTTGGAGACGACCCTCAACTGGAATGCTGAAGAAGGAGAATCCAATTTGGGTATTTGTACTTTAGTAGACTATATGTGCGTGCATGTGCATGTGTGTGTGTGTGTGCGCGCGCGCGTGCGTGTCTGTATATGGAAAATGGTACTATGATGTCCAACCTCATGGGAGCTTCCCATGAGGTGGAGCTGTGTGGGTCCCACTATGATGTGTCAGACATCCACCTCATCAGTCAGATGCACCCTTCCATGGTGGGCTACGAGCCTAAAAATTAGGTAAATTCATGACTTAGGTGGGCCACACCATAGACAACAATTGAGAGTGGTTACTTGCTCATTAAAACCTTCATGGTGATTTATAAGGCCCACCGAGATGTGGTTCGCACATCCAGCCCATCCATTGTGTGTGTCCCACTTGGATGAGGTGTCAAACCAAGTTTTAGCTATATCCAAAACTCATGTGTGCCCAACCAAGTGCTTTAGATGTTTTAGGCATGTTTTCACATGGTTTTAGATGATATGTCCCACTTAAGTTCCGACACATCCCGTAACCTAGATGGGACCCACCAAAGCACAGTGTGGATGTCCGACACAACACAGTGGAGCCCACACAGCTCGACCTCAGCTTCCCATGAGGCGCGCGCGCGCACACACACACACACATTCATTTCACAACATTTTCCCCCAAATTTCATCTCCCTTCCATATGGTACCAAAGCTTGGATTTTCCCCAACCCTAGTTTTGTTCTTCCATTCCATCCTCCCTTTTACGGATAACAGGGCTAGGGATTGAAATTCAACTTGATAGTGTCTCCAAACATGCCCAAGGCTATAAGTTCAAATGAGTCAGATGAACATACACATTAAGAAGACTTTCGATTTTTTGGGATGGCAGTGTACCAGATAAGCTATTGTTTCCAAGAAACCTGAAAATCGCAATAATGACATACATAGATCAGAGAGAATTATGTAAAGAACATTGGATTGAGAAAGGTTGTTTAATTCTTACAAGTAAACAAGCGTCGTAATATTGAAGAGAGAGCTTGGAATTTGGCCATTTAAATTGTTGAAGCTCAAATCCCTACAAAAGTAAATAACTTAATATGGTAGAAGAAAACAAAAGTGAGATGGAATTACTAAGAAGGTGATTCAGAGATCAACGGCATGTGAGAGGTCCTTTGTATGGCCTACGAGATGCATGGTCCGCATTATAGTGTGGTGAGGCATAACAAGTCAAGGCAAGTTTGAGAAGCAACAAATGGCAAGCAGTACTAGCAAAATTCATATCTATGTCATGGGTCAAAAACTGAAAAAGTTAACTCAAATGATTAAGTCTATTGGGTTAGCTTGAGTCGAAGACTTGCCCAAAAAGTTGAAAGTAGAAACTCATTATAAAATTTGCAAACTAGCGAAAATGAGGAAACCTATTTGAGTTTTTTAATCATCAAATGAGTTCCTCATTGATTCATCTTAACTCAGAACCCAATTGACTTGAGATGACTCAATGAGTTTTTTAAAGCTAAGATTGCCTATGTTTGACGCCCCTAGTCACATGCTAAAGTTTATCATGAAAGTTGGCCTAAATGTGCGGGCCCGAGGGACCCGACGGTCTACACAATATGTGACATTCGAAAAACCTGAAAATCTACAATGCACGTCATGTACTCCACCTAACCATTGTGGGAGCAAAGAAGTCTTATCATCCATCTAATTCTACGATTAGGATGCCCCTAATTACGATCAAGGGATGGGCTGGATGGACAAAATCCACGATATATTATTTCTCCCTTTCTCTCATAACTATAGGATACCATTTATGCGGGTTCCCATCTCTGTTTAAAGGAAAGGGTCAAGGAGTTTGGATGAGGTTGGAAGTTATCCAGTCTCATCCGATCTCACTTATCTCAATTTCAAGCTCGAAGTCAAATTTAAACCTTGGAATTTAAAAATTAACTATAGAGAGAAATCATAAATGATAAAAGGAGGAAAACTTGTGTGGGACCCACGCACTAGTGGTTGTTCACAAGTGGGTCCCACAAGCCCATGTCCAACATATCTCACTCAATCATGTTGTAGGATCGACACAATATAGATTGTTCATCTAGCTTGTATCATAGCAGCCAAAATAAAAAAATCACAATAAAAAGAATTAAAGTTGTAGGACCAGTTAGAATAATGTTATCTCCTCACGGGTGTCTGAGTACTAAGTGGCAACCTAACTAGTAATCAATAACTAAAGATTTGCAAGTATCACAGGATGAATTTAGCTTCCAATCTAGAGTACTTGGCCAATATATGCGCTTATCCAACTTATTGAGTTATTCTGAAAGCTCAGCTTTTCATAAACATTAGTTTGAAACATTTTAAAGTAATACTATATTATATATATTTCTAAAAAAAATATTATTTACAACAATCTATTAAAAACTCAATATTGCTAGTGGATAAGTTGTTAAGTGTACATTAATATTTCTAAAAACTCGGTGTAATTGTCATGGGATCTTTCCCATGCAAATCGATGTATAATTTAGAATTAATTAATCCTCTTTTTTGGCATAACTGAGTCTGACTAATCAAGGGCTCTTTGTCATCGTATATTAAAGTAGTAACACTCAGTCTCACCCTCACAAACACAAAATGACGGTAGCTAAGCATACAATGAGTCACCTGCGGGGCTGACTACTCTCACGTTATAATGATTAGATTGAATCAAAGCAATATGTGGGTAAAAGGTCCCTACATGGGGCTGGAATCTACGTTATAAAGTAGACAATACAAGGCATATGTTGGGTCTACAATAGCAAGTCTCTTACATGAGGTATGACTTATCTCATAACCTCGTGACCTGACACTTATTTAAGCCATAGCAATAATTGCACAAAGTGCAATGAAGTGATTATGTTATTCGACTTGATTAGTCTCATCTTCAATATTTTAAGACCTAAGGCGAATACGACTCACTCGTATCCTCGTATTCTTTTCTTTATAATAGATGGTGGTTCATACCTCAATATATGAATGTCACCTCTATTGCACCTCTTACACATTTAGGATCGGTCAACTGTTGAGCTCTGAATTGTGCATAATCTAACCCCAATTAATCACACATTATGCATGCCTTTTATGTTTAAAGACTTATCTAATGCTTGCTTTTCTGATTGTAGGAGTAAGGAAGAGACTTCACCAAACTAATGACAAAGGACCTTCCTAATACATGTTGAAGATCAAAGAAAAAAGTAAGAAAAAGAGTGAAGAAAAGAAACAAGAAGAAGAAAAGAAAAGAAGAAAAATTACCCTGAGAGATTGATCTCCCATCTTGAGCGACTCCTAGCCTGAGAGATTGATCTCTCATCCTGAGCGATTGATCGACAGCTCTGAGCGAATGATCGCTCACAGCAGAATTGATAGATTTTTTACTGGATTAAAGTACATAATTGCAATTGATCTCTCATCCTGAGCGATTGATCGCCCAGCTTGTATATTAATCGATAGAATGCAGATTTTTGAAGAATTACTGCTGGAACTCTCTGAACACTTTTTGGACCCAGCGATCAATCGCCCAACCACTTACGATTGATCACTCGACCGCCCAGATGTCCAGATTGCAGTTTTTACAGTTGACCCGAAAAGTCGATTGATCGCCCAGCCCAATCGATCAATCGCTCAGACCCAAAAATAGAAATTTTTAAATCTGGGTTCCGATTTTCTCTGTGCAGTGCGTAAGTTTTACACAAATTCTTGAAGATTCTTCATTTGTGGGGTATGAAAGCTATAAAAGGAGACATCCACTTCATTCCTAGGGCATCTAGCAACGAGGGGAGTAAATGATTCAAGACCCAGGAGGCTTCCTAGCCTCCTACAACTAGTTTTCTTCTTCTAATTCTAGTTCTAGTTTGTTTTTATGCTTTTCATTAGTTAACCTCTTAGCTAGGGCTAAGAGGTGAAGCTTGTAGTAGATCTAAGATGTTTTAATTCATTTTTATTGGTTTCAAGTTGGATTTTTATTGATTGAACAATGGTTTGTTGAGTTTAAAAAAAGTTCTAAGTACTTTTTCTTAATCTTATGATGACTCATAAATGTTTGGAAGAATTGCTTTAGTGCTTAGTTGTTTTGCATAAATATAGACCTATATGCTCCGAGGAATCGGATTCAAGACGCTCTAGACTTGGTTCTTCATGTGGGAACTTCAAACCAAAGTTCTACTTTTTATGAGAAGTCTGAAACATGTGTTGTTTATTTCTGTGATTTGAATCAAGTTCAAACCATGATATAGTTAAACTTTGTGACAGGGTTTGATGATTATCATAGTTGTGAACTTAATCTATTGGAACTAGGATTGGCCTATGCAATTGAGTGTGCTCAAGTCCTAACTTGAATTGAGTGAATCATGTTGATGAACAACACATGGGACAGACTGTTTTGCTGAATTAACCGCTCTATATTTCTGCTAGATAGGATTTTATTTCAATTCTAGTTATGTAACCGAATTAACCGCTCCATATACTATACGCAGAAGCTTATGGAGCTTGTAGAACTATGACTAAATTCTAGAGGGGGTGGGGGTGATTAAGACCGTTTAAAAATCTATTTTAAAAACTTCTTTTCTAATTAAACAAATTTAACAATTATAAACTAATTAAACAAGAACACTTAGCTTCAAAGCATAAGTGGTTCCAATCACAAAGACTAGCAAAGGATAAGCAAATAAGTAAACTTGCCTAAGCACATAGATTATAAACATGCACCATGTTGAGCTCCTAATCAATGTGCAATACTCTTAGACAACAAATGATATCACTACTAAGCAACTAGTCTAAAGAGCTAAGTAAACAATATGGAATTTATCATGCTAAGCATATGTCTACTAGCAAAGTGAACATACATCTTGTGTGTGAATCTACCTAATCAAGTACATAACATCTGAACCATCCAAGCATTTATATAATCATAATTAATTGAAAAACAATGCATGAAAGGAAATGACTTAATTGACAATCACAAACACAAGCATGTAAAGTGGTTTGACTATTTATCTACTCCACTCTCGGTTCAAGTACTCATCCCTTAAGAACACCGACATTTACTAGCGAGTTTAAATTAGATTCCTCCTAACTTAGGTGTTTTAAATTAGTTTCACCCTACTGAAAATTTTGACAAAGTTCATATTTCAACCAGGATGTTTATGGGTTCCATCCTACTTAGGAATTTGATAAGGATCCTTCCGATTCTTTAATTCTAATCCTAGAACCTAATGTACACTCCCACCGCAGGCTCCCCTTAGAAACTTGATCGAGTTTGAATATCAAACTCTCACAATCCTCCTCGAGAAAAGAGTGTAACCGGACTCTCAATATGACACTTACTTGTCGGATGAATCCCTTGTTCACAGCCTTTTTGAGTTTCTTGATTTCCGCTATTCCACGCTTCAGTCAGCTCTCCTTTGCTCCCCCAATCATGTTGCTAATGCGTTGTTAATGCCTCAGCTCAACTAATCAATCACATCACATGTGATGCTCTTAAAATACCCAAGGTGATAGGAGATGATGTGAATTTTGTACAACTTAGTAGAAGTTGGTTGGCTAGAAGAATTCCACCTAATAGGATCTTTAGAGAGGTTTAAACTAAGGATATACCTATGGTCAAGGTTTCTAATGTTAACCTCTGAATTGTACATATTCTAATCCCAATTCATTACACATTATACATGATTTCTATGCTTAAAGAATCATCTAATGCATGCTTTTATGATTGTAGGAATGAGAGAGAGACTTATGGATTCGATGCTAAAAGACCACATTTGGATACATTGAAGCTCAAGGAGAAAATCAACAAAGGAGCGTTAAAGAATCACATAAAAAAGACTTAGATTGGCCAGAAAGAAACAAAAACAGAAAATTGAATTTTCGGCCACCGGGCGCCTGATCGTCATTTGACTGGGCACCCAAAATTTGAAATAATTATGCTGAACTCACTGAAACTTTTTGGACCTGATCAGGCACCCGACCATTAGTGTCGGGCGCCTGACCGGCATAACAGGGTGCTCGATGAAGTGCCCGAAATTAAAAAATGAAATCAAGTCAGTTGCTAGACAATTATGTGGTATGGTCGGGCACCCAACTACCACAGCCCGAGCACCCGACTACCGACATAAGTGCGTAAGTTCTTACACAATTTAAGGTGGTGGACGAATTTTCTTATAAAAGGACACCTTGACTTCTTTCATAGGGCATCCTAGAAGAGATCTATAGTCGTTGGAGGTAGAGATGATTGTCGTGGAGCGTCTACAACTCCTCCGACTCCGAGTTTTCTAGTTTATCTATGCTTTCTAGTAGTTTTTCTTTTGTTTCTAGTTCAAGTATGATAATGCTAGGTTAGAACCTCTTAGCTAGGGCTAAGAGGTGAAGCTTATAGTTAGTTTTGATGTTCAATTCGTTTATTTCAAGTACTCTTACTTAATTATGAATTTTCAAGTTTTAGTTTGCATAAAGTTGGTATTTTTAGAAGTTTTATGAGAGTTTGTGTACTCCGGACACAAGTTTCTTACAATTCTCTCAGATTATCATTATGGTTTGATGACATTCGAATTGTAGTAACCGTAGAGCATGTAATGATCTCTTGGTATGACTGTTACTTTGAATGCAACAAGTTCAAGTTCTTTATACTTCATTAGAACTAGAAATCTGAAATTTCAGATTTAAGTAAGACTGTTTGTGTTGAATGCAATATCTTCCAATTAGATGAAAGATAGGACTTTGATTCTAATTGTATTTGTGATTGGATGAATGGATTAGAATTAAGCTACTACAAGTGGATCCTTAATGCTCTAGTTTCTCTTTAATTTCTCAGATTTTCTCTATTCTATTTACTGTTTCTACTTAAGTTCTTAAACTCTGATTTTCTTAAACTTCCTAAGTTAAAGTTATTAAAATAGTTTGAGTTGAGTTTATCCTTTTCCCTGTGAATCGACCTTGGTCTCATTATTATTACATCACGGCTTTGCACTTGAGGCGAGCGAACACCTAAAATATCTAAATATCAAGATAGAACAAGTTTATCTTCATATAAGCTCTGAATGCTCAATCTTGTGATTTAATATAAGGAAGATGACTTAGAATGCTTAGGATTAGAGCCTAATGGTATGGACAATGAGGGTAACTTCTAATGCACTAAAATCTCTTTAAAAAACCTTAAAAATCAGACTAAAAATATATAGAGTAAAAGCTCTAACAAATAGAAGACGACAGCCAATGGCTAGTTACCGACCGGCCGACCGACAGGTTGTAGGGGTCCACGATCGGTCAATCGTTGAGCCATGATCGACTGAATTATGGCCTAGGAATGGTTTTTGGTTGTTGTCCCATTCTTTTCATCAATCAACCGGTCTGAAATAGCCCAGGGACATTTTTATGTTCATTTGCTACTGTCCCATTTTAGGCCTCTCACGATCGGTCGGCCAAGGGCTAAGATCTGTCGGTCGGGCATGTTTTGTTGTTTTTTGTGTGATGTGTTTTACAGCAGCACATGTAACCTCTTGGGCCATTCTTTAAATGATCTTTTGGGACACCTAACGCCATTCTAATATGACTAAAGGTCTACCTATTAGGTCAAGGTCATTTAGAGGTTTGTGTTTTGGTTTGGTTCAAGGTTCAAGCTTCAAAGTTTTACTAAGGCATCTCTTTTACCTATTTCTTCTTCCTTGACGTAGTAGGTCCATTCAAGTCTTCAATCTTCATCTCCTTTAAGCTAAATCAATACGAGACTCATTGACCTATGTAATTGACAAATAAAATGCACTATTATGCCATAGAAAAGTGCACTAACGATCTCCCCCCTTTGTCAATTAGGTAACAAAAACCCAACATACCAAAACAAAATACATGTACAAGAGATTACAATGATATTGAAATAAATACAGGACTCTTGACATGGCAAACTAAGAAGCTCTTTTTCATTTTCTCCCCCATAACCTATCAATCCCTACAATACAAAACATAACAAACTTGTTTTGATTAGACTTGATCTTTCTCCCCCCTTTTATTAGTAATTGACAAACTAACTTCTCCCTCTTAATGATACATTAATTAAGGTTAAGGTAAGAGAGTTTAGAATGTCGACAGTTATAACTGTAAGCACATGCTAACTGAGGAGAGTATAGGATGCATGATCATATAAGCATGAAGTATGTATGGAACATGATTAACAAGAAAATGTCTATCTAAGCATAGTGATCATGCATAGTTGTTCATTTTAAGATAATCATGAAACTTAATGACTAAGGTAAGGATTAGCATACAATTAAGATATTATTTAGCAGGATTATGCTAATCTAAGTAGGATGACACTTTAGCAAAAAAAAAAAAAAAAAATTAAAATTAAGGCTAAACTATCAAAGGTGGGTTAACGAGGCTTGAATTCTCTGATATGCCGTTAAGTACACTAAATGAGGCTCAAATCCTCAAATTTACCTCTAATGTTCAGATTCTAGCTACTCTTACTAACTATTTTTAGTTTAATTTTCCTAAGGGTAACTAATTTCCTCAACTCCCTTGTAAAATTTAAAATGAGGTGAATGGTTAGGAAGTCCTCATAAAAAGGATAATGGTTAGGATCCTCTCTTAGATTAGGGGAAGAGAGGTAATGGTGGAGGTCATGAGAATTCTCATTGATTTTTTACTCACATTACTAGCGTAGTCATTAGATTCTTATTTTGACTCATCCGTGTAATCCCATGTTGCTGTCATAACATTCTTGCCACATCTTTTTTGCTTTTCTTGGCATTCATTGGCAACATGATCATACTTACAACAATTGTAACATTGGACATTTTTTAATTTGGATGGTTTTTCTTTAAATTTCTTACTTTTTTGTCTTTTTTGTCACAACTCTCCCCTCTTTTGAATTTAAGGAATCTCTTAAATCTCTTTTTAATTCTTCATCTTCATCATCCTCAACCCTAATTTCAGAAGACTCACTCTCCACTTTCTTTTTCCTATGTGAGTACTTATTTGAAGTCTTCAAGGCAATATTTTTCTTCTTAGAGAGGGTCTTAAAGTGTAGTTCGTGTGTTTGTAAGGAACTTAAGATTTCTTCTACTTTCATTTTATAATCTATATCTCTATACTCTTTTAAGGCTACGACTTTGGAGCTAAATCTCTTTGGGAGATACCTAAGTATTTTTTTTATAAATTTTTTCATTAAAAACACGTTCTCCTAAGCCACACACGGAGTTATATATATGATTCAATCCAACATAAACTACTCTCCTCTTAGGTAAACATCATGTTATATCTCCATTGGATTGACTTTAGATGGTTAAGTCATTTAAGAGCAACTTACATTGGCTCTATTAGAGCAACCTGCTCTTATACCAATTGAAATTGTGTCAGATCGTCTAACACGACACCCTACGCTATACGCGGAAGCTTATGGAGCTTATAAAACTATGACTAACTCCTAGAGGGGGGTGATTAAGACCGTTTAAAAATTTTTATTAAAAACTTCTGGTCTAATTAAAATAATTTAACATATTATAAACTAATTAAACAAGAACACGTTGTTAATGCACTTTTCTATGGCATACTAGTGCACCTTATTTGTCAATCATGTGAGTCTATGTGTTGTAATCTTGGTTGAGCCTTGGCAAGATGAAGACCGAATATTTAAGTGGATAAGAAGCATCAAGAAAGAAGAACAGGTAAATGAGATGCCTTGGTGACCCTAACCCTTTTGGACCAAAATACCCAAAACATCTTAGATGACTTGGACAAACTAGGAATACCTCTAGTCATCATCATTAGTCTTAGAACACCTTAAAAAACATGATAAGTTGGACTAATTAAAGAGGTGAAAATTGTTGTAAACAAATTAGCCCAAACAACAATTTTTTATTGGAACACTATTCGATCGATCGAATATCTTATCCAACATCCTAATGAAATCATTGGACTGATATTCTGATCGATCGGAACTATATTCCGATTGATCTGAATAGTCGTTATTTGCACGTTATTTGACCATTGGGAGAAAATCTATAAATACGGGAGATGCGATTTTTGGGGTAACAGAGGAAATTTTTAGAAGATAGAAGCCACCATTGTTGAAGACCATTAGAGGCTCCATTCCTAATCCATAACAAGTTATTCTCTTTGTGATTCATCACAAGATTGGGGCATTCAATGCTAAATGAGAATGAGCTTGTTCCCTCTTGATTACTAGGAATTTAGACACTTTAATGATTGATATATCCTTTGTCTAAACACCACCTAGGAGTCCAAATAGGTGTATCCCTCTAGGAAACTCATTTCCTACCTTTTGTAGAGGTTACACTATTCCTTAGCACCTTGGGCATCTCCAATGGAGCATCACATGCAAGGGAGCTAATCTTGGAGCTGAAGCCTTGGTAAAGTAGCGGCATTAAAGATCGGGGGTGCACAAGGAGAGCTGATTCGAGCACTGGAGAGTAAGAAGAAGAAACATAAAGCGATCTTACAATGGGGCTCAAATCGGACAAGTGAGTTGTCATTTTCTAGAGTTCATCCACTCTTTTTCCTGTGGTAATTGAGTGTAGAGTTTGTATTTTAAACTCGATTTCTAGGGTCGTTTGTCGATCATTGGCTTATTATTTGAGCCTAAAGAGTAGGGACTTTTGCCGTTCCTTAGTACATTTGGCGGGCCTAAACAAGTCTCCAAGGGGAGCCACTAACACGGGTGTGAACATGTAGGTTGGGAGGAACCTGTAAACTCTTCGGTTGGGTGAATTCGAGTTAAAACACCTTGGTTGGGAGGAACCAGATTTAAACCCCTTAGTTAATGTCAGTGTGCTCAAAGGGCTTGAGTATTGAACCTGGAGTGGAGTAGACCCGAAGTCGAACCACTATACATCGTTATGTTTGTGATTGTTATTGAGCACATTTCTTATTACGCATTATGTTTAAATGTTAATTATGAATGCTTAATTAGAATGTATGTTATGCACCAGATAGGCACATCCACACACACATGATGTGCTTTCACTTCTTGAGTAGACTTGAGCTTATATGATCCACTTTCATATAGTCTACTGGAGTTGCATAGATTAGGTGCTTGATTAGTTTAATCTTATGTTAATCTATGCTTGTTTAGAGTAGGGTGTTAATTTCTTAACCATATGCTAGTCTAGTGATTGGACCCACTTAGGCTTGAAAACCGAAGTGTTCTTTCCTACTTAGTTTAAATTGTTAATTTGTTTAAGTAGGCGAAAAGAATTTCAAAAGGTCCTAATCATCGCCCCTTTAGGACTTAGCCATAATTCTAGTTGTTCTGCTCTTAAACTTCAGCACGCTTATATGTTGGTGTCGTGTTAAATTACCGATGTAATTTCAATTGGTATTAGAGATATGTTGCTCTTCAAGGACTTAATCGTTTAGGGTAAGATCCGATACCGGATTACCAGTATCATGACTACCCAAAATGGAAATATTGTCAACCGCCCACCATGCTTTGACGAGTTCAACTATGCCTATTGGAAGGCTAGAATGATAATTTTTCTTCAATCCTTATACTGATCTGTGTGGACAAGTATACGAAATGGATATTTCATGCCCACGGAACAAGTGGAGGTTGATGGTAAGATCATTGGCATTCCCAGAGATAATGAGAAATGAATGACAATGAGAGAGCTTAATATGTGGCAAATGTCAAAGCTCTCATTGCGATTTTTTATGCGATTTTTTCGGAAGAATTTCAGCATATTCTCACATGCGCAACTGCAAAAAAAGCGTGGGATACATTTGAGGTAACCCACGAGGCAACTAGTATAGTAAGACGCTCAAAGCTTCAGTTTTAAATCACCAAACTTGAAAACATTAAGATGGAAGAGACTGAAACTTTCATGAAGTTTTATACAAAACTTTTCGATATTTACAATTCTATGTTTTCCTTAGGGGAAGGGGTTCTAAGGGGTTCTAGAAGGAAGGATATGTAGAAAATACTTAGGTCTCTCCCGGAAAGATTTAGCACCAAGGTAGTGGCCTTAGAAGAGTGTAGAGACATAGAAAATATGAAAGTAGAAGAACTTATAGGTTTCGTACAAAATCATGAACTACACTTTAGGGCCCCCTCTAAGAAGAAAGACGTCGCCTTGAAAACTTCACATAGACACTCACATAGGCAAAATAAAATTAAAAGTGAGTCGTCCGAAGATAGCGATGACGAGGATGATGAAGAAAAAAAGATAAACAAAAAATTCAAAAGATTCCTCAAATTTGATACAGAAAGTAGTCGTGACAAGAAAGACAAGAAGAGTGACAAACATAAAGAAAAATCATTCAAATCTTCATCTGTCCGATGTTACGGCTGCAATCATCATGGCCATATTGCCCCAAATTGTCCGAAAGTACCTAAACCAAAAGGTAAAAAGGCTATGGTAGCCACGTGAGATGACACGGAAGAATCAAAATCTGAATCTAGTAACTCCTCTACTGATGGGACCTAAAAAATAGTGAGAGCTCTCATGGCTTCCATTATCTCTCTTTCCCCCCAATCTAAGAGAGGATCCCGACCATTTTTCCTTCTAGGTGAAGGAGTTCCCAACCCTTCAACTCATGCTACATTCTATGAAGGAGTTATGGAAATTAGTTACCCTTAGACTAATAAAACAAAACATAGTTACTAAGGATAGCTATAAATTGTTTTTATAGGAAAATCTGAGGATTTTAGCCTCATTTTTGTGTGTATGGGAAACCAGAGGATTCAAGCCTCATTAACCCGATTTGGTAGTTTAATTGCTTTATTTTTGTATATTTGCTTACTAGCCTATTATCTTGCTTAGATTAGCTAATCTTGCTGAATTTTATGCTTAATTGTATGTTAATCTTTACTTAGGTTTGGTCATGATATACTGCTAGGGGAGGTTGGTTAATTGGGCTATAATCCCTTTGAGCTTTGATTGCTTAATGTATATCTTTGACCAATTATACATGATTAACCATACTTATAAGTACATTTTCTTGTTAATCATATTCTCATGCATGCTCTATACTTTAATGATTTATCACCCTATACTCTCTCTAGTTAGCATGTTTTTATAGTTATAACTGCGACATATTAACCTCTCTTACCTTAACCTTAATTGATGTATCATTAAGGGGAGAGATTGGTTTGTCAATTACTGACAAAAAGAGGAAAAAGATCAAGTCCCATCAAAACAAGTTTTATGTTTTGTGTTTCAATGATTGATAGGTTACGGGGAAGCAATCCAAGAGGAGCATAGCTTAATTATATGTCTTAGTGTATTTGAAGTTGTAATATTTATTTCAATTTGACATATAATGTATTTGTGTTTTGGTAGTGTCATTGGTATGGACCATGACACAGTCTTAGGTTAGGTTTTTGTCACATAATTGACAAAGGGGGAGATTGTTAGTGCACTTTTCTATGGCATACTAGTGCACCTTATTTTCAATCACGTGAGTCTATGTGTTGTAATGTCGGTTGAGCCTTGGCAAGCTGAAGATCGAATATTCAAGTGGACAAGAAACATCAAGGAAGAAGAACAGGTAAATGAGATGCCTTGGTGACCTTAACCCTTTGGACCAAAACACCCAAAACTTCTTAGATGACTTGGACCAACTAGGAATACCTCTAGTCATCACCATTACTCTTAGAACACCTTAAAAAATATGATAAGTTAAACTAATTAAAGAGGTGGAAGTTACTGTAAACAAATCAGCCCAAACAAAAATTTCTGATCGGACTCTGATCGATCGGAAATGATTTTTCGATCAATCGGAACACTATTCAATCGATCGAATATCTTGTCCAGCAACCTAATGAAATCACTGGATTGATATTCCGATCGATCGGAATAGTCATTATTTGCCCGTTTTCTACCGTTATTTAACCGTTGGGAGAAAATCTATAAATATGGGATATGCAATTTTTGGGCTAACAGAGGGGATTTTGAGGAGGTAGAAGCCACCATTGTTGAAGACCATTAGAGGCTCCATTCCTAACCCATAACAAGTCATTCTCTTTGTGATTCATCACAAGCTTAGGGCATTCAATGCCAAAATGAGAATGTGCTTGTTCCCTCTTGATTCCTACGAGTTTAGACATCTTGATGATTGGTATATCCTTTGTCTAAACACCACTTAGGAGTCCAAATAGGTGTATCCCTCTAAGAAACACATTTCTTACCTTTTATAGAGGTTAAACCATTGCCTAGCACCTTGGGCATCTCTAATGGAGCGCCACATGCAAGAGAGCTGATCTTGGAGTTAAAGCCTTGGTAAAGCAGCATTATCAAAGATCGGGGGAACACAATGGAAGCTGATTTGAGCACGGGAGAACAAAAAGAAGCAACCCGAAATGGCGCTACAACGAGGCTCAAATCAGACAAGTGAGTTGTCATTTTCTAGAGTTCATTCACTCTTTTTCCTGTGGGAATTGAGTGTAAAGTTTGTTTGTCAAACTCGATTTCTAGGGTCGTTTGTCATTCCTTGGCTTATTAGTTGAGCTTAAGCATATGAACGTTTGTCGTTTCTTGGCACGTTTATCAGGCCCAAAATTCAGGGACGTTTGACATACCTTAGCACGTTTTACGAGCCTAAACAAGTCTCCAAGGGGAACCACCAACACGGGTGTAAACATGTAGGTTGGGAAGAACCTGTAAACTCTCCAGTTTGGTGGATCCAAGTTAAAATACCTTGGTTGGGAGGAGCCAGATTTAAACTCCTTAATGAATGCTGGTGTGATCAAAGGGGTTGAGTACTTGAACAGGGAGTAGAGTAAACCCGAAGTTGAACCACTATAAATCGTTGTGTTTGTGATTGGTATTGAGCACATTTCTTATTATGCATTATGTTTAAATGTTAATTAGAATGTATGTTATGCATTAGATAGGCACATCCACACACACATGATGCGCCTTCACTTCTTGAGTAAACTTGAGCTTATATGATCCACTCTCATAAAGTATACTTGAGCTGCATAAATTAGATGCTTGATTAGTTTAATCTTATGTTAATCTATGCTTGTTTAGGCTATGGTGTTAATTGTTTAACCATATGCTAGTCTAGTGATTGGACTCACTTAAGCTTGGAAGCTGAAGTGTTCTTGTTTACTTAGTTTAAATTGTTATTTGTTTAAGTGGGCGAAAAGAATTTCAAAAGGTCCTAATCACCCTCCCTCTAGGACTTAGCCATAATTCTAGTTGCTCTGCTCTTAAGCTTCCACATGCTTATACGTTGGTGTCGTGTTAGATTACCGGCGTAATTTCACACTTAGCTTCTAAGTAGAATTGGGTCCAATCACAAAGTCTAATAAACGATGAGCAAATAAGAAAACTAGCCTAAGCATATAGATTATAAACATGCACCATGTTGAGCTTCTAATCAATGTGTAATACTCTTAGACTACAAAGGATATCGCTACTAAGCAACTAGTCTAGAGAGTTAAATAGACAATATGGAATTCATCATGCTAAGCATATGTCAACTAGCTAAGTGAACATACATCTTGTGTGTGAATCTACCTAATCAAGTACATAGCATGCAAACCATCCAATCATCTATATAGTCCTAATTGAAAGAAAATGCATTAAAGGAAATGGCTCAATTGACAATAAAAAATACAAACATGTATGGTGGTTCGACTATTTGTCTACTCCACTGAGAACACTGGCATTCACTAGGGAGTTTAAATCAGGTTCCTCCCAACTTAGGTGTTTTAAATTGGTTCCACCCTACTTAAAAGTTTGACCAGGTTCCTCCCAATTTATGACGGAGATTTTACTGGTTCATCTTTCAACTAGGATGTTTACGGGTTCCATCCTACCTAGGAGTCTGACAAGGATTCTTTTAACCCTTTTGGCTATGGTTTCGATAGCAACACCAGGGCGGAGGCGAGGGCAATGATTGAAGGCCTTTAGATTTGTGCGGATAGAGGGATGTCCAAGGTAGAAGTGGTGAGTGACTCTAGGATTGTGGTGGATCCATTTCATAGTAAGTTCCCCAAGTCATGGTCCAAGTGGTATTAGCACGAGAGATTTGTTGCTCTAAGCCGTAGGATGGAGGTGCCCTTAGGGAGTGTCTCATAACAGCATCGATTTCTCCTCTCGATGCGAGAGTTACATAAGATCACAAGGGGGCATCATTTTCTCGACGAGATAGGTGTAGGGAATTTCGAATGGGGTAAGCATAGGTGTGGGGAATTTCGGACGGGGTAAGCATAGAGTTTTGGGTTTATATGATAGGTGGGCTTGTTCTTCTTTTTGTTGCAGGCCAACCCAAATGAGCTTGTATGGGAAGTTTTCCTATTAATAATAGATAGTTTTTCTTTTAAAATAAAAAAAGGATGTAAATCCGGATTCCAAACCACCAACTCTCTATGGTTCAAACCCTTGGTCTCTTTTTGATCGCTTGGCATTTATACGGATATTCTAATATTGCTCTCTTTTATTTATTAATCTCCCATTTATACGGTATTAATGTATACACATTATTATTACAAAAGATAAACAGAAATAGGACAAAGAAAAGACAGATGAACATCAATAATATATTATTAAAATAAAAATATATAAGTAAAATTTTGGAAGAAAAGGGTGTATGGCACTTATCTCTGGATATAATCCTATCACACAAATTAGAGATCCATTGTTGAATTACTCTGATACCTTACTCTGATACCATTGAAAGTTGGACTAGATGGGTGGGCCGGGCTTGTAGTATATTCCGGTGGTCTACATGATATGGAACCTTTGCAAAAATGTCGAAGATCTATGATGCATGTCTAGTGGTCCGCTTAATAATTATGAGATCGAATAGGTCTTATCACTCCTCTGATTCTACCGTTAAGATAGGCCGAACTACAATCAATGGTTTGAATTGAATAAGGGATGGCCCGATGGATAGAATCTATGATAAATTATTTTTTCCTTTTCTCTCTTTTGAAAGTATATGATATCATTTACGAGGGATTCCATCCCTACTGAAAAGGGAAGGGTAGACGAATTTGGATAAGGCTGGAAGTTATACAATCTCATATAATATCTTACCTTAACTCAATCTCAAGTTCAAAGCCCAATTTAGACATTGGAGTTTAAAAGTCAACTTTAAACTGCGGAGAAATCGAAAAGGATAGAGGAAAACTTACGTAGGTCTCACCCATTAGTGGTGGGGCCCACTTGGCCATGTCCAATAGATCAAGCATCTATGAACTTATGCATGTATAGCAAGCACCATACACGGGACCAGGCATCTCATCTGCTGTACCATGGATGGGCCACTAATGCAAAATTGTTGTGACTAGGCTGTCCCAACCATCTTTAAATTAAACCCTTTTCTCACTAAATGTCAACAGTTACTTAGGATCATCCAAGCAGTGTGATTTTTGCACGAGCACAATTCACCACAGAATGAACAGTTTTGATCCCATCTATTTATGCCCCATGTAAAAACAATATCTAAAAGGCACTGGGGTTCACTCCAGTCATACAGACTGCAAATGTATGAACTCAGTTAAAATGAAAATCGCAATCTTGTTGGAATATGTAAACAAAACCAGTTTTTACTTAAGAGCTAAGAGTCTTAGTGACTAAGGGACTTAATAGCTAAGAGTCTTAGAGGCTAAGGGACTTAAGAGTTAAGAGTCTTAGAGGCTAAGGGACTTAAGAGTTAAGAGTCTTGGAGGCTAAGAGTCTTAAAGGCCAAGAGACTTAGGAGTTAAGTGTTTTTCAAAGCACTATAAAAGAAGGTGGCATGAGCCATTTGTAAGTATGAGAAAATGAGAAAAAGAGAGTGAGTGAGAGCAAGAAGAGCTAGAAGAGTCAAGTAGAGGCAAGAAAGCATTGTAATGCAATAAGAAGTATTTTCTTTGAAAAGAGTTGTGTCTTTCTTTCTTTGTGTTTGTTTTGGTTCCAGGCTTAGTATAGCCAACCATCCAGATCCTGTTAGGCCACTAATCTGCGCACACATTTCTCTAAGGGCTTAGCAAAGCCAACATCAATATCCACCAACAAACTGGTATCAAAGCTTTGGTCGTGAAAAGATGGCCACCACAATCCAGCCGCAGATTCCAAGGTTGTCAAAGGACAACTATGAAAATTGGTGCATCCAGATGAAGGCGTTGTTCGGGTCACAAGATCTATGGGAGATCGTCACCGATGGGTATGTAGAACCCACTACGGAGCAAGAAGCTGCCTACAACACCGAGCAAAAGGCCGCTCTTAAAGATCAAAGGAAGAAAGACAAGAAGGCTTTATTCATTCTCTATCAAGGGATGGATGATTCAACCTTTGAAAAAATCGCCGAAGCGACGTCTAGCAAACAAGCATGGGAGATCCTTAGAACCATTTTCAAAGGCATTGATCGTGTGAAACGGGTTCGCCTACAAGCTCATAGAGCCGAGTTTGAGGTCGCACACATGAATGAAGGTGAGTGCATTTCCGACTACTTCTCAAGATTACTTGTAGTCGTTAATAATTTGAAAAGAAATGGTGAAAAGATAGAAGACATTCGGGTCATCGAAAAGGTGCTTCGATCCCTCACAACCAAGTTTGAACATGTGGTTGTGGCCATTGAAGAATCAAAGTATCTTGAAAAGCTCTCCATTGAAGAGTTGATAGGATCGTTGCAAGTTCATGAGCAACGAATGCAAAAGACTACTGGTTCCATGGCTTTGGAGCAAGCATTGGAGTCAAGGTTGACTCTAAATGAACAGAAGATAGGCCGTGGAAATTTTCAACGCGGTGGCCGCACCGATAGCAATCGTGCAAGAGGCGGAAGGCGTGGATATCATCAAAGCCATGCACAAAATCAACAAAACAATACCAATTTCCGTGGAAGAGGAACTGGTAGAGGCAGATCCATGCGTAGTCGTGGAAATACAAGAAATGTTCAATGCTACAATTGTGGCAAAATCGGCCACTATGCCTCTGATTGTTGGAGCAAAGTGGATCACGATGAACGATCTAACTATGCCGAAGCATCACACCATGAAAATGAAAACTTCACACTTTTTCTTGCACAAAAAAAGGCGTGTGATCGACCAGACATATGGTATCTCGACACTGGTGCAAGAAACCATATGTGCGGCAACAAAGAACTTTTTGTGGAACTCACAAAAGATGTTCATGGTAATGTGAGTTTTGGTGACTCATCAAAGGTACCCGTGAAAGGTAAAGGAAAAATCAAAATTTATCAAAAGAATGGCGCACCAAATTACATCTCCAACGTGTATTATGTACCCAACATGAAAAGTAACATACTCAGCATCGGCCAACTCCTTGAAAAGGGGTATGTCATACACATGGAGAACTTCAATCTTTCTTTAAGAGATGCGCATGGGAGACTTATTGCACAAGTCCAAATGGCAAAGAATCGTATGTTCCCGCTCCATATCAACAGAAGACTTGAGAAGTGCCTCTATAGTCTTGTAAAGAATGAATCGTGGAGATGGCATCTTCGCTTTGGGCATCTTCATTTCAGTGGCCTAAAGCTATTATCTTCATCAAACATGGTACATGGCTTGCCAGCCATTGAAGCTCCGAAACATGTGTGTGAGGCGTGCACACTTGGCAAGCAACAAAGAAACTCATTCCCAAGTGGAGTGTCACGAAAAGCAAAAGAGCCATTACAGTTGATTCACACAGACATTTGTGGACCATTAGAGACACCTTCTCTTGGAGGTAATAAATACTTTATTACCTTCATTGATGATTTCAGTAGAAAGTTATGGGTGTACTATCTCAAAGAGAAAGCTGCTGCTTTCACTATCTTCAAAATTTTCAAAGCTCGAGTTGAAGTTGAAAGTGGCTATAAGATCAAAGTACTCAGATCTGACAGAGGTGGAGAGTACACCTCAAATGCATTTAGAGACTATTGCAGGGAACAAGGCATCAAGCAGCAGTTTACAGCAGCCTATACACCACAACAGAATGGCATAGCAGAAAGAAAAAATCGCACTATTCTCGACATGACGAGGACCATGCTGAAAGAAAAAGGACTGCGAAAGAATTTCTGGGCCGAGGCAGTTGCTTGTACTGCCTATCTACTCAATCGGTGCCCTACGAAAAGTGTCAGGAACATGACACCACAGGAAGCATGGAGTGGCTACAAACCAAGCGTGGCTCACCTAAGAATCTTTGGATGTGTTGCATACGCTCAAGTACCAAAGGCGAAAAGAAAGAAGCTCGATGATCATGGCGAGAAGTGCATCTTCATTGGATACAGTGAAGAATCCAAAGCTTACAAACTCTACAATCCACTAACTAACAAAGTAGTGGTAAGTAGAGATGTGATCTTCAACGAGGAAGATACGTGGAAATGGAATGAAGAAGAAACTGCCAAAGAAAATTGGTTCGAGGTAGAAGAACAAGAAGAAAAACTTGAAAGTCAGGAGCAGACAACCGAAACACCCTCTCCGGCCACATCTTCAGTTCGCAGATGTCCAGAAGGACATTTCATCTCTCCAGGAAGTACCTCATCAGCTCAAAGTTCAGCCGGTTTATCCTCATCCATGACTCCTATCAAAATGAGGAGTTTAGAAGAAATCTATGAGCAAACAGAAGAAGTCAATCTTTTCTGCCTGTACGCAGATCATGAGCCCCTTACATTCCAGGAGGCTATAAAGGAAGAATGCTGGAGAATTGCCATGAAAGAAGAAATTCATGCCATTGAGAAGAATGACACTTGGGAGCTGACTATGCTTCCTCAAGGCCAAAGAACTATTGGTGTCAAATGGGTATATAAGATCAAGCGTACAGCCGATGGAGAGATTGATCGTTATAAAGCAAGGCTCGTGGCTAAAGGCTACAAACAAAAGTATGGCGTGGACTATGAAGAAGTCTTCGCTCCTGTTGCCCGTCTTGATACTGTGAGAATGATAATCTCCCTTGCAGCCCATCACAGTTGGATGATCTACCAACTAGATGTGAAATCCGCATTCCTGAATGGAATACTTGAAGAAGAGGTTTATGTTGACCAGCCTGAAGGCTTTGTTGTGCAAGGGGAGGAACACAAAGTGTATCGGCTGAAGAAAGCTCTCTATGGGTTGAAGCAGGCTCCACGTGCTTGGAATGCACGTATCAACAACTATCTTCAAGAAAACGGTTTCGACCAATGCCCATATGAGCATGCAGTCTACATCAAGAAGAATGCTCATGGAGATATACTAATTGCATGCCTATATGTGGATGACCTGTTGTTTACAGGAAACAGCCAGTCAATGTTTGATGAATTCAAGATGGCCATGTTCAAAGAATTCGAAATGACCGATGGCGGACTTATGTCCTTCTTTTTGGGTATCGAGGTGAAGCAACAACTTGACGGCATCCACATATCTCAGAAGAAATATGCAAAGGAACTTCTTAAAAAGTTCAAGATGATCGATTGCAATGCTGTGAATACGCCTATAGCAACAGGCCTGAAGCTGACAAAAGAAGGAGAAGGAAGAAGCGTGGACTCGACTCTATTCAAGAGTCTGATTGGAAGTCTCAGATACCTCACAATCACTAGGCCAGATATTGTCTACAGTGTTGGGCTTCTAAGTAGGTACATGGAAGCGCCAAAAGAAACACACTGGCTCGCTGCAAAAAGAATCCTTAGGTATGTTAAAGGAACTGTGGAATTCGGCCTCTTTTATCCATACAATGATGAAGCAGTGCTGTATGGATATTCAGACAGTGATTGGGGAGGTGATCAAGATGAAAGGAAAAGCACCACAGGGTATGTGTTCTATCTTGGTTCAACGGCATTCACATGGAACTCGAAGAAGCAAAGCATCGTCGCCTTATCTACATGTGATGCTGAGTAGGTGGCAGCATCGTCCACAGTGTGTGAAGCAATTTGGTTGAAGAACCTGCTAAAGGAGCTGAAGCATCCGCAAGAGGAATCCACAGTCATATACGTGGATAACAAGTCTGCAATCGAACTTGCCAAAAATCCAGTACAACATGGAAGGAGCAAACACATCAATACTAGGTACCATTTTCTAAGAGATCATGTGAAACAGAAATCGGTGAAATTAGAGTACTGTCATACTAGTGAACAAGTGGCAGATATTTTCACGAAGGCATTACCAACTGATACATTCAGACGACTAAGGTCGATGCTCGGAATGAAACCGATTTTGGTTTAAAGGGGAGTGTTGGAATATGTAAACAAAACCAGTTTTTACTTAAGAGCTAAGAGTCTTAGTGACTAAGGGACTTAATAGCTAAGAGTCTTGGGGGCTAAGGGACTTAAGAGTTAATAGTCTTAGAGGCTAAGGGACTTAAGAGTTAAGAGTCTTGGAGGCTAAGAGTCTTAAAGGCCAAGAGACTTAGGAGTTAAGTGTTTTTCAAAGCACTATAAAAGAAGGTAGCATGAGCCATTTGTAAGTATGAGAAAATGAGAAAAAGAGAGTGAGTGAGAGCAAGAAGAGCTAGAAGAGTCAAGTAGAGGCAAGAAAGCATTGTAATGCAATAAGAAGTATTTTCTTTGAAAAGAGTTGTGTCTTTCTTTCTTTGTGTTTGTTTTGGTTCTAGGCTTAGTATAGCCAACCGTCCAGATCCTGTTAGGCCACCAATCTGCGCACACATTTCTCTAAGGGCTTAGCAAAGCCAACATCAATATCCACCAACAAATCTGAACCAAACATAACTTGAAAAACTCACATCTGCACCAATGACTGATGTTTATCAATGGTGGATGGAATACTACCAGAAAGCATATTGTTTCTTAGGACTCTGCATAAAAAGCACAAAACCAATATAAGTACGTTGTTTTAACTTTCCGAATCATGGATGTAAAAAGAAAAATAAGATGTAATAGATTAGTATTACTACATATGCTGAGATCATATGGCCTTACAAGGTGTATAAAGACGTCATATTCTCAATAAAATCTAACTTGGAGCCCCCATTAGACACATCACTGAGCCGCCTGTATGAGTACATGGTTAGTTAAGGCCATGTTTGGAGAAAAACAATTCACGATTTTCAAGAGTTTTACTTTAAAAATAAAAAAGATATTCGCCTGGATACAAAAGAGCTACTTTCTTCCTGCATAACATAGGAGACCCCGTTTTGTAATTTTTGGAAATTCTACTTGGGGTGTGTTTGGTTTCACCAAATATCACGAAATTTCATAATGTTTGGTGCAACCAAACGCACCCTTAGAGCACAAATTCCAATATAAAAAATTAATAATGCGAAGGAAGAACATTAGAAGATTAAAACAAGTTAATGAACACCGACACTCACAACTCGATCAGTGAGGTCAATTTAGAAAAACTCGATGGTATTGGACCCTCGAAGGTATTGCCTTGCATTCTCCTGCATCAACATTTTCAGAGTTACAAATGCTCTTGAAAGAAGTGTACCAGGCATATCAAGAAAATGAGATCTGCTAAGTGCACTCGCTATGCTTACTCACATGGTAGGTCCCACTTGCAGGTAAAAAAAGGCCAGTTGTCCGGGCGCGGTTTGGGTGGATCCCCGGATCCACTGAGGTCGGTGAATCCCCGGATCCACTGTGGGGCCAGCGTGATGTATGTACCTTACATCTACACCGTCCATGCATTTTTGAAAGCTCTTTTAGGGCATTATCCCAAAAATGAAGCAGATACAAATCTTAGGTGGACCGTACCACATGAAATAGTAGTGATTGAATCCACACCATTAAAAACTTCATGGGGGCCACTGGAATGTTTATTTTCCATCCAACCTGTTGAAAAGGTCACAAAGACCTGGATGAAGATAACAAACAAATATCAGCGACCACGAGAAGCTTTTAATGGTTGAGAATCATTGTTTACTGTATTATGGTCCACCTGAGATTTGAATCTACTTCATTTTTTGAATAATGCCCTAAAATGAGTTTTCAAAATGAATAGAGGGCGTGGATGTAATACACACATCACAGTGTACAGCACGGTAAGGGATCCACCCACCTCGGTGGATCCGGGGATCCAGCGAAGCCGCGCCCCACTAGTTGTCCACATTTGACGTACAGGTGTGGCCCACTAAATGACTGATCATTGAACGTGGTGGGAATTCAGAACAGGATGTGGCACCAAACCTACTTTGAGCGTGGATAGAATTCCTGTCCACCACCAATGGATGGTGGGAGACCTTGTTAATTATGCAATCCCATGCCTACCAAATGAGAAGATAGGAGTTATAATCAGTGTAGAACTCGTAAGTATTAGCTTACAAATAGGTAAGAGGCCAACTCCCAATGAAATCAGGTATCTTTCCTGTGAAGTTGTTATCAGATGCCGACCTGAAATCCAATCATATTTTCCACCGCAAAAGCAGATATTATAGACATGGCATATAAGTAACCAAAATTGAACCATCCGAAATCATGGGGCCCACTGTAGATGGGTTATGATCCTAAGCTCTGGATAATGGGCATTAGTCTGTTGAATTCAGACCATTGCGAATTTTCCATTTTATTGCCCATTGGATGCACACCATTAGTTGTACTACTGCGTGCTGGTTCTGGGGCAATCTAGGGTGGACCTACGATTTTGATGGTTTCCATGCTGCTTATAATCACGAACTCTTACAAGGTATTCACTTTGCTCAAGTAGGCAAATGTCCAAGGAATCTCTCCGCTTAGCCCACAGCTATCAATGGATCTGTGAGAAGCAAGCATATTAGCTCATTTTTTTTATTTTTTATTTTTAAATAAAAGTTTCATTTATAAAAGGAGCTATACATTCGGGCGAGCCGAAAGGACAAAAAAGAAGCCCCAGGCCGCCTATCGTGGGGAGAAGCTACTACTAAGATGGGCCCTCCTAAGAGGCACCCAAACTGGGAAAAGAACATCAGACTCCATCCTCCCTGATGGAACCCAGACCGAGACGGTCCACGAATAACAAACCTCTACTGTCCAAAGGGAGGGACAAAGCCGTATTAAACTCCTTGGCTACCTGGGTCTCACTCCCGAGTCTGGCAAGGCCATCCGCGACAGTGTTAGCTTCCCTAGGAGTGTAAACGATAAGAACTTGGGCAGATTCTCGGGACTTCTGGACTCTGGCCTTCCAATACAGAAACCTCCATGGGGTGTGGGCTCGTTTTTCGAGCAAATCCACAACCACTTTGGAATCACTCTCCACCACAATCTTTCTATGCCCTCGCATCACACACATCGCTAGCCCATCAGCGATTGCCCTCCGCTTCGGCACAACAACTAGTCCCCAGCCCATAGCCACTGGAGAAGGCAAAGAGAAACTAACCCTCTTCGCCCCTACACACACCCCCACCACCTGATGGGCCAGGGTTACCACGAGAAGACCCATCGACATTTAATTTCACCCAACCCCTCTCGGGTTTCAGCCATTTGACAATTGATATTCGAAGCTTCCGAGGGGGTTTAAACGACAGGCCCAAATCTTGAATTAGACCCAAGGAAGCAGGAGACATTGAACGCGTCAAGGGGATGTCAGCCGCAATAAGAGATAACCACCACCGCACCTTCCAAATAACTGGCCCAGCTACCGCCTTCTCACCTTCAAAGCGTTGGCGATTCCTAGCTAGCCATATCTCCCAGAGGATTAAGGAGGGGGCGAGACCTCGCATCAAACCCACGACATCAGCCGAGGGCGCCATGATCCACCACTGGGAAGCCCTACTTAGCACAGACTGACCCTCCAAAAAGGAGATCGCAAAGGCCATAGAGAAATACTTCCAAACGAGAGTCGCCAGCTCATCTCCTGTGAACAAATGGTCCACCGATTCCTCGGAAGAATTCATCTCGCCCCCACAACATTCGCATTTAGAAGCGAGGCTAGCACCTCGTTTTTTAACCTGGATATCCACTGGAACAGCTCCGAACAGGATTTTCCACACACAAGTAGCAATCTTTGTCGGCATCTTAGCGTGCCACACCCAGCTCACCCAAGATTTACGAGTACCTGCACTGCGAACCAGCTGCCAGGCAGACCTCACTGAAAACGCCCCTGAATTCTCCCTGGTCCACACAAAATAATCCGAACCAGGACTGGTACAAATTCCCTGCATCTGCACATGATTTTTTATCCAATCTGGCAAAAACTGCGAAAAAGGAGATTGAGGCAGCAATCCATTTTCCCCCAACACATCACAGATGAGAAGATTCTCCAAACCAGGAGGAATAGGACCAAGATTACACTCTAAAAGCAAACCTAACCCCGTCCAGTTATGAGTCCAAATATTACAATCTCCACTCCCTAGCATTAGGCGAGAGTTGTCTTGCGACAGCTCCTTGAATTTACACATTTTCTTCCAGCAGGAAGAAGGCCTTCTTTTTGTAATAAAGGGGGCAAGAACGTGAGTGCCAACCCCGTACTTAGCTTGCATGAACTTGCCCCAGATATTGTTGTTGCAGCCGAAGAAAACTGTCCACGCCATCTTCACCCTAAAAGCGTTCATAATATCCCGCAACCCTTTCATCCCTAGCCCACCTTCCTCCTTTGGCAACGAGATTTTCTTCTAGCTAATCCAATGGAGTTTTCTTTTTCCATCCACCCAGCCCCAAAAGAAATCTGCAAAAGTCCTCTCAAGCGAGTCCAAAAACCCTTGTGGAACCTCGCCAGCAGCGAGAGTGTGGATAGCCATACTGCTAAGAACATGAGCAATAAGCGTTGTTTTTCCCCCTTGATTCAGCAAACGACCCTTCCAGCCTCCTATCCTGCGAAGGATCTTATCAAGCATATTAGCTCATGAATCCAGTACGTTGTAAGATTTCTTGTGCTATTATCAGCTGGAGGAATGCTCACACCATTTCAATGGACCGAAAGTAGCTGGCCATTGAGTTACATTTTTCAAATGGTCAAAGCAGTTAACATGGTTGAAAGGGTGCTTTGAACAAACGTACATTAGAACGCAAACAAAGGGAAGGGAGCTTTACACATTCCAACAACCACTTTCTCTCTGCAAAATATGTTTTCTAAACTTCTCGTTTTTGGTCCTGTCTCCTGGTGCATTTTTGTGTAGTTTTCCATATTGTGTTTCTATCCTTGCAAAAATAGATAACAGACATTGAATTTCTAGTAATTCATTGCCAGAGTTGTTGAAGGCCAATGATCTACTAGCAATGCTTGTTGAAGATCGAAGTGATCTGGGTTTCATCATTCATTCCGGGGATGGATTGTTCATAACCCGATTTCAGACTTAGGTTTCATTTGTAAATGGGGCAAATACCATCTTAAGGAAAGCAAATCAGATTATTTAGACTGACGAGCACACACTCCACTATTTATCAACCACTTGTTTGCACAAAATCTAAGAAAACAAAGATTATTTATCTTGTTTGTACAAAAACTAAAACAACCTTGTCCTTGTAATGGTACATGGCTGACTGACACGTGTCATGCATGCAACACCTGCCAATATGCCAAAAGTACCACCATGCATAAACAATCTGTCCTTCATGTGCCACATTTCTCACACGTATTAGGATATATGCATACAACACATGCTACATAAGACACTATATAAGGTAAAGCAACCCACCTGTTATATGGCATATATACCATCTATGCTACTATACATTTTCAAGCACCACAAATATACTACCTATATTAAAATTTTAATGTGCACATATACCACATATATACCACATATGCCAAGTAATTAATTATGCCTATTCCAGGTACGTGGCAAATAACATGAGAATAATTAGCCCATAGCAGCTGCACCATTGGACTATTAACAAGACTAGGATAAGCCTGGCCTGGACAGGCTATCCAAGGCTAACATTTTTCAGCCACCATACCACTGTAAATCATGACGCGTTCAAGTCAGCTACATTAACACTTTGTAACTCCTCTTTTATGAGGAAAGGTTAAAAGGAAAGTGTCGCCAACTAGTTGATGTGGGTCTGACATCCATCCATGTCCTATAAGTTGGCCCAATTATTGGGATTACCTTTTGCATAGATCACCACATCGTCTAATCCGTGTACCACGCTTTTATTTTGTTACTTAACAATGGTAAATATTGATGTTATGGTGTGGCCCACCTTAATCAGTGGCAGTGGCTGATTTTTGTACAAGGCAATTCCCATGGTGGAGCCAACCTATAAGAAGGGTTAGATGTCGCAAAAACATAATAGGTTTTAACTAATTCAATGTGTGGAAAGTAACTTATGGTTACACTGGTTCGACTTGAAAGCTTTTCAAAAAGAAAAATGAAAGAAAAGATTAAAAAAAAATGGGGGGGATTTTTACCCAAAAATTCCTCACAATTGCTGGTTTTCTCAAAAACTGCTTTGAGGTTTTGTATTTACAAAAGCATGCATCCCAACCTCCTACTAAGGGTAAAATTACCTATCTAGCCTTATTATGAGAACTGAGATGAAAACCGACAGAGCCATGATAAAAAGAAACGGAGAGCTTTGCTAAGCACACGCGTGTGCACTAAAGCTGGGGTATATGCTCACATGTGCTTGCATGGCACATATATAAGAGATCTAATCCATCTATCAGGTTAGTCCAAACTTACATATATTTCCCTCATAAGAAAATTTGGTTCCATTAGCATGTCAGCCCCAATATTGGAACAACTGTGGATGAGTTGGACAAAACCTAATCGAAGTATTTCAGGCTGTACATTTGTTTTGCAAATGTAGCCCATCTGGTAGGTAGATCAACTTGATTCTTAAGCTAAGGCATAGAAATGGTACTGTCTGGTTGATGTATTGGACCTAGGACAGAAGCGTGTGGCATGTTCATGAACTTCATCGCACGGGAGGGGCTTAGCAATGCTCAGAAATAAAAGCTTTTAAAGAGGAGATATGGGGAGTCGATTGCCTGTGACCCCTATGCCCGGAGTTGTGTGGGGTCCACAGAGAAGTTCGTAACAAATCTACTCAATCCATCTGTTTTTTCATTTAACCGTCCGATAAATTTGGATATTTTTCATTTAATCGTCCAATAAATATTCACCAATCTAATTCTTCGATGATGGAATAAGCTTACTTTTGGATTCATGCTCCATCTACACTGGGAGTTTTTCAAGTTTCAAAGTTTTTCTCATTTTGGAGCCAGAGTTTTGCGCTAAGTTGTGCGGATTGTCTGAGATATTCAGTGGCACTACATGGCCCACGCTCTGTGGGGTCCACATGATGTGTGTACTTTTTCCACACAATCCATCCATTTTTCCATTCTCCTTTTAGGTCATGAGCCTAAAAATGATGCAGATCCAAATCTCAAGTGCACCCCACCACAAAAAACAGTGGGATTTAAATGGCCACTGTTGAAAACTTCCTAAGGCCTGCAGTGGTATTTTATTTTCCATCCAACCTGTTCATAAGGTCACAAAGATCTGGATGAAGAGAAAACACAAATATAACCTTGATCCAAAATTTATGTGGCCCTCAAAAAGTTTTCAACAGTGGAGACTTAATCGCTGTTGTTTTCCACGGTGTAGTCTACCTGAACTTTGGATCCACATCATTTTTGGGCTCATTCCCTTAAATGAATTGAAGAATGGATGGACGGCGTGGATAAAACACATATCATAGTGGGCCTAGCAGAGCTTAAGCCACATCTACAACTCTTCCGTATACAAAGCACAAGCCGGTCAAAAAAGGACTACTGATATATCATAGTGGTGTTGTGTGGCACACCATGAAATCCACATCCACAACTCTTTCATATCTAAAGCACAAGCCAGTCAAAAAAGGACTACTGATATACACGCTACATACTTTCCGGCATGCCACGATAGGTTCACGACCCAATCCAACTATTCAAATGACAATGCTAGATTGACCCCTAGCCTAAGAACTAAGTTGATCCACCTATCAGATGGGCTACAATTTGCAAAACAAATGTATGGCCCAGAAAAACTTGAATGAAGTTTTCCTCCAACCCACTCATATGTTTCCAACATTAGAGGCTACAAGTTAATATTTGAACCATATTTTTTTTTTATGTACAAGTAGAAGATTCACAAGGGGGTGATTAATACAAGAACATTTTCACATTGGGCTCGAGTGGGTTGGCCTATGTGCTACGAGGGCATACTCGGGGTGGGCAGCCCGTGTGAAGTTTATGACTCATGTGAGGCGGGCCCCACCCATGTGAGGCAAGTGGCTAGTGTGATGCAAACACATACGAAGTAGGGCCCATGAAGGAAGGTTAAGTAGATGGTTTGGCCTATGTGAAGCTAGAGTTTGGGCTAGCTGTGAGATAAAGGGAATGATTTGCCATGTTCTATTAGTTCGAGCTTTTAGAGTAAGAGGTTATTTGTCCTGCGTCAAAGTGGTATTAAATTAACCCTATGAATGGATTAGATCCCACACTTATGCATTGTTGTCACATGTGTGAAACATACAAAAGCTTTATTGTGACGCATAGGAAGACTTTACTTTTTCGAGTCCGAATCGTCTGTTCACCCTCAACAAGATTTTCCTGTTTGCTGACGACCTTATTGGTGAATATGTCAGCACTGACTGCATTAAATGCAGCAGTGTTGACATTTGCTGTGCTGGACCCATCATGCATTCTCAAATAGGAAAATCCTATTGAGGATGGGCAGACAATCTGCATTCTACTTTTTTTAGTTCACCGGTTTCCATCTCCTTAAATAAGGGTGAATATGTCATTTTAACCTCATGAGTCGGTTCGGAGTAACAATTTCGGAAACATGAAAGCTAGAGGTATGGATTTGTAAAACTAGCATTCGTGAGGAAAGTTTTCATAAATATTCACATATTCATCGTTATTATTTGTGTGGTAAATTTGAAATTCCAAACGTACCGTATATTATTTTTGAAGAATAATAATAATAATAATAATAAGAGAACTTACAGACTTTGCAGACTAGTCAATTTTCCCAGCTCACATGGTAGCGAACCAGAGAAGTCATTTGAGCTTATATCCCTGAAAATAAAAAATAAATAATTAATTATTTCATATCCAAAACTACCCTGTTTTTGCCTGAAATCACTGCAATAACGTTCATCAGGTTGTGGTGCAGCCAAACCATTCCTAGCAGCATGTTGTTTGTGCGGAACATCCGCTACCATGCCAAGGTCAGGTCCTATGATGAAGGAGAGGAGTCGGGATCCTCTAGTGGCTTCCAAGTCAGAAATCCTTGCTTGGAGCCTTTTCATCGGTCCACATCATCACATAGGTCTGCAACCCCATCAGATCCTCAATGCAACCTGGTCACACCTCAGTCCAACTTGGTCACATGATGTCATGCAGTGTGATGTGGACCAATGAAAAGGTTCGCCAACAGTGGATCCATACTCGAAGGAGAGGTATTAGGTGCACCCCGGGCCCACCCAAGATGGTGCAGGCCTTACAACAGGGCCTACCTTGATGCCGTCCATTCATTTTGCCAAATCATTTTATGGCATGAGCCTAAAAATGAAGCAAATCCAATTTTTCAGGTGGACGATACCATAGGAAATGGTGGTGATTGACCAATAATGGGCCACATAGGTTGGATCAAGCTGATATCTGTTTTTTTCCCTTCATCCAGGTTTATGGAGATGGTTTGAAGCCCATGTTATTCTAAGGAATTAGGGATAGAGCAAAGAACATCATATTGGTTTATTATCTTCTAAAATCATAAAGCTCTCCCAATCTAAGAGGTCTACTATCTTCTGAAGCATCATGATGTACGATCATAAAGTGGTTAGTAGTCCTTTGGATCCTTGTGTAAAGCTCTCTTCCCTGATATGTGGGAAACCTTGTTAACAGGTTGGATGGAAAATAAACATTACCAAAACAGTACGGTGGCCCAGGAAGGTCTTAATGGTAGGGCGTTCAATCACCACCTGTAGTTTGGTCCACCTGATATTTGGATCTTCTTCATTTTAGGGCACATGATCTGGTAAAACTGATGGATGGTGTGGATACAGAATACATACATCAAGGTCAGTACCATGGTAAGGGCCGCACCATCTTGAGTGAGGCCGGGACCTCCCCTAATCTTCCCCCGTGATGATCCCGTCATTAAGTTGGCCCGTCATTAATCAGATGATCCCGTCATTAAGTTGGCCCGTCATTAATCAGATGGGCCCGTCATTAAGTTGGCTACGCCTGTTTATGTTGAGTCTGAGCGTCCCTTATCCACACATTCCAACGGTGCAGCTCAACTGTTAACAGGTGTGGCCTGATTTCTGTGCTAGGTATCTTCACAGTGGGGCCTACCATTTTGAATGGTGCGGATTCCCCACAGAAGTGGCATGTTGGTAGCAAAGATGTGGCTTCATGACAAGTTGTGCCGCACCACCTGAGCAAATCAGACCGTTCATCTAGACCCTACCACTGTAGATGGCCCTTCTGGAAAAAATTCTGTCCTCTCCCTTTCATATCAGTTGTGATGATCCCCAACCAATGAGCTTCTTTCATACTGAACTTATACTATGGAAGCTTCTAGATGAACGGTCTGGATCATCATGTGCTGAGGAGAAAGAAGGAACAGCTGGGGAGGAAGCCGACTGCCTGTTGAGCAACTAAGTATGAGTAAAACTCTGTGGGACCTACCGTGACTTACGTCTCGTGTCCACTCCGTCCATCCGTTTTAGAAGGTAATTTTATGGCTATAGCAAAAATAACGAAGCATAATCAAAGCTCAAGTGGACCACACCACAAAAAGACAGTGTGAATGAACTTCTACCATTGAAAAAATCTCGGGGGCCACAGAAGTTTGGATCAATCTAATATTTGTTTGTTCCCTTCATCCATGTAAATCACTATTCCTACTGTTTCCTATGGTGTAGTCCACTTGAGCTTTGTAAATGCTTTCTTTTTTCTTTTTCTTTTTTGTATCTGGTTGTTAGTACACACCCGCTGTTAGTACACCTGCCCCTACTGTTAGTCACACGGCAACGTTAGCCACCTCGACTTGGGAATCAATGCCAAGACCTGAGTGTTGAGAGGTTTCGCCCAGTCTACCACTTGAGCTATTGATCGGGTGTTAGCTTTGTATATGCTTTAAATTTGAGATCAGCCCTTAAAATGATCTGAAAAATCTGCGATGGACGGCATACTTTCACGGTGGGCACATCAGAGTTTACTCAGTTAGATAAGAGGGTGGTAACTCAGTACGCAATCCGATTGCAGCTGGGAGAGAGTATGAAAGCAATGTACATGCGCCGAGCTACTCTACCACATGGCTTACAGCTACCTCAATCCAAACCGTCCAAACAGTGGGACCCCACTGATATAGGGTACCTCCCCAAAGCAGATTGATTAGACCATCCTGACCTTTGATCAATGCACATTTGTATTTTCATTTCAAACTGTTGACTATTTTCATCTCAACCATCCACCGGTGTTCATCAATCAATTGGCCAGTCAGAATGATCTATTCAATGTGGCTTTTCTGTGATCCATATAAAGCAGGCCCATCTTGCTTGATGTACATTTATGCCACATGTCCCAATATGGTGTGCATGCAGATGATCATCACAATGCCCCAGGATAGACATAGACTTTCCCAGCAGTTTGGTGGGGTCCATAACATATGCATCGATCGCCCTTGTAGTGTCTCAAGTACGGATGAATGGTTGGGGGCGGATTGGGTACTACCCCCACCAGGACCTACCTAGAGAGGGAAGGTCCTGTTAGGATCTCTGTGGGGCCCACCATGGTATATGTGTTTTATCCAAGCCCTCCATCTATTTTTAAAGATAATTTTAGGGCATGATCCAAAAAAGGAGGCAGATCAAAGGCTCAAGTGATGACAATGACCCCACTGTTGTTGAAACCTTCCTAGGGCTATCATGATGTTTATTTTACATCCAAGCAGTTCATAAGTTCACACAGACCTGGATTAAGGGAAAACTTAAATATCAGATTCATCCAAAACTTCTGTGGCCCCAAGAGGTTTTCAGCCGTAGCCATTTAATCCTCACTGTTTCCTGTTGGTCCACTTGAGTATTCGATGTGCCTCTTTTTTTTTTTTTTTTTTTTTTTTTTATCTTCACCTAAAATTAGTTTACAAAATGGATGGACTGAGTGGATAAAACAAATACATCAGGGTGGGCCCCACAGAGACCCTGACAGGACCGTCCGTCTTTAGCTAGGTCCTGTTGCGGGACGCGGATTAGCGTTGAGTAGCAAACATTGCTACTGAAGTGACGTCACCATGGCACTTGGGCCTCAGCATGACGTATTTGTTGTATCCACACCGTCTATTCCGTTGGAGAGATCATTTTGAGGCATGACTCAGAGAATGAGGTTGATCCAAAACTCAAGTGGACCCCACTACAGAAAACAGCAGGGACAGTGACATCCACCGTTGAAAACTTCTTAGGAGCCACAGAAGTTTTCGATCAGGCTGATATTTGTGCTTTCCCTTCCTCCATATCTGTGTGAACTTATGAACAGGTTGGATCTCAAATAAACATCATGGTGGGCCTAAGAAGTTTTCAACAGTAGATGTCACTGTCTCCACTGTTTTCTGTGGTGGGGTCCACTTGAGCTTTGGCACTGCCTCATTATTTGATTCATGCCATAAAATGGTCTCTCCAAATGGATGGACGGTGTGGATACAACACACACAACATTCTGGGGGCCACAGAGCATGGTGACGTCACTTCAGTAGCGATGTCCCCTATTGCGGGTAGTACCCAAACCCCACCCGAATGGTTATGAACTTCCGATCGTTGATGGTGGTATGGCATATCGCACAGATTCCAGATTGTAATTTGATGTAGTCATGTGGACTATTATACCTACGTTTCATTTCAAGTAGGGATAATTGTAAAGAGAATATTCAGTAAACCTGAGAGGATGAAAATTTCGTTTCCCCACTTTCTATGGCAGATATGTGAATGGGCCATCGATGAGAGATCATAGTGATTGGACAAATCCTAACCGTTGCTGGATAAGAGTTTTATGCAGTTGTTGGAAGCCGATTGGGTACAGAGTAACTCAGTGCGTTATAGCTTAGTGAGTAAATTCTGAACGGCCCACCATGGATGTGTGTGTCTTATCCACACGTTTCATCCGTTTTTCCAGACCATTTTAGGGCGTAGGCCCCAAATTGAAGTACATTCAAAGCTCAAGTGGACCATACCAGATGAAACGGTGGTGATAATGACTTTCACGGTCGAAACCTTCCTAGGGCTACAGGGATGTTTATTTGCCAGCTTTGATTCAAAATTTCCATGGCCTGTGAGACGTTTTCAACAGTAGGCGTTCAATTCAAATAGTTT
The DNA here is from genome assembly GCA_003013855.2 of Liriodendron chinense. Classification (NCBI taxonomy): domain Eukaryota; kingdom Viridiplantae; phylum Streptophyta; class Magnoliopsida; order Magnoliales; family Magnoliaceae; genus Liriodendron; species Liriodendron chinense. The sequence continues at coordinate 1,353,346 of ML058328.1, read as the reverse complement.
CCTGTGGTGTTGTCCACTTGAGCTTTTGATATGCTTAAATTTTGGGCTGTTTACCTAAAATTAGATGATAAAATGTATGGATAGCGTGGATAAGACAAATATAATGGTGGGCCCCACAGAGTTTACTCAGTACCCTATCCGCCTCAGCAGTTCTCTCTTTAAAGTACACGTCACCAACATGTGGTAATCAGGCCTGTTGATCCAGTGGGCTACCCTGCGGATGGGCTAGAAGCCAAAATTCAGAGTGATCGGATGATGGTACAACGTGACTGCTAACCACTTCTTATTTAAGCCACTTATCAGACAGCTACCACAGTTTACTCCCCTTGAGTTCTGGGTTTCCGCCCATCTATGGGATGGCCCAATAGGACAATGGTTCCGTTCACAACATCTTTGCCATGTCCTCGTACAGGCATTCCCCTTAGAAAAATGGTGCACAAAATTCACTAAAATCTGATCAATGATTTCTGCACTACATCCTTACATGGTTAGGATCATCCTATCAGTGTGATTTTTCGTCTATGGTCCATCCATGGAGCCTTATGACGAATGTATGGTTCAGATCATCATACACTTCATTGTGAAGAATATCTTACAAGTACGTTAGATTCAGAAGGTTTCCTAGCTCTTTGGGGATGCTCCCTGATAAGGCATTCTTGCTAACGTCACTGAGAAAACAAAAAATCAAATCAAATGCTAAAAGTCACAGTAAGTTGCACCGTAAATCAGGCACATTCAACTTACACGTTGCGTGCACAGATACCTCAATCTGGACAGTCCAAATTTTGCCCCGTCAGGCTATATTCAATTTTGACGGTGCAGATTAAGGTACATATATGCCATGTGTAGGATGAATTTGGTTACAAGTATGATCTACCATGTGATGGAAATTATCATATAATTCATCAATAAATACTAGGATGATTGCACCAACAAAATGGTGTGGGCATGATCCTGATCATTCATGTGGGGGCCCCACGCTATATATGGTTTCAGAGTATCTGAGAGTTGCTATGGAAAAAAATACAACTATCCAATCATATGATCGAAGCGGGCCCATATAGTCGAACCCACAAAATGAAAGGTTTGACTATTCTCATACCTTGCTCGACTTGCCCAATCATAGTTTTGAACATCCAGACGTGCATAGAGCCTGGTCCATCTCTACACAAGCACAGTTTTGAATATAGCACATGTGAGCAGATCCGAGCTTTCTATAAGGTGGGCCTCACTGATTAGATCTTCTGGCTGAAAAATCATGTACATTTACTCCTCAAGTGGGCCAGTGTACAAAACAAACTTCTAGCTAAAGCAATTTTTTCCAGCTGTCCATTTGTTGTGTGTCCACCCCAGAAAAGGCCTGATCAGCTGATGGAAAGCTCCGACCGTACACGTATGCCATTGTGGTACATGCAATTGCACATAGATGGATGAGATTTGTATTGTTCATAGATGCACCCTCGAGATCAATCGTGACAGTCCAAATGAAGTTGATCAGATAATCCTAACCATCCAACTGGAGGCCATCAACGAACGGTTAGAAAGTAACTAGTCAGCCTTCCCAGTTCAACGGTTGGAAAATTAAATCTCAGCGACATCAGGTTCCATAATTAAGACGATCTGCCGATGGTTAGTAAGTTCCTAGCCACCAATTGGAAGCATTGGTTGGACTTTTATTTATAACCGTTTGCCATCCTTAAAGTCCATCAAATCGGTGGCAAGGATCATACGCACTGCTATGATCAACCATCTGATTTATCACCGTATGTGAAGAGGTAAATCTTTATAAGCTAACTGATGGCACTATTAGACCCAGCAAAATTCACGAAAAAATGGGTGTTCGGGTCCAGCCTTATCATGTCGGGTCACTAACGGGTTGACCTGCTAAGACCCGTTAACGTAGCGGGTCGGGTCAGTGTTTCGCCCGCAAGTCCGTTTAACCTATTAACATAGTGGGTTGGGTCAGTGTTTCACCTGCGAGCCCGTTTAAACATAATGGTCTAGATCACCAAACCATGGCCCACCTATGAACCTCGGCACTCCATCATATGCAATATTGCAATGTACATGTGATTCCTCTTCATCTCACTAGTGAATACTATTGTTTCCGGTGATAAAATGGACCCAGTAGGTGGACCACAGCAGTATGTTGGGTCAAACTGTCAGTTGTCCTCATCAAAGGTGTGGCCATCTGATGAGTAGACTGGCCTGACTGGTTAAACGGGCCATCTGATGAGTATAATTTCTTTTTCTTTTTTTCTTGCGTACGGTACTTCCATGAATATTTCAGAGATTTGGATGGTCTGGATGGCCCCGTTATCATGTCACGTGGACGGTTAACTATTGATAAATAACAGCACCGGCGGATATTGGCTGTGGGAGAAATTTCGAGACTTACAAGGAGCTCATGGACGTCAAACCGCCGATAAATGCGGGCAAGGGACCCGTTATGTAATTTCGTGATAAGTCCCTGCAATATATAGAAAACAATATTGTGCGGGTATGATCCTTATCGTTCATGTGGGATATTGTGCGGGCCCACGCCATAGTTTCAGCGTATCTGAGAGTTGTTATGGCAAAAATACAACTATCCAATCATATGATCAAAACGATTGTCGGTCCATAGTCGGATCCACAAAATGAAAGGTTGATGACTATCCTTATACCTTGCTGGACTTTCCCAACCATAGTTTTGAACATCCACAGGTGCATAGAGCCTTGTCCATCTCTACACAATCACAGCTTTGAATATGGCACAGTGCGCAGATCCAACCTTTCTATGAGGTGGGTCTCACTGATCAGATCTTCTGGCTCAAAAATCATGTAGGGTCAAGTGGCCAGTGTACAAAACAACTTCTAGCGAAAGCAATTTTTTCCATCCATCCATGATCAGCGGATGGAAAGCTCCAACCCTGTGTCCTTACTCATGCCTCAGTGGTAGACTCACAGGATTTTCAACACAAGGTAATGGGTTCGAGAACCGATTGTAGTGTGAGTGCGAGCTTGGAAAAAAAGAAAAAAGAAAAAGAGTTCCGATCCTGCAGGTATGCCATTGTGGTCCAAAGGACGCTGATCAGATAATCCTAGCCATCCAACTAGAAGCCACCAACGGACGGTTAGAATGAAACTGGTCAGCTTTCCAAGTTCAACGGTTGAAAAATTAGATCTCACCGACTTCTAGGGGTCCATAAATAAGACCGTAGCCACCAATTGGAGGCATTAGTCGGACTTTTATTTATAACCGTCCATTTCCATCTTCAAAAGTCGGATCATAGGGACTGCTATGGTTTTTTTTTTTTTTTTTTTTTTTTTTTTTTTTTTTTTTTTTTTGAGCTTTATAAGATAAATGATTGCACCGGATACAAACCACTGTAACAGGTAAAGGCTACTTTTAAAGTGATGATAGCTCATTCACAGATCATGTGTCACTCATGTGCAGCTATCCAGACCATCCAAATTGTCGATAAAATGTGGATGGAGCATATATCTAAAATCCAGCTGATAAAGTAATCCTAACCATCCAATTGATGGTTACCGGATGAATGGTTAAAAGTAAATTAGCGAGTGTTCAAAATCCGAAAGGAAAAAATCAAATGGCTTCTTTCAAATTCTTTGTATAATTTCTTTTTTCTTGTCTATATATGCTACATCCATGAATGTTTTCAGAGATTTGGATGGTCTGGATGGCCCTAAGATCATGCCCCGTGGACTGTTAACGAGTGATAAATTACAGAAACGGCGGATATTTGGCTGTGGGAGAAATTCGAATACTTACAAGGAGCTAATGTTCGTTAAATTGCCGATGAATGCGGGAAAGGGCCCCGTTATGTAATTTTGTGACAAGTGACTGCAATATATAGAAAACAATTTATGGTGTGTGACGTTTGTCCAAGAACAAAGCCGCTCATCAGGTGGGGCCTGCTTTGTAGATTTCCTTGATAAGCCATACATGTCCATTGATTGCTTGCTATTGGATAATTTCCCTTGCCACCCTATTCTTTTTTACATGTGTGGCCCACCCCATGAGCGGATCCGTTGGGTTTCTGGCCCCGATTGAATGAGCTTGGGACTTAGGAGGGGGATGGTTGATAAGTTAAGCCTGGGTTTGTATGTAATAGACTGAGCACAACGTTGGGTGATTAGGCCTAGCCCAAACAGTGCAAAATCCAGGCCGCAAGGCCTGGCCCATTGACAGCCCTAGCCCAACCGTACCATATATTAAGAACAATGACTTGATGGCTCCAAGCCCAATTACTAATCAGGCCCAATCTTTCAAACACTTCCTGAGTCCTGACCCACTTGCACTCTGGCCATGGATAGATGAATCAGATGAGTTGAATGCAGATTTGTATGAGTTAATTTGGACTCTGTGCAACCCATCCATTTCCACACCATGAGTCACTGGAGCAAGTCAGGCTGATTCACTCCCGACTAAGGTGAGTCACGATTCGACTCAAGAGCAGACGTGTCGGGATGATAGTTCCGCCCAGTACCGGTTTCATACCTTATAATGTGTACATGTGGCATGCATTAACTCAAAGTAAACCGTCCAAAACATCAGACTCACTGAATTCCATGGCACATCATGGAAAATTAGGTATGCTGTGTGCGACTGCTAAGCTACTCATATGGTAGGTGCCACTTGCAAGCTAAAAAAATGACTGGTTGTCCACATTCCACGTACATGTGTGGCCCACTGGATGGCCGATCATTGAACATGGCGGGAATCCCTATCCACATTTTAGAGTAAGATATGACAGGAAACGTACTCCAATCCATTACCAATGGATAGTAGGAGACCTTGTGTTGGGAATTGTGCGATAACAAATCACACCAAGCAATCACAATGCAACACACGAATCCACAAAGTAAGAAGGCAATCTTGATTTAACGTAGAAAAACACCTTATTGGTAAAAACCACAGCACATAATGATCCACTATAATATCATAAGTTATAAGAGAACGAAGAACACTCAGAACCCAAATCTCAACGCCATATGAGAAAACCCAAGCTAACACATGCTCTTTTCTCTCACCCTAGAACTATCTCAATCCCTCTAGGATATGTAGCCCCTTTTCCACTATTGCCCTAATCCCGCATTACACCCATTTTATAGCATAAAAATTAGAATTAGAAATATCTTACGCAAAACTGCGCAAGAAACCGACCAAGAAACGGACACTATCGGTTGGTCAACCTAATCGTCGACAGGCCAAGCACCAGTTGTCAGCCGGCCGACCACCAAAACTGGTTGGCCGAACAGGCCCAAACCTGTCCATAGAGTTGTTGTCTAGAGATCCAATAATTTAGCCGGCCAACCCTGACCGGTTGGTCGGTCGATGGCCCCTGTTGATGCATAAATTTAAGGCGTTTGATTTCAACAATCTCCACCGCGACTCCAATCTTCATACAACATCTTACCGTGCACAATCCTCCATCTCTACTCCATCATCATCATAGTTGTTGAGCTCTGAATTGTGCTTATTTTAACCCCAATTCATCACATGTTATGCATGGTTTGCATGTTTAAAAGACTAATTTAATGCATGATTTGTGATTGTAGGAACAAGATGGAGATTTCACTGATTCAAAGCTAAAAAGAGCACTTTATATACATTGAAGATCAAGGAACCTAGTGCAAAAGGATTGAAGAAGGAAGCAAGGGAGAAAAGGAAGAGGTAAAGAAAACTGCACTTAAGACCGGTTGTTCGACCGGTCGGCCATAGCCCAGGACCGGTTGTCCAATCGGTCTAAACACTCAACAGGAGGACCCTTGCTGCCCAAACTCATTGGACCAATTAAGACTGGTCGTCCGACCGGTCGACTGTCACTCAGACCGGTCATCCGACCGGTCGACACTCAACAGAGAAGTTGTGAAAATTCCAAAAGCTTGCTGGACATAATCTGACTTTTACGACCGGGCGTTCAACCGGTCTTCCATGGGTTCAGACTGGTTATTCGACCGGTCGGCAGCGTAACAAAGATTGTTTTACAAGCTCCAAAATTTGCTGCGCAAAGCGCTATTTTTGCGGGATTTCTCAAAGGTTCTTCGCAATTAGAGTCCTAAACCTATAAAAGAACTTCTCCTCTTCATACCAAAGCATGCTAGGACGTGGAGAACAACGAGGAGGCTTGGGAGACGGATTCTACTTCAAGTTTTCATAGTTTTTCTTCTAGTTTTTATGTTTTCTGAGTTTTTAGAGTTTTTAATTCAAAGATGTTAAAGATGAACCTCTTAGCTAGGGCTAAGAAGTGAACCTTTTGATTCATTTTTGATGAATTAATACAGCCTAGGTTTCATTTTCATGTTTTAATTGAAGAATTTAGTTTAATTTGAGTTTGAATCAAGTACTAGTTCAGTTTTACTTTGATCTCTTAATGACTCCGTGCTCATGTGATTCTTAGTAATTCTAAACTTAGTAACTTATCCTTTGGGCATTGTTTATGCTTGTGTAGTTCATTGATCTATCATCGACTCCGAGCATGGTAGACCCTTTGAATGCCTTGTGTACAATGGCATGATCTTCATGTGGGAACTCATTCCAACTAAAGTTCTTATCTTTTTTTATAATTTAAGATAGTTGTTTGTTGATTGATTTTGATTTAATTAGAGTTCTAATCATTGATCGTAATCAAGTCTAGTGACAGGATTTAATGAAAGCTATGGTTGTGAATCTCAACTAGTTTGGAAAGAGGCTTGGCCTATACAATTGAGTGTGCCCAAGGCCTGAGCATTGTTGTGGGAATTGAATCAATGAACAAGCAACTGTTTTAGATAATTGTTGATTGAACCGCTCTATATTCTGATCAGATAGAGATATAAATTTGATTCTGATTGTGTAGTGAGAGACCTAATTGTGTTGATGCATTGAAAACTATCAAAAGTGGATCCTTGGCGCTCTAGTGCCTTTTTAGATTGTTATTACCTTTCACAATCACTATTTTACTTCAAATCACTATTTTTCAGCTTTAGTTTTTAATAGGGTCTCAATTATAAGTTGTTTTAGATAAATTTTGAGAATACCCATACATAAATCTCTGTGGGAACGATACTCGATCTTTCCGAATTATTACTACTTCGCAACCCTATACTTGGGGAGTGAACAATAGCTTTACCGTTTCTCATGCCTCCACTGACTTTATCCTCGCACTTTCACATTCCGCTCACTCATGTGGCCCTTGCGCACTTACTACAGTCGTCGTAGCTCCACCGTGAGAAGTGTTCCCTGTTAACTTGTAAATATTTTCTCACATCCGAGCCTTTATCATCATGAGTGACCCTTTTTTCACTTTACAATACCAATCGTAGCTGATAAACTTGCACCCCATCGCCTTGAGTGCACTAAGAGAGATCAAATTCTTTTTCAGCCTAGGGATATGCCTCATATCTTCCAGGACTCGTTCCCTTCCATCAAACATCCTAATGTGCACTATGTCAATACCCACCACTTTACAGGTGTAGTCATCTCCCATGAACACCAATCCACTATCATACTCATTGTATGTCATGAATGAACTTCGGTCAGGATACATATGATATGATGCACCTAAATTCAAAGGTCACCCATCAGAGGGTAACCTCGACCTGAATACAGTTAATACACCGTAAACATCACACTCTTCTTTTGTTGATTTCGCTGTATTAGCCCCCCTCAATGAATCTTCAGGCTTCTCTTGCCTTTTCCTGAGATTCGGACAATCCCTCTTCACGTACCCTTCCTCTCTACAATTCTAGCACTTCACTTGCTCCTCCCTTTTCCCTTAGATTTAAATCTCGATCGCGAATATCCCCCATCTTGATCAGAATTTCTTCCCCTCATAACCAGTGCCTCATCCGTAGAAGAGTCCACTCCACCACTTTTCTTTCTCATCGCCTTCAACTGGAGGACTGGGATAATGCTCTCAATGTTAATGGTTTTCCTAGCTGTGCACAATGAGTCCTTGAACGATTTATGTGAATCCGAAAGAGAATTCAACAAGATGCATGCTTGATATTTGTCATTCATCTGTTCATCTACATCCAACAACTTGCAGACGAGCCTATTGAAGTTGTTAATGTGGTTTTCAACATTGGCCCCCTCCGTTATTTTCAGATTGAACAATTGAAGCATTAGATACAAACGATTCTCGAAAGACTTCTTCGCGTAGACGTTCTCTAACTTCACCCATGTATTATTGCTAGAGTTTTCAAATTGTACGAAAACAGGGTCCCACGACCGGTTGGCCAGATCGGGCGACCAGTCGAATATTAGCCCTGGGAACAGTTTATGCGCTGGACAGTTTTGAGGTCCTGACGACCAATCGGCAGTGGTCTGCAGCTAGTCACCAGGTGTTCCGCGACCGACCAAGATCGGCTAGTCCTTAAGCCTGGATGGGTTGAATTTTGGCGAGAGCTCATTTTACTCTTCTTGACCACTCATGACCGGTCGTTAGGGGGCTGCAACCGGTCGTCAACGGTGGCGGTGATTTACATGGCTACACAAATCTGCATAAGATGTTTCTAATTTTAGAATTTCTTTTATAAAAGGGGGTTATAACCAAGATTGGAGGGTATCCTAAGGTGTCCAAGGTTTCTTAATTATATTAGGGTGTGGGGAGAGCATTTTGTGAGAGAGAGAGCTTGGATTTTCTCATGGGTTCCTTGCTTGTGGGTTGTTCATCTCTATAATCTTTTGATTCATAGTAGATTCACTTTGTGCCATGGTTTTTACCCAAGAGGGAGTTTTTTTTACTTTAAAATGGATTGTCTCTGTGTGGTTGATTGCATGTGTGATTGATTGCATTGAGTTGCTCGTTTGATTTCATACTCTGTGTGTTGGTTTACTTCCGGTACGACCCGATTTTCCCAATAAGTGGTATCAGAGCTATCATTGGGTGGTTGTGGAATTCAAATCGGAGATGAGCACATGACATCAAGCACGAGATTCAACATAGAGAAGCTCTCTGGTAAAAATAATTACGAACTATGGAAGGTGAAGATCGAAGCCCTCCTAATTCAGCAAGAGCTTGAAGAAGCGACCTAAGACTATGAAAGAAGATTAGTGGAAAAAGCTTGACAAGAAGGTCAAAACCTCAATCCTATTGTGCTTGAAGGATGACGTCCTCTGTCACGCCATGAAGGAGAAGACTGCGGATGATACGATAGTGAAGTTGGAGAACGTGTATGCGAAGAAATCTTTGGATAAATGGAGGCAAGTTTGTTCCATCTGCATGTAACTAATTTGTCATCATATGCATGTGTTTGTCCATAAATCCACAAAAAATTCTCAACGTAGTCATTTTGTAGCACTCTACTACCAAATGCCAATCAATAGATCGTCGATCGAAATTTTGAGCCCTTAACATGATGTAGGCTAACACTTACAAAATCACCCAGAGAGAAAATCCTAACTTTTCTTCTCCAAAACCATCTAACCACGTTTATAACTTAAGTGTTAAACCCTAGTCCCGATTATATATATATATATATATATATATATATATATATATATATATATATATATATATAAACATGGAATTGAAAATAGAAACAAAACATGTAAAACTGTGAAACCGCACGCACCGTCGATTGGTTGAGATGGGTTGACGCACAGATTGACCCATCAGCACCACATGTTTAACAAGTTGGACATGCCAAAAAACGTTCAGATATTTTCACCATAATTCTGAATTATTTCGCCTTGTCGATCCTCCGATTTCGACTTGTTGAAATCGCCTAAAACTGTCTAGAGACCTTCTATGTTATTTCAAGCATGCTCGATCAGTCAACCTGTCAATCACCTTATTTTCTACACATATTGAAGGATCCATATAATAATCTCCACTGAGGCTTCAATCATCAATTTTCATTTATCCTTTTGCTCCATTCACCATCTCTAATTCCTCTTTATCATAACTCCACTGCTTCTCGTGCACACTTTATCTTGGCCAGACAAAGAAGTTGTATAGAACTTGAACTTTTCTACAAGGATCACCTTCATAGGCATGTCTGCCGGATTCACGCTTGTATGAATATTTTCTAGAGTCACCCCACCTTCCTCAAGCACCTGTCGGATAAAATGATGACGCACAACAATATGTCTATCTTTAGAATAGTAAGTCGAGTTCTTTGCCAAATTGATAGCACATGCACTATCACAATTAACTGGCATAGCCTCTTGCTAAAGCCCCAACTGATTTATCATTCCCCATAACCAAAATGCTTTCTTGAATGCTTCTGTCATTGCCATGTACTCAACTTCAGTAGTGGAAAGAACCATCATAAACTGAAACTTTGACATCCAACTAATCGCTCCACCTGCTAGCATAAACGAGTACTCGGAAGTCGATCTTCTACTGTCCATGTACTACCCGCAGAATCTGAATCTATGTAGCTTACTAACTTGTCCCCTGATTTCTCAAATGTTAAGAAGTAGTCATGCATACCTCGAATATGACGAAGTAGCCATTTGACTACCTTCTAGTATTGTTTGTTGGGGTTAGACATAAATTTGCTAATAACACCTACTGCATGTGAAATATCTCGTCTCGTATAGATCATAGCATACATTAAGCTACCTACTACACTTGAATAAAGCACACGAAACATAACTTACTTTTCTTCATCTGTTATAGGACATTTCTCCAAAGAAAGCTTAAAATGAGCCGCGTGTGGAATGTCGACGAACTTTACCTTGTCCATTTTAAACTTCACTAACACTTTCTCAAGATATTCTACCTGAGAAATCAAAGATTGCTCTTTTTCTTATCTCTAAGTATGTCAATGTCAAGAACCCTCTTTGTAGCGACCAATCTTTCATATTAAATGTCTCTGATAATTGGGCCTTCAGTATGTCAATCTTAGACATGCTATGACTAGAGATAAGCATGTCATCAACATACAATATCAGAATAATGAACTTCTCATCACTTAGTGTCTTAAAATAAACACAATGATCATATTTACGTCTGATAAACCATTGACTCATCATGAAATAATCAAATTTTTTGTACCACTGTATAGGTGATTGTTTATGCTGTCCAACGACTTACTCAGCCTACAAATTTTGTTCTCTACCCCTTTCATCTCAAATCCTTCTAGTCGCTTCATGTAGATTTCTTCTTTCAATTTCCCATGTAGGAAAGCAGTCTTTATATTCATTTATTTAAGTTCAAGGTCGTATTAGGCAACCAGCACGAACATAAACCTAATAGATACTTGCTTCACAACAGGTGTAAAAATCTCGCTAAAGTTGACACCATCCTTCTCTGCATACCCCTTCACTACCAACCTTACCTTGTATCTATCTTGTTTCTTCCTGAACATCCACTTGCATCCGATCACTTTATGCCTGATGAGAAGCTCCACCAGCTCCCACATTTCATTCTTATACAAGGAGTCCATCTCGATATGCATCGCTGCTTTTCACTTTTCGACACCTACATCATTAAGTGCCTCTTGAAAAATAGACGGATCGCCCTCATCTATAATGAGGGTGAATGCAATAGTCAAGTCATCCATGTATCTTTCTAGTAACCTACAATCCCTCGGTAGATTCCTTCTCATATGTCGCTGCTCCACCTACACCTATTCATCTGTCTACTTCTCAATATACGCCCATGTCTGACCATTTTCAATTTCAATGTCAACTACTGACTTTTCTAGTTGCTTGTGTTCATCCTGGCAGAATAAGAAATTCTCATCAAACCTAATGTCCTAACTAAGCGTAATCTTATCTGTGACTTGATCATATATCCTGTATCCCTTCACACTATCACCATAACCGACAAATACATTTTTTTTGCCATTTACTCTAACTTATCTCTCTCAACTAACAGTACGTGAGAGTAAGCATCACAACCAAATACTCGCAACCCCGAGTAATCTATATCATGAACCCTCCACACTTCTTCTAAAATTTTATAATCTATTGTCATAAACGAGGACCGATTCACTAAGTAACAAGTCGTGTTCACAGCCTTAATTCACATTTCCTCGTCTAACCTAGCATTATTCAACATTTTTCAGGTTCTCTCTAAGAGAGTCTGATTCATCATTTCGGCCACAATACCATTCTGCTCAAGTGTATGTCGCATTATGTTGTGCCTCATGATCCCTTCTTCCTTGCAATAACAATTAAATTTCTTGGAAGTGAACTCACCTCCATTGTCTGACCTTAATACCTTCAACTTATTCTATGTTTGCCTTTCCACCATCCATTTCCATATCTTGAAGGTGGCGAAAACATTAAATTTATTCTTCAGAAAATAAACCCAAACTCTTTTGGAGACGTCGTTGATAAAGGTGACAAAGTGCAATAACTCTCCTCCTGAAATAACAGGCGACAACCCCCACACATCTGAATGCACATAGTCAAGCACCCCTTATATGTTTTCCTATTTTAAATAATGTTTAGATTAATTTTTTACTATATATATAGTGTTCACATTTATGTAAATCTACACTTTTAAAAACAGGAATAAGACCTTAGTGAGAAAGTACCTTCATTCCGCACATGCCACAAACGTGCAAATGTGGACACTACTACAACTAGTGTAGCTCCACTCAAGATGGTATTTCTAATCAACCTATAGATATTTTCATTCCTCTATGCTTTCATGATTATGAATGCCCCTTTTGAAACTCATAACACACAATCAAACCTAGTGAACTCGCATCCCAATGCCTCTAAAGCTTCTAGAGATATTAGAGTCTTCTTTATCCTAGGAATGTGCCTCACACCTGTCAAAATACATTCAATCCAATACCAACCATCTTGTAGACATACTCATCACCCAAGAACACAAATCCATTATTGTACTCGTTGTATGTAGTGAAAGCACTACGATCAGGAAATATGTGATATGATGCCCCCTGAATCCAGGATCCATTCATTGCCAAGAAACTCGAATATGAATGCAATCAAAACATCACGGCCATCAACATTCTCATCCTCTATGAATTCCATAGTATTGGCTACCTTGAAGATGCATTTGATTTCTCATTATCTTGTGATTTGCGGTCCTTCTTCATATGTCCAGTCTTCCTACACTTCTAGCACTTCATCTTGCACTTACCTTTGGATTTGGACCTAGTTCTCGAAATCTCCCTCTCTCATTCAGATTTCCTTCCCCTTGAAACCAACACTTCCTTAGAGATACCCTCACCGCCATTCTTCTTACTTAGCTGCCTCTATTGAAGAGCTGAGATAACAGTATTGACTTTAATGGTGTCCCTACCATGGCACAAAATCTCTACTGGATTCTCATAGGAATTTGGTAGGGAATTCAAAAGAACAAGGGCTCGGTCTTCTTCTTTGAAAACTTCCTCCATATCCATCAACTACTAGCACACAAGTTTATTAAAGTGGCTAATGTGTTCATGAACATCAATCCCCTCCTCCATTCTCAGATCGTAAAATTGTTGCTTCAAGTACAGACCACTTGAAAGAGACTTCGTTGCGTAAAGGCTCTCCAACTTCGCCCATGTTCCAATGGCATTCTTTTTTTTTTAAAAACATTTTAGAGGACGTCATCTAATAAACATAACTAGATTCAGGTATTAGCCTTCTAATCCATCTTCTTCCTTCATAGTATCCGGTCACTCGTCCTTTCCAAAGAGTGCATCGTCCAATCTTGTTGGGACCGCTGAAGCAACTCAGAGGAGAATCAAACAAAGTAATCATAATCACACAAAGAAATATTCAAACATAGAAGACAAACGAATTTATGTAGAAAAACCCTTGCGGGAAAAAACCATGGCATAAAGTGAATCACTATGAAAACGAAATTCACAAGAGATGGAGAACACTTACAAAATCAACCAGAGAGAAAACTCTAACTTTTCTTCTACCAAAACTCTCTAAGCACATTTAGAACTCAAGTATTAAGCCCTAATTCCGATTACACGCATATATATAACATGAAACCAGAAATAGAAAAAAAAAAAAAAACCACACACACACACACACACATGAAACTGCGAAACCATGCGCACCGTCGACTGGTTGAGATGGGTTGATGCACAAGTTAACTAGTCGACGCCACATTCGATGGTCGAACATGCCAAAAAAAAGTCCAATAAATTTCACCATAATTTTGAATTATCTCAACCTATCAAGGCTCAGATTTCGACCTGTCTAGGTACCTTTTGTCAAACTGCCACAGATTGAAGGCTCAATACAACAACCCAACCCTACTCTATCAAGGAAAAGATGCCCCCTAGCTAGGCGGGTAAAAGATGCCCCCTATTTCTTGGTTTTCTGTGAAGTATATGAACTCTTCACGACCATTGATCAACGGATGGTTCGTGCGTGTGCTAGTTACACATTTTTTAAAAAAATCGACGTATTCATTTAGGGGATAATTAGCTACATATACCTCAGGTAACTCATCTTGAGTTGTACTTATTAAGCTGAAGTGATTAAGTCTAAATATATATAAAAAAAATATATTTAAAATAAAAGTTACTTATAATTGATCATAAGCCAAAGTTATTTATCTCAAACAAGTTACTTATCTACTGTTTGTAAGTAGAAAAAGTAACTTAATTGGTGTTATTAAGCTGAAGTGATTAAGTAAGTCTAAATATATATAAAAAAATATATTTAAAAAAAAAGTTACTTATAATTGATCATAAGCCAAAGTTATTTATCTCAAACAAGTTACTTATCTACTGTTTGTAAGTAGAAAAAGTAACTTAATTGGTGTTATTCAAACGGGCCCTAATTAAATATCCCAGCGTAAGTTGGAGCAAACCAGAAAAGTCATTTGACTAGTAGCCCCCAAAAGTTAGTAATTAATTATTTCATCTCTAAAACTACTTGGAATCACCACAAGAACCTTCATAATTTTTCTACCATCTGAGAACTGAACATGCAGCTGAAAATGAGCTTACTTGGGGTGCAGCAAAACCTTTCCTGCCAACATGCCACTTGCGTACAACATCTGTACCATGTCAATGTTAGGTCCCATGATAAAGATCATCCAGCTCTAAAAATCAGGCCGCTCCCCTCTATAAATTGGCCACGCCTGGATGTTGAGTCAGACCGTCGGTTATCTACTCATTCCAACAGTGCGGGCCACCTGTTGAAATGTCTGGCCTAATTTTGGTGCCAGGTGTCTTCATGGTGGGGCTTACAAATTTGAATGGTTTAGATTCCCCACAGAAGTGGCATCTTAGCGGGACAGATGTGTCTTCACGATAAGATGTGCCCCACTACCTGACCGATTCAGACCGTTCATCTAGAAGTTTCCACTGTGACATCTAAAGTTGGGATGAATGGGTATGAACTTCTGGTCACTGACGGTGGTATGATTTAATCATGTGAACTACTGAATGGTTACGAAAGGTTGACCATCCTCATCATTGCGGACATGCCCAACCATGGTTTTGATCATTCACACGTGTATAGAGCCTTGTCCATCTCTACAAAAGCACAGCTTTGAACATGGCACAGGTGAGCGGATCCTAGCCTTCTATAAGGTGGGCCTCACTGATTAGATCTTCTGGCTCAAAAAATCATGCAGGGTAACTCCTCAAGTGGGCCACAGTGTACAAAACAAACTTCTAGCTAAAGCAATTTTTCCCAGCCATCCATTTGTCTTGTGTTGTGTCTGCCCCAACGGTGAAAAGGCCTGATTTTTGGACTAGATCATCTAAACAACGTGATCAGAGAGGATGGAAAGCTCCGAACCCATGTATGCCATTGGGGGACATGCAATTGCATATAGACGGATGAGATTTGTATTGGTCAATTGATGTGCGCTGGAGAACAATCGTGACAGTCCAAATGATGCTGTCCGGATAATCTTATAAGGTGAAAAGGCCTCACTGATTAGATCTTCTGGCTTGAAAGGCTAACTCCAAAGTGGGCCACGGTGTACAAAACAAAGCAAGTTTTTCCAGCCATTCATTTGTTGCATGACTGCCCAACGGTGAAAAGGCCCGATTTTTAGACTAGAAGATCTTCACAACGTTATCAGCGGAGGAAATGCCCCGAATCCAATGCATATGCCATTGTGGGACGTGCATATAGACGATGAGATTTGTACTGTTCATTTGATGTCCCCTGGAGATAAATCGTGGCAGTCCAAATGATGCTGATCGGATAATCTTAACCATCCAACTGGAGGCGATGAATGGACAGTTAGTAGGAAATTGGTCCGATTTCCATGTTCAACGGTTGGAAATTTAGATACGATTTTCCCGTCAGCGACTTTTGGGGTATGACCCATCCACAAGGGTTCCATAATTAGGACGGTCTGCAGATGGTTTATATGTAAAAGACAAGTTGCATTGGTTGCATCCTAGCCACCAATTGAAGGCATTGGTGGACTTTCATTTATAACCGCCCATTAACACCCTCAGAAGTCCGTGAAATCAATGGCAGGGTCATCCTGACTGGTGCAGTCCTTTTTGGCGCGGAGAATTCCATGCTAGGCCCAACCGATCAACCATCGGATTTGAGATTGGATTGCCTGTGACCCCGGCTCTGTGCTCGGAGCTGTGTGGGGCCATAGAGATGTCCGTGACAAATCCACTCCGTCCATCTGTTTTGGAAGACCTCGATAGGATGGGATTCTAAATATCATGCATATCTAAATTTCAGGTGGGCCATACCACACGAAAGAGTGGGTATTGAACACTTAACAGTGACAAAAGTTCTGCATTTCTTACAGTTTATCTGAGTGTTAATAATTCTATGAACGGTTTGAATGTCATATAAACATCATGGTCCGCTCCAAGAACGTTTCACTGGTGGATGTTTGTGTTACCAGTGGTTCGATGGTCGATGGTGTGACCCACCTGACTTTTGAATCTGCCTGATTTTTAGAATCCCGTCCTATTTTTTTTTCTTTAAAAACAGATGGACATACTGGATTTGTCACTGACATCTCTATTTATGTACCCCACACAGCCCCGAGCATAGAGATATCTCTGTGCCCGTGGTCACAGGCAATCCGCTCCCATCGGATTTATCACCGTATATGAAGGTATAAAGTTTTATAAGATACAACTGGTTGCACAGGATACAACAGACGCGGATTAGCTACTGACATCACTTCAGTAGCAAATCTTGCTAGTGAAGTGACGTCACCAAGTTCTTTGGGTCCCACCATAACGTATATTTTGTATCCACACGGTTCATCCATTTAGAGAGATCATTTTAGGGCTTGAGACAAAGAATGAGGCAGATCTAAAGCTCAGGTGGACCTCACACAGAAAACAGCGAAGACACTGACGCCACCGTTGAAACCCTCCTACGGCCCACCATGATGTTTACTTGAGATGTAACCTGTTTATAAGTTCACACAGACATGGAAGAAGAGAGAAAAACAAATATAAGATTGATCAAAAACTTTTGTGGCCCCTCAGTAGTTTTTAGTGGTAGGAGTTCAATCCCCACTGTCTTCTATGGTGGGTCCAGTTGAGCTTTATATCTGCCTCGTTCTTTCTATCAGACTGTAAAATAAATCTCTTCAATTAGATGAACGGTGTAGATACAACAAATACATCTTTATGGGGCGTAGTAAAATTGGTGACACCACTTCAAGAAGCAAATCTGGCTACTAGAGCTGTACACTTGGCTCGCTTGGTTAGCTCACTCGACTTAGCTCGAACCACCTCGGTTCGGCTTGATTTGAAGGTTGGGTTCAACCTAAGCCGAGCCATTTTTCCAAGCTCAAAAGGATTTTCAAGCTCAAGCTCGAGCTAACCCAAGCTTGATTCAGCTCGTCTCGATCACAGCTTGTCTCGGCCCGACTCAACTGACTTAGTTGGAACTCAACTCGACTAGCTGGAAAGATATACTGTTTAGTCTCACATTGGAAGATAGCAAAGAAATAAGAGATGAAACTCTCTATAAAACCAAGTGTCGGGTGTTAATGGGCTTTGGGCAGCCTTTGGGCCTGGATTTTAAACAATTTTAGGTTGGCTCGATCAACGAGCCTAACTCAAATGGGGCAAAGCTCGGCTTGACTAATGTAAAGCGGAGTCGGTACCGGAGCTGTCAGCAGCTAATTGGCGTTCGTATACAAACTACTGTAACATTTAACCTCCGTTATGAAAGTGTTGGTGATTCATCCACCTACTATGTGGCACTCATGTACAGCTATCGAAACTATCCAAATTGGGGGAAAAACTATGTAAAATACAGACGATCAAGTAATTCTAACCATCAAATTGATGGTTATCAGCTGAACGGTTAGAAGTAAATTAATGTGTGTTCCAAATTGGAAGGGAAAAATCAAATGTCTCCGGACCATCTAAAAAATCGATAGATCGTTTGAGAGATTTGGGTGAAATTAATCAATGGTCGGGATAGCCTAACAGCACCAGCAGGATATTTTGCCCTGAAAGAAATTCGATACTTACAGGTAGCGCAGGTGCGTAAAATTGCCAATAAATGATGGCAGGGAACCCTCTATGCTATTTTGCGACAGATCCCTGCAATATAGAGAAAACACATGGTGATGTGTGACACGTGTACAAGACCATGGCCGCTCATCAGGTAGGGGCTCACTTTGTAGATTCCCTGAGCAAACTAACAGAGAGCTTTACCTCTAAGTTGATAGGCCACACACATACCTTGAATGTTTGCTATTGGTCAATTTCCCTCGCCATCCAGTTCTTCTTTACATGTATAGCAGATCTATTGGATTTCTGGGCCAGTACATGTGCAGGCTGGGTTTGCATGTGCAGGCTGAGCCCACTGTCAGGCCTGACCCGAACTGTTCAGAATCGGGCCTGAGCCAACCGAAGACCCAACCCGCGACAGGCCTGGCTCAACCTGATCAGATATTAAGAGCAATGACCTAATCAACTCAAAGTAAACTGCCCAAAAATACAGACCCAGTAAAGATAATTCCTCCTCTGAAGTTGGATTGATTGAATGATCATAACCTTGGATTAATGAATACTTTTCCTTAGAATTCAGACCATTGAGTAGTGTTCATTTCAGCACGACATCAAATATGGAGCAAGCGGCCACTCAAGAAGTTAAAACAAGCCTAGGTTTTGATCCACAATCCATATAAACTGGGTCCGAACATTTGGACGGTTGATCTTAGTTGCTTATACCCCAGTTTTACTGCCAGAGCATCAAAGCGTTTCTCATACTAGTGCCCTAACAATGACGACGAAAAGAGAAAGGGGAGGAGGAGAATCCGTACAGGTATGTCAGGAAAGTAAAGTCTTTGAGCTCCTCCGGAAATACCCAAGTCATTCCCGTACTTAGCCCTTGCAGTTTGCTGAAGGCAAGAAGAACAAATATCAGTAGAGTCGACTACTCGTTTACGTACACGAGGTATATATCCTTAATGATCCAAGCCATTCATCTGGTGAGTCCCTCTATGGATGAGCCACTACACATGGATCAAATTGATCAGGCAATCCTAAAGAGCCAAGGCCCACCAGATGGTCCCCTTGATAAATAATATTTTCGTACCAAGTTGGCACATCTGAGTGTGGACTTACATTTCGGTTACGTGGCAAGTGGATCCACCGTTGAATGAGCAATTACATTTGATCCCAGGGTTGCTGATCGATGATAAACCAACGGCGGTGCCGCTACATGGCTCTCCGCTTATGTTCCATTCACCAGAAGCAGAAAGATCCCAACTTTGGAAAATGGCATTAAGAGCTTTCACTGGCCATACAGATAAAACGAATGTTACAATAAGCCCATGGAGGCCATCAAACGGCTGTTGGGAAGAGGAAAAATTGGGAAACGAGTTGGAAACAACCATATGTTCGAACAGTGAATCTGGTGTACCTCCTCGTGCGCACCATACGTGTACCTCCTCGTGCGCACCATACGTCCCAAGAATCATCCACAACAAAAACCCAGGCGGGATACGCTAGGGGGAAACATGCATATTCATTTATTGTGGCCCATCTAAATTTCGGAATGGGTTGATATCTGATTCATCCCATCATCTTTATAGGATTCACCTGACGACTAGGTTGGATGACATATAAACAACATCATTGACCCCACATTCCATTCGGCAGACATCCCCCACTTTTCCTCTTCGTTTTGGCCCAACCTGAGTTATGGATTAGGCTGAATTTTGTGACTAGGCCTACAATGTTCATATAATGTACGGGTTGGATGGAACTCTTACATAATAGTGGGTCCCACAATCTTGAACTTATGGTAACTAATGTTCCACGGCATGATATGATTCCCCAAACACAATTAAATCATAATAACGTTCACATGTTACAATGTCGATGTTTTTTTTTTTTTTTTTTTAATTAATGGTGGGCCCTCACATGCACGGTTTGCATCATTGAAACGGAAGTGGATTGCTGATGACAAAGACCCTGTAGTTCCTCTTGCTCATCAGCACGTGCATGATTCTATAAATGCTGAGTCATGGTTCGATGATCAAGACTGTGGATCTAGTGTCTTGAACAGTGGATGGGAGATGTCCTGAAAATCTTTAATATTGCAAGATCCAAACCATCCATTGATTGTCTTCAAAAGTACGAGTTAAGTATACCCTCTTATTCAAGTCAAAATATTTCAGAGATAAAAAGAAAAAGTTAAAAAAAATTCGACTCAGTTGTTATTTCGGATTCTTGCAATTAATAGTGAGGCCCACTGCATGGATGCTTTGGATCATCAAAATTGAGTGGGGGTTGTAACTGTATCCGAGTCTTGAAACCTCCCCATAAAGAAGTATACATTGTTTTTTTTATTGACTGCATGGAAAATCTCCGCTGTGAAAATGGCGGGTCATGCAAGGATCATCTAGAGCAAAAACTGAAGCAACCCAGTCATTAGGGGGCGCGACTTGGGTGAGACCCCGGAACCAGCGATGTGGGTGGGACCCTGAACCTAGGGCCCACCTGGATGTATTCCTTGTAGATCCATGCCGTTAATCTGCTTTTTCCAGATTATTTTGTACTATGGTACCAAAAATGAAGAAGATGAAAATTTTGGGTGGACTACACATAAGAAACACTGATTATGACCATTAAAAACCTTTTGTGAGCCACAAAAGTTTTCTATCAACCTGATATTTGTTTTTTCATTTCATCCCTGTCTACGTGCCTTATCAAACAGATTGGATTGGTCAATAAAACATTACGGTGGACTTCAGGAAGTTTTTAATGGTCATGGTTGAATGATAACTGTTTCTTGAGGTGTGGTCCATCTAAAATTTGCATCAGCTTCATTTTTGGGACTGCATCCTAAAATAATATGAAGAAACAGATGGACGGCATGGATCTACGAAGAATACATCCAGGTGGGCCCTAGGTTCAGGGTCCCATCCCACATCTCTGGTTCCGGGGTCTCACCCAAGTCGCGCCTGTCATTAGGTGGGTCACTCTCGTTCATTGGGTCAGACCACTGGCTTTATACTGATTCTCATGGTGTAGCCTGCATGATGAATGGGCCATCCTTCTTTCATCCTCTAGAGATTCCATTTGCAACGGCTCAGATGTGGCAAACAAGTGACACATTAGTGGAAGAGGAAGCATTGTATGATAAAGTTTGCATTCAATGGATGCATGCGAAATGTCTCAAGAAACGAAAAGCAACCCTTCTTCGGCCTCTCACGGGAGATGGGCCCCAACCTCTAAATATGGGACATGAATTTCTGTTGTAGGGAACGGGTGCACCAAAATGCTCCATGGGGTGATCTATTCGGTTGCCTGTGTGGCATCTGCTCCATCCATCATTTGTGAAGCTCATGTTCGGAAGTCAGCCCAGAATAAGAGGCTAATCCAAATGTACAGTACAACACTGATCCCTACCCACTTCAATAACTAGAGAGAAAAAAAAATTACTATGCATCTCATCAACCGACTATTCACATGGTGTACATTGTGCACGTGGGATTCTTCACAACCATTTGTGTTAACCAACATTGGCATCTAAATGCTATAAATAGGGGAGTGTAGTTGTAATTGGTGTGTGTGAAGTTTGTAGTTGTACGATGAGTTATTATTTTTAGTTTCTAATTATCAGTATTGTAATTATAGTCTTAATTGAAAGTCTTCTATAGGATGTGACTATATAAGTTGTCAAGTGTAAAGTATAGTTGTAATTTGTATAGTTGTGTATTTTAATTTATATACACAAGATTTTCGAAATTTTTGCTTTTTCTCAAGAATATAGTTTTAGGTTACTCGGTATGGTTTATTTTTAGTACTGAAACTTATTTTTAAGTTACCCATAGAAATCATTGCCGGAAGTTATCTGTACGTTGGTTTTCATAGGTGATTTAGGATCTTTGATTCTGTGGTAGATTAAGTGAACGGGAACTACCTGTAAAATTTACGGAGTATCTATTATTTACTCACTTTAATCGGAATGCTCAATGAGAGACATTATACAGATCGGTGATTGTTACGTACCTGGGATTATTTGACCTACGTGTTATGCGGGTATTTGATGTTAGGTTGTGAGGATCCGATCCTAGTTACTCTAATCCGGAATCACTGATTACAACCTTTAGGTTTGTTTTGAAATATTGTGTAGGTAAGTTAAATTATTCTTTGTTATTTTATTTGAAATATAAAATCGAATTTTAATCTACCTATTAGTTCATAAGTTACAACCTTTTAGCCAAGGAACTTACTAGAAGTTAAACCGCGGACTTTAATCCGGATTTATCCGGATGTTTACCTGGAGGTACTCCATAACTTTCTACCCGAGTCTGTACGAGTATCGGATCGGGTTTTTTTACCACGTTTTAATCCGGATTTCAAACGGATTTAGTCCGGATTTTTAGTCGAATTTTTATTGGATTTTAGTCCGGGTATACAGTGAAGCATTGTCCGAGTATTTACCGGGTATTATCGGAGATTTTTTTCGGACTTTTACCAGAATTTTGTTAGGGGTTTCGGCTGGAGTTTTGTTCAAAT
>ML058328.1:1134737-1330458 GCA_003013855.2 Liriodendron chinense | reverse complement strand
AGGTTCGAAAGATATTCCACCCGGAGTGACTAATCTAGAAGACCGTCTTTTTAGTACATGTAAATGAGGAGTTCTGGGCCAGTGTACAAAACAAACTTCTAGCTAAAGCAATTTTTTCAGCTGTCCATTTGTTGTGTGTCCACCCCAACGAGAAAAGGCCTGATTAGCAGATTGAAAGCTCCGATCCTACACGTATGGCATTGTGGGACATGCGATTGCATATAGATCGATGAGATTTATATGTTCATGGATGCGCCCTCGAGATCAATCGTGACAGTCCAATGAAGTTGATCGATAATCCTAACCATCCAACTGGAGGCCACCAACGAACGGTTAGAAAGTAACTAGTCAGCTTTCCCAGTTCACGGTTGAAAATTAAATCTCAGCGACATCAGGTTCCATAATTAAGATGATCTGCCCGATGGTTATAAGTGCCTGGCCACCAATTGGAAGCATTGGTTGGACTTTTATTATAACCCTACCTTGCCATCCTTAAAAGTCCCTCAAATCGGTGGCAAGGATCAATACGCAACTGCTATGATCAACCATCCGATTTAATCACCGTAAGTGAAGAGGTAAATCTTTATACGCTACTGAGTGGCAACTATTAGGTGCCCGGCAAAAGTTCACAAAAAATCGGATTGTTCGGGTCCAACCTTATCGGGTCGGTCCTAACCTAACGGGTTGACCCACTAGACCCGTTAACCATAGCGGGTCGGGTCAGTTGTTTTCACCACACCCACAAGTACGTTTATTAACCTGTTACATAGTGGGTCGTCAGTGTTTCAGCCACGAACCCATTACTTAACCGGTTAACATAATGGTCTAGATCACCAAACAGCCCCACCTATGAAACCTTGGCACTCCATCACATGCAATATTGCAATGTACATGTGATTCCTCTTCATCTCACTAGTGAATACTATTCTTTCCAGTGATAAAATGGACCCACTCGGTGGGGTGATAAAATGGACCCACTAGGTGGACCACAGCAGTATGATGGGTCAAACTGTCAGTTGTCCTCATCAAAGGTGTGGCCATCTGATGAGTAGACTGGCCTAACGGGTTAAACGGGCCATCTGATGAGTATAATTTCTTTTTCTTTTTTCTTGCGTACGGTACTTCCATGAATATTCAGAGATTTGGATGGTCTGGATGGCCCCGTTATCATGTCACGTGGACGGTTAACTATTGATAAATAACAGCACCGGCGGATATTGGCTGTGGGAGAAATTTCGAGACTTACAAGGAGCTCATGGACGTCAAACCGCCGATAAATGCGGGCAAGGGACCCGTTATGTAATTTCGTGATAAGTCCCTGCAATATATAGAAAACAATTGATGACAAGTCCCTGCAATATATAGAAAACAATATTATGCGGGTATGATCCTTATCGTTCATGTGGGATATTGTACGGGCCCACGCCATAGTTTCAGCGTATCTGAGAGTTGTTATGGCAAAAATACAACTATCCAATCATATGATCAAAACGATTGTCGGTCCATAGTCGGACCCACAAAATGAAAGGTTGAGGACTATCCTCATACCTTGCTGGACTTTCCCAACCATAGTTTTGAACATCCACAGGTGCATAGAGCCTTGTCCATCTCTACACAATCACAGCTTTGAATATGGCACAGTGAGCAGATCCAACCTTTCTATGAGGTGGGTCTCACTGATCAGATCTTCTGGCTCAAAAATCATGTAGGGTCAAGTGGCCAGTGTACAAAAAAACTTCTAGCGAAAGCAATTTTTTCCATCCATCCATGATCAGGGGATGGAAAGCTCCGACCCTGTGTCCTTACTTATGCCTCAGTGGTAGACTCACAAGATTTTCTACACAAGGTGATGGGTTCAAGTACCGATTGTGGTATGATTGCGTGTTTGGAAAAAAAAAGAAAAAAGAAAAAGAGCTCCGATCCTGCAGGTATGCCATTGTGGTCCAAATGACGCTGATCAGATAATCCTAGCCATCCAACTAGAAGCCACCAACGGACGGTTAGAATGAAACTGGTCAGCTTTCCAAGTTCAACGGTTGGAAAATTAGATCTCACCGACTTCTAGGGGTCCATAAATAAGACCGTAGCCACCAATTGGAGGCATTAGTTGGACTTTTATTTATAACCGTCCATTTCCATCTTCTAAAGTCGGATCATAGGGACTGCTATGGTTTTTTTTTTTTTTTTTTGAGCTTTTATAAGATAACTGATTGCACCGGATACAAACCACTGTAACAGTTAAAGGCTACTTTTAAAGTGATGATGTCTCATTCACATATCATGTGTCACTCATGTGCAGCTATCCAGACCATCCAAATTGTCGAGAAAATGTGGATGGAGCATATATCTAAAATCCAGCTGATAAAGTAATCCTAACCATCCAATTGATGGTTACCGGATGAATGGTTAAAAGTAAATTAGCGAGTGTTCAAAATCCGAAAGGAAAAAAATCAAATGGCTTCTTTCAAATTCTTTGTATAATTTCTTTTTTCTTGTCTATATATGCTACATCCATGAATGTTTTCAGAGATTTGGATGGTCTGGATGGCCCTAAGATCATGCCCCGTGGACTGTTAACGAGTGATAAATTACAGAAACGGCGGATATTTGGCTGTGGGAGAAATTCGAATACTTACAAGGAGCTAATGTTCGTTAAATTGCCGATGCATGCGGGAAAGGGCCCCGTTATGTAATTTTGTGACAAGTGACTGCAATATATAGAAAACAATTTATGGTGTGTGACGTTTGTCCAAGAACAAAGCCGCTCATCAGGTGGGGCCTGCTTTGTAGATTTCCTTGATAAGCCATACATGTCCATTGATTGCTTGCTATTGGATAATTTCCCTTGCCACCCTATTCTTTTTTACATGTGTGGCCCACCCCATGAGCGGATCCGTTGGGTTTCTGGCCCCGATTGAATGAGCTTGGGACTTAGGAGGGCGATGGTTGATAAGTTAAGCCTGGGTTTGTATGTAATAGACTGAGCACAACGTAGGGTGATTAGGCCTAGCCCAAACAGTGCAAAATCGACAGCCCTTGCCCAACCGTACCATATATTAAGAACAATGACTTGATGGCTCCCAAGCCCAATTACTAATCAGGCCCAATCTTTCAAACACTTCCTGAGTCCTGACCCACTTGCACTCTGGCCATGGATAGATGAATCAGATGACTTAAATGCAGATTTGTATGAGTTAATTTGGACTCTGTGCAACTCATCCATTTCCACACCATGAGTCACTGGAGCAAGTCTGGCTGATTCACTCCCGACTCAGGTGAGTCACGATTCGACTTAAGAGCAGACGTGTCGGGATGATAGTCCGGCCCAGTACCGGTTTCATACCTTATACTGTGTACATGTGGCATGCATTAACTCAAATTGCAAAACTGCATTTAACTCACACATGTACGTGGCCCACTGGATGGCCGATCATTGAAGATGGCGGGAATCCCTATCCACATTTTAGAGTAGGATATGACAGGAAACGTACTCCAATCCATTACCAATGGATAGTAGGAGACCTTGTGTCGGGAATCGTGCATAAACAAATCACACGAAGCAATCACAATGCACCACAATACACCACACCAATCCACGAAGTAAGAAGGCAACCGTGATTTAACGTAGAAAAACACCTCATGGGTAAAAATCACAGCACAAAATGATTCACTATGATATCATAAGTTATAAGAGAACGAAGAACACTCAGAACCCAGATCTCAGCGCCATATGAGAAAACCTAAGCTAACACATGCTCTTTTCTCTCACCCTAGAACTATCTCAATCCCTCTAGGATACGTAGCCCCTTTTTTACTATTGCCCTAATCCCGCATTACACCCATTTTATAGCATAAAAATTAGAATTAGAAATATCTTACGCAAAACTGCGCAAGAAACCGACCAAGAAACGGACACTATCGCTTGGTCGACCTATTCGTCGACAGGCCAAGCACCAGTTGTCGGCCGGCCGACCACCAAAACTGGTTGGCCGAACAGGCCCAAACCTGTCCATAGAGTTGTTGTCTAGAGATCCAATAATTTAGCCGGCCAACTCTGACCGGTTGGTCGGCTGATGGCCCCTGTTGATGCATAAATTTAAGGCGTTTGATTTCAACAATCTCCACCGCGACTCCAATCTTCATACAACATCTTGCCATGCACAATCCTCTATCTCTACTCCATTATCATCATAGTTGTTGAGCTCTGAATTGTGCATATTCTAACCCCAATTCATCACATGTTATGCATGGTTTGCATGTTTAAAAGACTAATTTAATGCATGATTTGTGATTGTAGGAACAAGATGGAGATTTCACTAATTCAAAGCTAAAAAGAGCACTTTATATACATTGAAGATCAAGGAACCAAGTGCAAAAGGATTGAAGAAGGAAGCAAGGGAGAAAATGAAGAGGTAAAGAAAACTGCACTTAAGACCGGTCGTTCGACCGATCGGCCATAGCCCAGGACCGGTTGTCCGACCGGTCCAAACACTCAACAGGAGGACCCCTGCTGCCCAAACTCATTGGACCAATTAAGACCGGTCGTCTGACCGGTCGACTGTCACTCAGACCGGTCATCCGACCGGTCGACACTCAACAGAGAAGTGGTGAAAATTCCAAAAGCTTGCTGGACATAATCTGACTTTTATGACCGAGCGTTCAACGGGTCTTCCATGGGTTCAGACTGGTTATCCGACCGGTCAGCAGCGTAACAAAGCTTGTTTTACAAGCTCCGAAATTTGTTGCGCAAAGCGCTATTTTTGCTGGATTTCTCGAAGGTTCTTCGCAATTAGAGTCCTAAACCTATAAAAGGACTTCTCCTCTTCATACCAAAGCATGCTAGGACGTGAAGAACAACAAGGAGGCTTGGGAGACGGATTCTACTTCAAGTTTTCATAGTTTTTCTTCTAGTTTTTATGTTTTCTGAGTTTTTAGAGTTTTTAGTTCAAGGATGTTAAAAATGAACTAAAACCTCTTAGCTAAGGCTAAGAGGTGAACCTTTTGATTCATTTTTTATGAATTAATACAACCTAGGTTTCCTTTTCATGTTTTAATTGAAGAATTTAGTTTAATTTGAGTTTGAATCAGGTACTAGTTCAGTTTTACTTTGATCTCTTAATGACTCCGTGCTCATGTGATTCTTAGTGATTCTAAACTTAGTAACTTATCCTTTGGGCATTGTTTATGCTTGTGTAGTTCATTGATCTATCATCGACTCCGGGCATGGTAGACCCTTTGAATGCCTTATGTACAATGGCATGATCTTCATGTGGGAACTCATTCCAACTAAAGTTTTTATCTTTTGTTATAATTTAAGATAGTTTTTTGCTGATTGATTTTGATTTAATTAGAGTTCTAATCATTGGTCGTAATCAAGTCTAGTGACAGGATTTAATGAAAGCTATGGTTGTGAATCTCAACTAGTTTGGAAAGAGGCTTGGCCTATACAATTAAGTGTGCCCAAGGCCTGAGCATTGTTGTAGGAATCGAATCAATGAACAAGCAACTATTTTAGATAATTGTTGATTGAACCGCTCTATATTTCGATCAGATAGAGATATAAATTTGATTCCGATTGTGTAGTGAGAGACCTAATTGTGTTGATGCATTGAAAACTATCAAAAGTGGATCCTTGGCGCTCTAGTGCCTTTTTAGATTGTTATTACCTTTCATAATCACTATTTTACTTCAAATCAATAGATCCTTGGCGCTCTAGTGCCTTTTTAGATTGTTATTACCTTTCATAATCACTATTTTACTTCAAATCAATATTTTCCAGCTTTAGTTTTTAATAGGGTCTCAATTATAAGTTGTTTTAGATAAATTCTGAGAATACCCATACATAAATCTCTATGGGAACGATACTCGATCTTTCCGAATTATTACTACTTCGCAACCCTATACTTGGGGAGTGAACAATAGCTTTACCGCTTCTCATGCCTCCATTGACTTTATCCTCGTACTTTCACATCCCGCTCACTCATGTGGCCCTTGTGCACTTGCTACAGTCGTTGTAGCTCCATCGTGAGAAGTGTTAACGATTAACTTGTAAATATTTTCTCACCTCCGAGCCTTCATCATCATGAGTGACCCTTCTTTTGCTTTACAATACCAATCGTAGCTGATAAACTTGCACCCCATCGCCTTGAGTGCACTAAGAGAGATCAAATTCTTTTTCAGCCTAGGGATATGCCTCACATCTTCCAGGACTCGTTCGCTTCCATCAAACATCCTAATGTGCACTATGTCAATACCCACCACTTTACAGGCGTAGTTGTCTCCCATGAACACCAATCCACTATCATACTCATTGTATGTCATGAATGAACTTCGGTCAGGATACATATGATATGATGCACCTGAATTCAAAAGTCACCCATCACAGGGTAACCTCGACCTGAATACAGTTAATACACCGTAAACATCACACTCATCTTTTGTTGATTTCGCTGTATTAACCCCCCTCAATGAATCTTCAGGCTTCTCTTGCCTTTTCCTGAGATTCGGACAATCCATCTTCATGTACCCTTCCTCTCTACAATTTTAGCACTTCACTTGCTCTTCCCTTTTCCCTTAGATTTAAATCTCGATCGCGAATATCCCCCATCTTGATCAGAATTTCTTCCCCTCATAACCAGTGCCTCATCCGTAGAAGAGTCCACGCCACCACTTTTCTTTCTCATCGCCTTCAACTGGAGGACTGGGATAATGCTCTCAATGTTAATGGTTTCCCTAGCTGCGCACAATGAGTCATTGAACGATTCATGTGAATCCGAAAGAGAATTCAACAAGATACATGCTTGATATTTGTCATTCATCTGTTCATCTACATCCAACAACTTGCAGACGAGCCTATTGAAGTTGTTAATGTGGCTTTCAACATCTTCAGATTGAACAATTGAAGCATTAGATACAAACGATTCTCGAAAGACTTCTTCGCGTAGACATTCTCTAGCTTCGCCCATGTATTATTGCTAGAATTTTCAAATTGAACGAAAACAGGGTCCCACGACCGGTCGGCCAGATCGGGCGACCAGTCGAATATTAGCCCTGGGAACAGTTTATGCGCTGGACAGTTTTGAGGTCCTGACGACCAATCGGCAGTGGTCTGCAGCTAGTCGTCAGGTGTTCCGCGACCGACCAAGATCTGCTAGTCCTTAAGGCTGGACGGGTTGAATTTTGGCGAGAGCTCATTTGACTCTTCTTGACCACTCATGACCGGTCGGCAGGGGGCTGCAACCGGTCGTTAACGATGGCAGTGATTTGCATGGCTACACAAATCTGCATAAGATGTTTCTAATTTTGGAATTTCTTTTATAAAAGGGGGTTATAACTGGGATTGGAGGGTATCCTAAGGTGTCCAAGGTTTCTTAATTATATTAGGGTGTGGGGAGAGCATTTGTGAGAGAGTGAGCTTGGATTTTCTCATGGGTTCTTTGCTTGTGGGTTGTTCATCTTTGTAATCTTTTGATTCATAGTAGATTCACTTTGTGCCATGGTTTTTACCCAAGAGGGAGTTTTTCTACTTTAAAATGGATTGTCTCTGCGTGGTTGATTGTGTGTGTGATTGATTGCATTGAGTTGCTCGTTTGATTTCATACTCTGTGTGTTTGGTTTGCTTCCGCTACGAGCCGATTTTCCCAATAAGTGGTATTAGAGCTATCATTGGGTGTTTGTGGAATTCAAATCGGAGATGAGCGCATGACATCGAGCACGAGATTTAACATAAAGAAGCTCTCTGGTAAAAATAATTACAAACTATGGAAGGTGAAGATCGAAGCCCTCCTAATTCAGCAAGGGCTTGAAGAAGCAACCTAAGACTATGAAAGAAGATTAGTGGAAAAAGCTTGACAAGAAGGTCAAAACCTCAATCCTATTGTGCCTGAAGGATGACGTCCTCTATCACGCCATGAAGGAGAAGACTGCGCATGATATGATAGTGAAGTTGGAGAACGTGTATGCGAAGAAATCTCTGGATAATTGCCTGTATTTTATGCTTCAGTTGTTTAACCTGAGGATGGTAGAGGGAGCGGATGTGGAGGACCACATTAACACGTTCAATTTGTTAATTTGTAAGTTAGTGGAGATAGATGAACCAATGAAGGACGAATATCAAGCATACATCGTATTAAATTCTCTTCCAGATTCATATGAGTCATTCAAGGACTCTTTGTGTGCAAGGAGGGAGACCATTAACGTTGAGACCGTTATCTCATCACTCCAATCAAAGGCGATGAGAAAGAAAAGCGGTGACGTGAGTTCTTGTTCTTCCTCAGAAGCACTGATTGTGAGGGGAAGAAATTCTGAGCACGATGGGGGATATTCACGAATGGGGTATAAAGCTACGGGCAAAGGAAAGGCCAAGGTACGATGCTAGAATTGTGGATAGGAAAGCCACATAAAGGGGGATTGTCAGAATCTCAAGACAAATAAAGAGAAGTCTGAAGATTCCTCTAGAGAGGGGGTTAATCCCACAAAGCCATGGAGGATGAGTGTGATATTTGTAATGTACTGATTGTGTCCGGTAAGTGGTCTCTCGGTGGAGAGTGGCTCTTGAATTCAGGTGCATCATATCGCGTATGTCCTGACCGGAGTTCATTCATGACATACAGAGCGAATGATGGTGGACCAGTATTTTTGGGCGATGTCTACGCTTACAAGGTGGTGGGTATTGGTATGGTGCGCATTAGGATGTTCAATGGGATTGAACGAATACTGAAAGGTGTAAAGTATGTCCCTAAGTTAAAGAAGAATATGATATCTCTTGGTGCACTCGAGGCAACTGGGTGCAGGTTCATCGACCATGATCACTATTGTAAAGTGATGAAGGGGGCAATCGTGTGGATGAAGGCATAGAGGTGTGGCCATCTTTACAAATTGATCGAGAGCACATTTCATGGTGAAACTGCGAGATCTAGAGCAGGATCCACGGTTACTCGTATGTGGCATGTGCCCAAGGGCCACATGAGAAGAGCAACAAGGGGTGTGAAAGTACTGTGAGAATAGAGTTGATGGAGGCATGAGAAGTGGTGAAGCTATGTTGAAGTTGAGATGATGAAGAAAGCAAGGATGTTTTTTCGACGTTTAAAGCTTCGATGGAGATTGTTGATAGAGTCTGCAAACCAGTCGAATATTAGCCTTGAGAATAGTTTAGGCACTGGACAGTTTTGAGGTACTAACGACTGTTTGGAGTGGTCTGTGATTGGTCGCCAGGTGTTCCGCGACCAACCAAGACCAGTTGGTTCTTGAGGCCGGATGGGTCAAATTTTGGAGAGATCTCACTGGACTCTTTCTAGCTACTCACGACCAGTCGGTAGGGGGCTACGAATGGTCATCAGCGGTGGCAGTGATTTGCATGGCTACGCAAATTTGCGTAAGATGTTTCTAATTTCAGAATTTCTTCTATAAAAGGGGGTTGTAACCGGGATTAGAGGGTATCTTAAGGTGTCCAAGGTTTTCTAATTGTATTAGGGTGTGGGGAGAGGGTTTTGTGAGAGAGGGAGTTTGAGTTTTCTCTTGGGTTCCTTGCTTGTAGGTTGTTTATCTCTGTAATCTTTTGATTCATAATAGATTCGATTTGTGACATAGTTTTTTTTTTTTTTTTTTTTTTTACCCAAGATGGGGGTTTTCCGCGTTAAAATGGATTGTCTCTGCGTGGTTGATTCTGTGTGTGATTGATTGCATTGTGTTGCTCATTTAATTCCATACTTTGTGTGTTTGGTTTGCTTCCACTGCGGGCCGATTTTCCCAACGTGTATCAGCTGCAGTCTTCTCCCTCATGATGTTGTACAGGACCTCATCCATTATGCACAACTGGATTGAGATCATGGCTTTTTGATCCACTTTCTTCCATTCTTCTTCTTTCGTAGTCTCCGGTCGCTTCCCAACCGGTGGTTCTTCCAATTCTTGCTGAACTACTAGGTCCTTCATCTTGACCTTCCGAAGCTCAAAGTTGTTTTTCCCGGAGTACTTCTCTATGCCAAATCTCATGCCTGACGCCATTGATGCCTTGTCTCAGATTCTTTCTGGCGCCCAATGTTCGCTCTGATACCACTTGTTGGGAATCCCGCGGAAGCGAATCATATAAAGCAATCATAATACAACAAGCAAATCGACAAAGCAAGAGAAGACAATTCGAATTTAACGTGGGAAGACTCCTCATGGGTAAAAACCCACAGCACAAAGTGATCCACTTTGATATAGAAGTTACAAGAAAACGAAGAACACTCAAAACCCTGATCTCAACCCCATAAGAGAAAACCCAAGCTCTTTTCTCTCACCCTAGAACTCTCTCAATCCCTCTAGGATACCCGATGCCTTTTTGGGTAATGCCCTAATCAAGCATTACACCCCTTTTATAGCATAAAAATCAGAATTAAAATATATTACGTAAAATTGTGCAACAAACCGACCTAGAAACCGACACTGTCGGCTGGTCGACCTGATCACCGGCTGGCCGAACAGGCCCAAACCTGTCATCAGAGTCGCTGTCCACAGATCTAATAATTTGGCCGGCCGGCCGACCCTAACCGGTCAGTCGGCCGAAGGCCCTTGTTGCTGCATAGATTTTAGGCGTCCGATTTCAACACCTTGTTATGCAATCCAATACATACAAAATGAGAAGATGGGAGTTTAAGAGCCGTAAGTATAGCTTACAATTCGGTAAGGTTCCAACTCCCAATGAAATCAGGTATCTTTGTCAACTGGCTATCAGATGCCGACCTGAAATCCAATCAGATTTTCTATCATAAATATTAATAAATTAAGAGATCAGAAACGATAGACATGCCATATAATTAACAAAAATTGAACTGTCCGAAATCATGGGGCCCACATTAAATGGTCATAACCCCAAAATCAGATTGATCCAACAATCCTTAGCTTTGGATAACAACGATCCTAAGCTCTGGATAATGGGCATTAGTCTGTTGAATTCAGACCATTGTGAATTTTTCCATTTTAATGCCCATTGGATGTGCACCATGAGTCATGCGTCGTATAATCATAAGCTCTTACAAGATCTTCATGTTTCTCAAGTTAGAAAATGTTGAAGGAATCTCGCCGCTTAGCCCACTGCTCCCCATGTATCTGTGAAAAGCAGGCATAGATCATGAATCCTATTGTAGATATTTCTTGTGCGATTAACAGCTAGAGGAATGCTCTCAAATCATCTCAGCAGATGGAAAGTATCTGTCCAATGAGTTACATTTGTCAAACGGTCAGAGCCCATGTGACTGTAAATAAAGGGTCCAAACTCATTCTAGCAACTATTTTCTCCCCTGCAAAATACATTTTTCAACTTATCATTTTTACTCTTCTTTCCCAACGCATTTTTTGTAGTTTTCCATACTGTTATTCTATCCTTGCAGAAAAAGATAACAAGCTTTGAATTCATGGTGACTCATTGCCAGAGATGTTGGGGGCCAATGATTAGCAATGCTTATTGAAGATCGAAGAGATAGGCTTCATTATGCTTTCTGAGGATACGTTATTTATAACCCAAATACAGAATTGGGCTTCATCTTTAGCACATGAAAGGTTGGAAGTAATTCACTGGGTGGGTGAACAGTAACTTATCGTCCAACCAGTTGGACATGAAACCTTCACAAAACAAAAATGAAAGATAAAATAAAACCTACTGCATATTAATCAGTACAAATTTGGTGGCAAATTCGAAATCACAAACACATCATATGGCAATTTTGACGAAGAACAATTACATAGAATTAAAAAAGAAATAAAAGAAAAAAAAAAAAAACAGAACTCAATAGTTGTTGCAGACTTGCCAAATTCCCAAGTACACGTGGGAGCAAACTGAAGTAAATGTTGCTGCTTATATACCAAAAAATAAATAATTAATTATATATTGTTATTTATCCATGACTAAAAATTACTATTATGATCTAGCCCACATAATGAGTGGATGGGACTGATTTTCATACAAGGCTATGCTCATGGTGGTGCCAACCTATCGGAAAGTTTAGATGTACGAACGTTATAGGTTGGAAAAACATCTCTGGGTAGACAATAACAAAGGGTCCAACTGGTTGGACTGAAAACCTTCTAAAAAGGACATAGATGAAAATAAAACTACCTTGTAATAATAACTACTAAGATAGGTGGCAAATTCAAAATTCCAAACATCATATGGCATTTTTGAAGAAGAGTAATTTAAAAAAAAAAAAAAAAAAAGAAAAAAGAAAAGAAAAGAAAAGATATACAGAACTTAGACATTGCTGCAGACTTGGCGATTTCCCCAGCTCACCTGGAAGCAAACCCTTGAAGCCATTGTAGCCTATATCCCTAAAAATAATTAATTAATTATAGTTTGTTATTTATCAATGTTCAAATATTGTTGTTATGGCCTGGCTCACCTAATGAGAGGATGGGAATGATTTTCATACAAGGCTATGCTCATGGTGGAGCCAACCTATTGGGAAGGTTGGATGTCATACAGACATGATAGGATGGAAATAATTCACTGGGTGGACAGAAACTTATGTTCCAACTGGTTGGATTTGAAACCTTGCTATGTTAATCACTACCAAGTTGGTTGGCAAATTCAAAATTCCAAACACATCGTTGGCATGTTTTAAAAAGAATAATTAAATAAAATATTTAAAAAAGTCAGAACTTACAGTTGTTGCAGAGTTGACAAATTCCCCATCTCAAGTGGGAGCGAACCATCGAAGCTATTGTAGCTTATACGCCTGAAAGTAAATAATTAATTATATTTTGTTATTTATCAATGGCTAAAATTTATTGTTATGGTCTGGCCCACCTAATGAGTAAAATGGGAGTGATTTTTGTGAAGGCCATCCTCGTGGTGGAGCCAACCTATCGGATTGGTTTGATGTCATACAGACATGATAGGTTGGAAATAATTCACCCAGTAGACAGCAACTTATGGTCCAATTGGTTAGGCTTGAAACCTTCTCAAAGAGAAAATATGAAAATAAAAATGCCACATATTAGCTACTACCAAGGTGGTTGGAAAATTCAAAATTCCAAATACATCCTTGGCATTTTTGAAGTAGAATAATTAAATAGAATTTAAATAATAAAAGAAAAGGTCAGAACTTACAGTTGTTGAAGGCTTGACAGATTCCCCAGCTCAGGTGGGAGCAAACCCTTGAAGGCATTATCACTTAAATTCCTGAAATAATTAATTAATTATATTTTGTTATTTATCAATGGCTGAAAATTGTGGTTACAGTCAATCCCACCTAATGAGTGGGATGGGAATGATTTTTATACAAGGCAATCCTCACGGTGGAGCCAACCCATCGAAATAGTTTGATGTCATACAGACATGATAGGTTGGAAATATTTCACTGGATTGTAACTTATGGTACAACTTGGTGAACTTGAGACCTACTTAAAAAGGAAAAAGAAGAAAATAAAACTGCTGCATAATAACCACGATCAAGTTGGGTGGCAAATTCAAAATTCCGAGCACGTCATATGGCATTTTGGAAGTAGAATAATTAAATAGAATTGAAAAAAGAAAAAATTCAATACTTACTGTTGTTGGGAACCTCTGAACATATTGTAGCTTATATTCTTGAAAATAAATAATTAACTATATTTTGTTATTTATCAATGGCTTGAAATTGTTGTTAGGATCTAGCCCACCTAATGAGTGGATGGGAATGATTTCATACAAGGTTATACTCATGGTGGAGCCAACCTCTTGGAAAGTTTGGATGTCAAGTGGACATGATAGGATGGAAATAATTCCCTGCTGGACAGAAATTTACGGTCCAACTATTGGACTTTAAACCTTTATAGGAAGTAACAGAAGAAAATAAAAATGTTGGGTATTAATCACTACCAACTTGGTTGGCAAATTCAAAATTCCAAACATATCCATGACAGTTTTTGGAGAAGAATATTTAAATGAAATAAAGAAAAAAAAAAAGTTCAGAAACTTACAGTTGTTGTAGACTTGACAAATTCCCCATCTCAGGTGGGAGCAAACCATTCAAGCGATTGCCGCATACATCCCTGAGAATAAATAATTAATTGAATTTTGTTATCTATTAATGGCAAAAACTTGTCGTTATGGTCTCGCCCACCTAATGAGTGAACTGGAATGATTTTCCTACAAGGCTATCCTCATGGTGGAGCTAACCTATTGGAAGTGTTGGATGTCATATGGACATGATAGGTTGGAAATAATTCATTAGGCAGATAGTAACTTATGGACAGATAGCCCTCTCGAAATGGAAAAGTAGAAAATAAAAATGCTAACTGGGAAATTCAAAATTCCAAACACACCCATGACATTTTTTAAGAAGAATAATTAAATAGAATTTTAAAAAAAAGGATGCCAGAGCTTGTTGTACGCTTAACAAAATCCCCAGCTAAGGTGGGACGAAACCTTCAAACATAGTGTTGCTTATATTCCTGAAAAGAAATAATTAATTATATTTTATTATTTATCAATAGCTAAAAATTGTTGTTATCCACCTAATGAGTGGATGGCAATGATTTTTGTACAAGGCTATCCGTATCCTCATGGCAGAGCCGGCCTATTAAAAGGGTTGGATGAGTTGCAGGAACATGATAGGTTGGAAGTAAATCACTGAGTGGACAGCAACTTATGATCCAACAAGTTGGACTTGAAACCTTTTCTATGTGTGTGCGTATGTGGCATACGGTATATTGATCACTTACAAATTGGGTGGTAAATTTGAAATTTCAGACACATCATATGGAATTTGTGACAAAGAATAATTAAATAGTATTAAAAAAGAAAGAAAAACAGAGCTTACAGTTGCCGCAGAATTGACAAATTCCCTAGCTCAGTGAGAGCCTACCAACAAAGCTATTTAAGCTTCTGTCCTTCAAAATAAATACTTAATTATATTTGGATATTTATCAATAGCTAAATATTGTTGTTATGGTCTGGACCACCTAATGAATAGATGAGGCTAAATTTTGTATAAGGCTAAATTTTAGTGGAGCCAATGTCACAAGAAAACCATAGATTGGAAGTATTTCAGTGGGCAAACACTTCTGATTCAACTGATTGCACTTGAAACCTTCTTATAATGGAAAGGAAAATTGAGGGGGCAAATTCAGAATTCCAAACGCATCATTTGGAAATTCTGAAGAAGAATAATTAAATAGGAAAAAAAAACAGAGCGCAAAGTTATTGCAGACTTGCTAAGAGAGCATTTGGACCCTAAGTTACTTAGGGCATGTTGGTCAACTCACCATGAAATGACATTTAATGTGATTGGATATTACTCAATTGAGAAAGATAACACAGTCGGTGTGGGTTTCTCTTGTCATTTCCAAATTAATCCCTCGAGCACCTTGCACGAATCCAAAATTGGAAGGTCGACAATGTCGCACTCCGAAATCAACGGTCGAGCTCTTCAACTTCTCGAATGGTGATTTCAGGTTACTCAAACTGCCTTGCCATGTATCGGACTTGGCAAATGAGCTCACTAAATTTTCAAACTTCAAATCCAACTTATGGTTGAGGGATTTTTTTTTTAGGTGAGCTAAGCGTACAAGGAAATATAAAGCATCAACATCTATAACCATTACATCATCAAAGGAGTCCAAAATACATAACATGTTTACAATCCCAACTTGTACACCGTAGAGTCTGACTGTGCAGACAAGTGTCCAGACAGCCAATGCTTGTTGCACCCAAGACCTATGCCATAATGACAGCACCGCCACCACGAACGCGGAAGTGCAAACCGTACATCAATCTGACACTCCATTAATGAGATATGGCTCGTTGAATCCACGACCTAAAT
The DNA here is from genome assembly GCA_003013855.2 of Liriodendron chinense. Lineage (NCBI taxonomy): Eukaryota > Viridiplantae > Streptophyta > Magnoliopsida > Magnoliales > Magnoliaceae > Liriodendron > Liriodendron chinense. Next base: position 1,314,679 of record ML058328.1, on the reverse strand, counting down.
CGCATACCTTATTGAACAATTAACCCTTTGGACTAAGCCCATGTGGGCTTAGGCCCACTTCTTGAAGCCTTAAAGCTCACTCCACATACAACAACCATAGAAACATAAAATAAGTTTCTAGCATAAAACAAACACAAAACAACCAAGTTGACTCGCTGGAAAGGTATACTGTTTAGTCTCATATTTAAAGAGAGCAAAGAAATAAGAAGTGAAACTCTCTATAAAAACAAGTATAGGGTGTCAATGGGCTTTGGGCAGCCTTTGGGATGGATTTTAAACAATTTTAGGTTGGCTCGATCATTGAGCAAGCCTAGCTCAAATGGGGCAAAGCTCGGCTTGGCTAATGTAAAGCGGAGTTGATACCGAAGCTGTCAGCAGCTAGGCGTTCGTATACAAACTGCTGTAACAGTTAACCTCCGTTATGAAAGTGGTGGGGATTCATCCACCTACTATGTGGCACTCATGTACAGCTATCGAAACTATCCAAATTGGGGGAAAAACTATGGCTGGAGCATATATGTAAAATACAGATGATCAAATAATCCTAACCATCAAATTGATGGTTATCAGCTGAAAGTTTAGAAGTAAATTAATGTGTGTTCCAAATTGGAAGGGAAAAATCAGATGCCTCCGGACCATCTAAAAAATCGGTAGAACGCTTGAGAGATTTGGGTGAAACTAATCAATGGTCGGGTTCGCATAACAGCAACAGCGGAAATTTTGCCCGGGAAGAAATTCGATACTTACAGGTAGCGCAGGTGCGTAAAATTGCCGATAAATGATGGCAGGGAACCCTCTATGCTATTGTACGACACATCCCTGCAATATAGAGAATACACTTAGTTACGTGTGACACGTGTACAAGACCATAGCCGCTCATCAGGTAGGGGCTCACTTTGTAGATTCCCTGAGTAAACTAACAGAGAGCTTTCCCTCCAAGTTGATAGGCCACACATGTACTTGAATGTTTGCTATTGGTCAATTTCCTTGGCCATCCAATTCTTTTTTACATGTGTGGCCCACCCCAAGAGCATATTCATTGGATTTCTAGGCCAGTAACATTGTGGGCCCGATTGAGTGAGCTTAGGACTCAGGAGGGCTATGGTTAATAATTTTAGCCTGGGTTTGCATGTAACAGGCTGAGCCCACTGTCGGGACTGACCCGAACTGTTCAGAATCCGGGCCTGAGCCAACCGAAGACCCAGCCCGCGACAACCCTGGCTCAACCTGATCAGATATTAAGGGCAATGAGCTATAAACTGCCCAAAAATACAGACCCAGTAAAGATAATTCCTCCTCTGAAGTTGGATTGATTGAATGATCATAACCTTGGATTAATGAATACTTTTCCTTGGAATTCAGACCATTGAATAGCTTTCGTTTCAGCACGACATCAAATATCGAGCAAGCGGCCACTCAAGAAGTTAAACGAGCTTAGGTTTTGATCCACAATCCATATAAACTGGGTCCGAACATTTGGACGGTTGATCTTAGTTACTTATACCCCAGTTTTACTGGTAGAGCATCAAAGCGTTTCTCATACTAGTGCCCTAACAATGACGACGAAAAGAGAAAGGAGAGGAGGAGAATCCGTACAGATTTGTCAGGAAAGTAAAGTGTTGGAGCTCTTCCGGAAATACCCGAGTCATTCCCATACTTTGATCTTGCAGTTCGCTGAAGGCAAGAAGAACAAATATCAGTAGAGTCGACTACTCGTTTACGTACACGAGTATATATCCTTAATGATCCAAGCCATTCATCTGGTGATTCCCTCTATGGATGAGCCACTGCACATGGATCAAATTGATCAGGCAATCCTAAAGAGCCAAGGCCCACCAGATGGTCCGCTTGATAAATAATATTTTCGTACCAAGTTGGCATATCTGAGTGTGGACTTACATTTCGGTTATGTGGCAGGTGGATCCACCGTTGAATGAGCAATTACATTTGATCCCAGGGCTGCTGATCGATGATAAATCATCAACGGCGGTGCCGCTGCATGGCTCTCCACTTATGTTCCATCCATCAGAAGCAGAAACACCCCAACTTTGGAAAATAGCATTAAGAGCTCTCACTGGCCATACACATAAAAAAAAATTGTTATTATAAGCCCATGGGGGCCATCAAACGGCTGTTGGAAAGAGGAAAATTTGGGAAACGAGTTGGAAACAACCATATGTTCGAACAGTGTGGGGTCCACCCAGGATGTGCACGTGGAATCTGACGCAGGGAGGACGTGGTAGGTCGATCACCATCTCCCTAACCGAGTGTTCTCGAATCCACGAGAAGAAAATAAAAGAAAAAATAAAAGGAAATAAATTCCGAATAATTGATTTATTGATAATTGAATGAATAATAAGGAATTACAATGCATATAAATAGGAAACTAAACCCTAGGTAAAGTATCAAAATCCAACTCCAACTAAAACTCCTAGAAAACGCAACTTACTATAAATAGTAAACTTACTATTTATAGAAGTCGTTCAATCCTACTAGAACTCTTGGTTTTCGGCCAAAAATAGAAAGTTTTCAAACGGCCTCAACCACGCTGTTCTACGAAATATTCTAAGCCCTTTTCATGTTGGGCACTAACTCTAAAACCATACGGATGCAAAGTTATGATCGAATTAAAACTTACTATAAATAGTAAAAACGAAAATAAACTAGCCTAATGACCGTCGATACGGTCGATTCTCGCGATTCCGGATTGGGCAACCCGGCGTAGCGGGGTTGGTTGGCTAAAGTAGCTCAAGCTGCCCCAAATTGATATATTATACGTCCCGTAACTCATTCCGGATTGTGAGATACGACCGATTCACGGTCCTGACGGTCCGGATCACTTTCGGCCCCGTCCGGTCTTCTTTTGGTCCATCTGGCCCATGAAATAGTCAGCGACCCGTCCTACATCAGTCTCCTCCACTTCGAAAGAACTCGACCCCGAGTTCTCGTCCAGCTTTGGTTCATGATATTCGTACAGATCTGCCACGTTGAAAGTCCTTGAAATCTCCATGTCATCTGGAAGATCAACAACGTAGGCATTGTCATTGATCTTGCGAATGATCGGTACCGGTCCAATCTTCTTGTGTTTCAACTTGTTGTAGGTCCCGGTAGGAAATCGCTCTTTACGTAGGTGGACCATCACCTGATCACCTATTTCGAACACTTTGGCGCGCCGATGCTTGTCGGCCGCTTCTTTGTACTTCTCGTTCGAAGCCTGTAATTTGTTGCGCACGTCTGCATGTATGTCCCATGATTCGGTCTGCCATATGTTCAGCTGTAACGCTCATGCCCGGAAGCTTGGGCAGGGGAACCAAATCAAGTGTGTGACGAGGCACGCACCCATAAACAATCTGGAATGGAGACTTTCCTGTCGATCGGTTTACCATGTTGTTGAATGCAAACTCTGCTTGAGCCAGGGCCATGTCCCACTGCTTCGGTTTGTCACCTGAAAGGCAACGGATGAGATTTCCCAATGTGCGGTTGACGACCTCAGTCTGTCCATCTGTTTGTGGATGATAAGCACTGCTGAAGTGAAGTCGTGCACCGAACCGATTCCACAAGGCTCGCCAAAAGTGGCTAACGAACTTTGTGTCCCGGTCTGAAGTGATCGTCTTAGGAATACCATGTAGTCGCACAACCTCTCTGAAGAAAAGGTTCGCAACATGTATCGCATCAAAGGTATTCTTGCACGGAATGAAGTGTGCCATCTTGGAGAATCGGTCTACCACCACGAACACTGAGTCCATGCCGCGTTGTGTTCGTGGGAGCCCTAATATAAAATCCATAGATAAATCCTCCCAAGGGGCATCTGGCACGGGTAATGGCGTGTAAAGACCTGTATTTTGAGATTGTCCCTTAGCGGTTTGACAAATATGACATCGTTGTACCGCCCTGCCAACATCACAAGCAAGTTGCGGCCAGTAATACCGCTCTTCCACCATCGCTCGAGTCTTATCTCGTCCTAGATGACCGCCGAGGCCACCGCCATGCAGCTCGATAATAATCTTGTCCCGTAACGAACTCTGCGGAATGCAAAGTCGATTTCCTTTGAAGAGGAAACCATCTTGAATTAGGAGATCACTCGGGTGACCCTCTTGGCACTTTTTCCATGCATCTGCAAAATCCTCGTCGTCGGCATAAAGTTCCTTGAGGCAGTCGAACCCGATCACCTCACTGCTCACTGTAATAAGAAGGGATGCACGTCGGCTTAGTGCATCCGCCACCTTGTTCTGCTGCCCTGATTTGTGTTTCAGAACGAACGTGAATTCCTGTAAAAACGAAATCCATCTAGCATGCATACGATTCACGTTAGTCTGAGTATTGATAAATTTTAAGGCCTGATGATCAGTGTACAGTATAAATTCCCTTTGAATAAGATAATGGCGCCAATGGCGCAGTGCTTGAACCACTGCATATAATTCAAGTTCATAGGTCGACCACTTCTGTCGTGCGTCGCTGAGTTTCTCACTGTAAAAGGCAACCGGCCTGCCCTCCTGAGAAAGGACTCCCCCAATGCCGACAATAGATGCGTCGCATTCTACCTCAAATAGCTTGTCGAAATTAGGGAGTACCAGAACCGGGGTAGTGGACAACCGATGTTTAATTTCTGCAAAGCTCTTCTCAGCCCCTTCGGTCCATTGAAACGGACCCTTCTTCATACAGTCGGTAATCGGCGCGACGATACTGCTGAAGTTCTGCACAAATCGACGATAGAAGGTCGCCAACCCATGAAAACTTCGTACCTCATGAATGTTTGTCGGAGTCGGCCAATCCCGAATAGCTCGTACCTTTTCTTCGTCCACTCGGATACCCGTGGACGACACGATGAACCCCAGAAACAATAATTGATCAGTTAAGAAGCTACACTTTTTCAGATTTAAGTATAGCTTGTTGTCGGCCAACACTTGTAGCACTTTTCTGATGTGGGTCATGTGCTCCGTTTCATCCTGACTGTATATTAGAATGTCGTCAAAGTAAACGACAACGAAACGGCCAATGAACGGCTTCAACACTTGGTTCATTAAACGCATGAAGGTGCTTGGTGCGTTGGTCAAACCGAAGGGCATAACCAGCCACTCATATAGCCCTTCCTTGGTCTTGAAGGCCGTTTTCCACTCGTCACCTGGCCTAATACGGATTTGATGGTATCCACTCCGTAAGTCCAGTTTCGAGAACACCTTGGAGCCCTCGAGCATGTCCAGCATGTCATCCAACCGCGGTATTGGAAATCGATATTTAACTGTTATTTTATTGATCGCGCGGCTATCGATGCACATACGCCATGTTCCGTCCTTCTTTGGGGTAAGGAGTGCCGGAACGGCACACGGGCTCATGCTCTCCTTAATAAGACCCTTAAGGATCAGTTCCTCCACCTGTCCCTGTAGAATTTCACACTCTTTTGGACTCATCCGATAGTGCGGTCGGTTGGGTAGACTGGACCCTGGGATAAGGTCGATGTGATGTTGTATGTCTCGCATGGGAGGCAACTCATCTGGTAACTCTGCAGGCCAAGTACTTCGAAATTCTTCTAGCAGCGGTTTAAGGCGTTGAGGAATATTAGAGGATCCTGGCTCCTCGCCTTTTACCATAAGCGCATAAATCTCGCCTGTTTCTTTTGATTCCTTAACAAACTCGCGAATGGTAAGGAGAGAGTTCCCCTCCACTTTAGAAGCTTCAGGGTGTTTGTCTGGTGTCATAGGGGCCAAAACAATTTTCCGACCATCCTTGGTGAACATGTATATGTTTTCCCGTCCACTGTGGGTCACATCTCGATCCGATTGCCATGGCCGCCCAAGTAACATGTGGCAGGCTTCCATGTCAACCACATCACAGAGGACCTCGTCCTTATAGCTTTTACCAATGGAAAACGAAATAATGCATTGATGAGTTACCTTGGTTTCGTTCACCTTCTTGATCCAGCCGATAGAGTAAGGGGTAGGGTGCTTCGTCGTAGGCAGATGTAACTTATTCACCATAATTCTCGAGACAATATTTTCGCTACTCCCACTGTCTATGATCACGTCACAGACTTTGCCCTGCACGGTGCACTTTGTGCGAAAAATATTATGTCGTTGTGGGTGCACTTCCTTCCTGGGGGCGTAAAGTAGTCGTCTTACTACTAGCGATTCCCCATGATCTTCAGTCAGCCAATCGACATCTTCTGTGTCCCCCTCTTCGGCCTGTTCCAATTCAGGATTATCTTCTGTTGGCTCACCTTCCACGCCGCCTTCATTCGTAGTTAAGTGTGCTGCAGGGCGTTGAGGGCAAGCGTTCGACTAGTGACCTGGTTGGCCACAACGGAGACAATGGTCTGGTCTTGGCCGACCATATGGATTGGGGATCCTGCTGGAACCCGCTGTAGTGGGAGCTGTACGTTGAGGTCTTGAGGAACCGCTTCCCCAGTCCCGATTCGTGACCGTAGGAGGTTGAGGACGCCCTCCTATAGGTTCCTTGCCTTTGGCCAACGTTGTATCTTGAGTGGGTCCGGTGTTGGGATTTCGTGTTGCCGGATAGGGTCGAGCAGGGGGCCGTGACAACTGTGTTTCTGCTCGAGTGGCCAATTGGTTGGCCTCACTCAACGTCCAAACGGGATGCATCTGGACTCGATCCTGGATTGCAAATCGCAACCCACCAATGAATCGTGATACTTGTTGTGCCTCTGATTCCGATAAATTATTTCGTGTAGCCAATCGTTGGAATTCTTCAAGATATTCGGCTACGGTTCTATTTCCCTGACGACAATTTTGGTATTGTTGGAACAAAATTTGTTCATAGTCGTTAGGGAGGAATCGAGCTCTAAGAAGCTGTCTCATCCGAGGCCATGTTCGGATGGGTGTCTTATTCTGACGGGTGCGGGAAACCTGTAGGTTTTCCCACCATGCTGAAGCACCGGATTTAAACTTATATGCAACTAGTTTTACCTTCTTGTCGTCCGGTACGTCCATATAGTCGAAGTATCGCTCGACCTCTGCCATCCAGTCGAGGAACTCCTCTATTCGAAGTAGGCCATTAAAGCTGGGAAGATCAGCTTTGCCCCGATAATCTCGTTCTGCTCGTTCCACACGCTCATTCCCTAGCGCTGGTCGTCGTACGAACATGTCTTCGACCTCGTCATCGCTTGGTTCTGAATCGTCTGGCGTAACCCTACGGTTATCCACCTGGGGTGTTCTACGGACAACAGGATTGTCCCGTATAACAACTGTTAGTGGTTGTTGGTCGCCTTGGGCTCGAAGAGGAGCTAGCGATGCTGCAATCTGGTCGAGAGTCGCCTGTATACCTTGCAGGATCAACCGGTTCTCCCGTCGTGCTGCTTCGAATGCTGCCTCGAAGGCTGTCGCCGTTAGATAGTCCCTTGGAGCACCGTCCTTAGGATGAGAATCCAACCCTTCATTAGAGGCCATCGTCCTGAGGAAGAAACCTCTCTCTGATACCAATGACGCAGGGAGGACGTGGTAGGTCGATCACCGTCTCCCTAACCGAGTGTTCTCGAATCCACGAGAAGAAAATAAAAGAAAAAATAAAAGGAAATAAATTCCGAATAATTGATTTATTGATAATTGAATGAATAATAAGGAATTACAATGCATATAAATAGGAAACTAAACCCTAGGTAAAGTATCAAAATCCAACTCCAACTAAAACTCCTAGAAAACGCAACTTACTATAAATAGTAAACTTACTATTTATAGAAGTCGTTCAATCCTACTAGAACTCTTGGTTTTCGGCCAAAAATAGAAAGTTTTCAAACGGCCTCAACCACGCTGTTCTACGAAATATTCTAAGCCCTTTTCATGTTGGGCACTAACTCTAAAACCATACGGATGCAAAGTTATGATCGAATTAAAACTTACTATAAATAGTAAAAACGAAAATAAACTAGCCTAATGACCGTCGATACGGTCGATTCTCGCGATTCCGGATTGGGCAACCCAGCGTAGCGGGGTTGGTTGGCTAAAGTAGCTCGAGCTGCCCCAAATTGATATATTATACGTCCCGTAACTCATTCCGGATTGTGAGATACGACCGATTCACGGTCCTGACGGTCCGGATCACTTTCGGCCCCGTCTGGTCTTCTTTTGGTCCATCTGGCCCATGAAATAGTCAGCGACCCGTCCTACATCAGAATCGAAAAGGCAAATCTGGTGTACCTCCTCGTGCTCAGCATACGTCCCAAGAATCATCCACAACAAAAAACCAGGCGGGATACGCTAGGGGGAAACATGCATATTCATTTATTGACCCCACATTCCATTTGGCAGACATCCCCCACTTTTCCCCTTCGTTTTGGCCCAACATGAGTTATGGAATATGGATTAGGCTGAATGTTGTGACTAGGCCTACAATGTTCATATAATGTACGGGTTGGATGGAACTCGTACATAATAGTGGGTCCCACAATCTCGAACTTATGGTAACTAATGTTCCACGGCATGATTTGATTCCTCAAACACGATTAAATGATAATAACGTTCACATATTACAATGTCGAGGTTTTTTTTTTTTTTTTTCATTAACGGTGGGCCCTCACGTGCACGGTTTGTATCATTGAAACGGAAGTGGATTGCTGATGACAAAAATCCTGTACTTCCTCTTGCTCATCAGCACGTGCATGATTCTATAAATGCTGAGTCATGGTTCGATGATCAAGACTGTAGATCTAGTGTCTTAAACAGTTGATGGGAGATGTCCTGAAAATCTTTAATATTGTGAGATCCAAACCATCCATTGATTTTCTTCAAAAGCACGAGTTAAGTATACCCTCTTATTCAAGCCAAAATATTTCAGAGATTAAAAAGAAAAAATAAAAAAAATTCAACTCAGTTGTTATTTTCGGATTCTTGCAATTAATAGTGAGGCCCACCGCATGGACGCTTTGGATCATCAAAATTGAGTGGGGGTTGTAACTGTATGCGAGTCTTGAAACCTCCCCATAAATAAGTATAATGTACGCATGCAACGTTTAAACATACATTTTTTTTTTTATTGACTGCATGGAAAATCTCAGCGGTGAAAATGGCGGGTCATGCAAGGGTCTTCTAGAGCAAAAACTGAAGCAACCCAGTCATTAGGTTCATTGCGTCAGACCACTGGCTTTCCACTGATTCTCATGGTGTAGCCTGCATGATGAATGGGCCATCCTTCTATCATCCTCTAGAGATTCCATTTGCACGGCTAAGATGTGGCTAACAAGTGACAAATTAGTGGAAGAGGAAGCATTGTATGATAAAGTTTGCATTCAATCGTTGCATGCGAAATGTCTCAAGAAACGAAAAAATTACTATGTATCTCATCAACCGACTATTCACATCGTGTACATTGGTGCAGTGGTATGTTCACAACCATTTGTGTTAACCAACATTGGCATCTAAATGCTATAGATACGAGTGTAGTTGTAATTGGTGCGTGTGAAGTGGTAGATGCGGTGTGCGAAACTTTTTTTTTTTTTCTTTTAACACGACATGACCTGGCCCGAACCCGGCCGGGTTGAAAGCACACAAAGGTGCTGCTGGCGTGTCTTGAACTTGAGACCAGGTGGTTGATAAACTCGAACTCAACTAGCTGGGCTACAGGCCCTTGATAAACTTGAACTCAACCAGCTGGTTGATAAACTTGGTGGTGTGTGAAGTTGTGGTTGTACGATGAGTTATTCTTGTAGTTGCTAATTATAAGTATTATAATTATGACTCTTAATTACTTGAAAGTCTTATATAGATGTGAATATATAAGTGTAAAGTGTAGTTGTCATTTGCAATAGTTGTGTATTTTAATTTTATATACACAAGATTTTTGTAATTTGTTGTTTTTTCTGTTTTTATATCAAAATCCAATGAGCCACACCAAATGAAAACCATGCCTTTGAATATAAAATCCAATGGGTATCCTTAGTCACGGCCACTTTAATGGAATATGCAACCAAAAGTATCCACTAAGTTCTAGAAACTAAGACACCATCTAATTCAATTGCCTCTGTGGACATTCTCAATGCCTCATAGATAAATAGATGAGTGAAATTAGCCTTATGGGTCACTCTCTGTAATATGTCTAGCCACTAGCAATGCGTGGATCCTAATAAACTGGATGCGCAATACGCCCATAAACTACAGTCCAACACTTCTAGGCTAGGATCAATGAGATTAGGCCTCAGTGACTGATGTTAGAAAATAACCCATCCATTCAATTCAATAAGAAACAATAAAAGAAACTTTATATTTCAGCTTAAAATTAGATGGATAATCAAGTATTCGATGGTGGAAAATTGGTTCCTTGAATGATCTTCAATTTGGCGCCTGAAATTAGGCCTAAATAGGCCTACAAATGAACCTCCATGAGGTATTGAAAGATGGGCTCAGACATGCTCATAGCCTAGCCCAAAAAATGGTTCAAAATTAGGCCTAAAGTTTGCCTAAATCTAGCCTAAAAATCATCCTATTAATAACCTAAAATCAGGCCCATATGTCACCCCATAACCGGCTCATAAATGGCCCATGACAGCCTCTAAAAAGAAGCCTGAAAATGATCTTAAAACAATCCCCAAAGCCGACCTCAAAACAAGCCTAAATCAGGCTAAAATTAGGCTCAAATTATAGTTTGAAAACAGTCCTTAAAAGTCGATCCCAAAACCAGCTAAAATTTAGGATCAGCATCTCAGCTTGCCATAAAACAGAACAAGCCCAACTCAGGCTCCATTCATTTCTAAGACAAAGCAGAAAACGAAAGAGGGGATACGCTACAGCCCCAGTAGCAGGCACCCTGTCAACAAGCATGGCAAGGTTGCATTGCCACCTCTATCTACGCTAACGGAATCAATGGACGAGGCCAACCCAAGCCAACCTACAGTTGGCAGCCACCTCTGCCTTCTCCCTCAGTGACGATAGCTAGCTGTCAACACCCTTCTACTTCGAAATGATGGTCCAATGATGGTTCTGATCTCCACTCCAACGTTCAGCAACGGCCCATCTCGCACAGCTCCTCATGGATCTAAACCCTAGCGATAGTCTCTACCCTTTCATCGCATTGACCTTACCACCTTTGTTACTACCATTAATGGCTACCACTGCGCATCAGTATTGGAGAAGCCATCAATCATCATCAGGTAAAGTTGGATTGCAACATTAACAAGATTTTCCCCTTTCTTTCATCTTTCTCACCATTTATATTTGGTGTAGTGACATATGATTGGGGTTACCATGCATGGATTATGGCATCTGCCTTCAATGGCTGCCACCCATCTAAATGGTGAAGCCCTAACTAGAAAAAAAAATTGTTAACCCGTCAACGAGGGTTTTACCATCTAATTCTAGATGTCGGCCAAACATGGCTCCTGTCGGATTCCGATGACAGGTATAGGATCTCAGTTCGAATTTCTACAAATCTCAATAAAGGACTAAGTCGTTTAGATGCGGCCAAAATCCTATGACTTCCAATCGGTTCTGGAATTAATATATGAACTATAAACAATGCCCTAGATCATTGCGTAGTGCTTCTTTGATACCACATGTAGTAAATAATAACATAGCCAATTCCTGGATCAACACTAACATCAATCTAGGGTATTGATCAGTTAGATGAATACCTTGATCAGCCATTACCCTAGCTTTTGAAGATTACGGTTACACGTCGATCTTCCCCCTCCTGCACACTCATGTTGGTACGTACTCCAATGGGGAGAGAAATGTGTGTCAGAAAGTGTATGGATTTGGGGACCAACTGCACTATAAAGATGGTTTACTATGGAAGAGAGTCCACCCATCGTAGGACTCTCTCAAACCCACGTTTCCTCAATCTCATGCATAGAGAGAAGAGTCACATCCCAACACAACTTTATTAGAGTTGTCTATTACACTTTATGCGCAATAACCATATCCACCCATTAATATGGGTCATACCCTAATGGTCATGCGACTTATCCAAACTGATCATTGCATTACCAGGTGGAATTAAGTCATGTATGGCCCATAATTCTAACAGGTGAACCTCAGGAGGTTTCAATGATGAGCATCCTCATTCCCACCCATCTAAAGTGAGTCATCACTCACTCCCAACCATTGTAGTACTTTTTTTAACATCGTTATGGAGACTATGATGCAAAAGATGCAATTGAACACCAAAATGCACCTCTCCATACACAATTAGATAGATTAAGGAGGTCAACGAAACAAAGGTAACTGGAAGATGTTGTATTCCCTTCTCCATTAATAAACATTATAAGGATAAAGTAATGCGTGACGTGGTCGATATGGAAGATTGTCATATGTTACTTAGTTGACCATGACAGTATGATGTTAATGTCATGCATAGAGTCTGTTGAGCTCTGAATTGTGCATATTCCAACCCAAATTCATCACACATTATTGCATGGTTTGCATGTTTAAAGACTCATTTAATGCATGTTTTTGTGATTGTAGGAATAAGAGAGAGAGAGAGAGAGAGAGAGAGAGAGAGAGACTTCACCAATTTGATGCTTAAATACTACTAAAATATACCTTGAATATCATGTAAGGAAGAGCCAAACGAGAAACGAAAGAAGAAAGAAAGAGAGGAAAAGAGAAGACCAAGAATCGTGAAGAAACAACCCCTTAGACCGGTCACCAGACCAGTCAGAATAGTGCTTCGACCGGTCGGTAGACCGGTCAAAAATTAAAGATTTGGGAGCCACGCACACTTGACAGATTCTGACCATTGTAGACCGGTCGACCGACCGGTCACTACAGCATCTCGACCGGTCGACAGATTGATCGAAAATTCAGTGTTGAAGTGCAAACCTTACCAGATAGTTTTTAGACCCGTCGCTACAGTGCATCGACCGGTCGACAGACCGGTTGCTACAGTAAAATTCAGGAGAAAATTTTGTTATGTTCGTCATCCATTGAGCTCCGACCGATCGACAACCGCCTCAAGTGCGTAATTCCTTACGCAATTCTCAAAGATTCTAAGTTGGTGGCGAATTTCTTCTATAAAAGGCCACCTCCACTCTCTTCATAAGGCATTTAGCAACATGAGGAGCAAAGGGATCAAGACCTAGGAGGCTTCCTAGCCTCCTACAACTAGTTTTTCTTTCTTTTCTTAGTTTTATTTCTAGTTTTTTTATGCTTTCTTTTAGTTAACCTCTTAGCTAAAGCTAAGAGGTAAAGTTTGTAGTTAGTTTCAATGCTTTAATTAGTTTCTTCAAGTACTATTTACTTACCTTTGGATTTTCAAGTTCCAGTTTGAATAAAGTTTGAATTTTTAAAAGTTTTGTGAGAGTTTGTGTACTCCGGACATGAGTTCCTTGCAATTCTCTAAGATTGTCATGATTGGTTTATTTGAATTCGAATTGTAGTAAACCTGAAGCATGTCATAATCTCTTAGCATGACTGTTACTTCGAAGGCTACAGTTCAAGTTCTATGTGCTTCATTAGAACTGAAATCTGATTTTCAAATTTAAGTGGGACTTTTTATGCTTGAATGTTATATCCTCTAATTAGATGAGAGATAGGACTTTGATTCCAATTGTGTTGTGCTTGAATGAATGAATTGGTATTGAACTACTACAAGTGGATCCTTGATGCTTTAGTTCTTCTCAAATCTCAGATTTTCCCGCTTTATGTTAAAAATTATTTTCTTAAATTTCTTAGATTCTAATTATTAGAATAGTTTAAATTGTTTACTTATTTCCCTGTGAATCAACATCGGTCTTACCGAGAATTATTACTACATCGTAGCCTTGCACTTGAGGTAAGCGAACAGAGTCTGGGATAACATATTTATATTTGTTAAAGATGGTAAATAGATTATCCTTGCCCTTATGAGAATGAAGGACCAACTCAATGCCTTGTATAGTGGATGGGTGATCTCCAATAACCAAAAGAACCGATGCATTGGTAAAAAAAGGAAAGAAGTAGAACTCATGAACATCCCAAAGAAGTTTAAATTAGTGTCGTAGGAGTTCAAGGGGATTATGCCCAATAAACTACCCAATGAGTTGCCCCATGCATTGAGGATATTGCTCTTACTTTGGTGGAGTTTTTCTTCAACCATATGCAAAATCAATCCACCAGCAAGTCTTCATTTGAGGCTGTCTATGGTCGTGTTCTCAAGCAAACACTAGACTTGGTCTCGTTGCCTAAGTTATCGGGTATGAGTGTTGCGATAAAAAATATTAGAGATCGGATTGTGACAGTGCATACCGAGGTTCAAAATAATTTACAAGAGTCTAATATCAAGTATAAGGAAGTAGCTGATAAACATCAGTACCAAAAGCTACTTAAAGTGGGTGATAACATGTTGGTTTACCTGCGGTTTCCGACTAGTACTTATAATAAGTTGAGGAATAAGAAGATTGATCATGTTTTGATCCTCAGGAAAATTAAATATAACGCCTCTGCTTTTTCATCTTCCTGAGACCATGGAGGTCTCACGAGCTTTCGATTTGGAAGACATATCTAAGTATCATGAGCTAAATCCATTGAATAACTCAACCAGTTCTTTCCAAGTGGAGCAGACTAATGTAGGGTTTGTTACAGATGCATTCTTCGCACGGTTAGACCAAAAGAAGCCCAAACCAAGGCGGAAGTAATTCGTAAAATTCAAGCCCATTTCTATATAGGGCATCACATAGATGAGCTCTAGGCTCGTCTGGTTCGAAGAAATTCATTCTGAAAAGGGAGAAATTGTTGTTCGACATGTGGATCATAAATTAGTCATAACTTTTAATCGAGACATCGTCATAAAACACATGACCTATCGATCTTCATGTAACAATTATTTTGGGGTCAATCTGATAACTCTGCTAACCAAATTCATATGCTTCATCAAAAATTGCACCCCGGGTTCAACATTGCGATTTTTTAAGAAAATTTTACTATTTGTAGAAATTTCAATTTTCGTTGTTTTTTAATTTTAAAAATTTACGTCTTTTTAAAAGTTGCTTGTAATTAGGACGAGAATATTATAGTAAGGTTAATTTAGAATTTTATTTTGGGCAACATGACCGTTAAAAGAGTTTTGTTAGAATTAGGAAGTTAAGCTTTAAAAGAGTTTTGCGATAATCAAGAGGCTTTAGAAGAGTTTTCATATTTTTGGTAATTTTGAATTGGGGATTATTTTTTTCTTAATTAATGATGTAACTAAGAAATCATACAGACATTTATCAATAAAAATCTTGAATTTTCTCTTTTACTTTCTTGCGGACTCAAGAACTTTCATTGTGGATTCAAGGTTTTAATTACTTGAGGAAGACGATGATCTTTCTATTATTATTTCATGTTGTTTCCTATGTTAAGTAATCAAAGCGAGGCTTTTCCTTGTGTCAATGTCATCTAACAATGGTTCGAATAATAATCTCACAGACAATAATCCGAGGAACAATCCCTTGATATTGGCGACGTTTGAAGCTTTCAGTGGGAGAATATGTGAGCCATGCAAGGGCGATAAGTAACGATCGACCATTCGATGGGTTGTTTATGATAGACCCTTGTGCGCAATGATGAGCAACATAAGATCAATGATGGACCTCGTGGTCAGTATATTCGTGGTGCGACACCAGTGATGAATTGCAGGCCATCACCTCGATAATGGTGAATTATAGGCCACCTCTCTGTCGTGACTAAGTTGTTGTACACGCTGAAGGAGTAGATAGATCTACAGTGGCACAATATCTTTCTAATAAGGTGCACTATGAACCAAAGATCTGTGATTTGATCATAGATGGTGGGAGCAATGACACTATCATATCGAAGACTATGGTGGAAAAGTTGTAACTAAAGAGAAAAAGACACACCTCTTCGTAATGATTGGATGAATTAAATTGGTTAATAAAACAAATGTAACTTAAAGATGTCCTATTCCATTCTCCATTGGTAAATATTATAATGATGAAGTAATGTGTGACGTGATTGATATGGAGGCTTAACATATGCTTCTTGATTGACTATGGCAGTATGATGTTAATGCCATGCATAGAGGTCAAGATAACATATTTATATTTGTTAAAGATGGTATGAAGATTATTCGTGCCCCTTTAATAATCAAGAACCAACCCAAGGATTCTAGAGTGGAGGGGTAGTCTCCCTAACTGAAAGGATTGGTGCATTGGTCATAATGAGAAAAGAAGTAAAACCCATGAACATGATAGAGAAGTTAAAACCAATGTTGTAGGAGTTTAGGGGGATTATGCCTGATGTACTTCCTAATGAGTTGCCCCCCATGCGAGATATTACTCTTGCTTAGTGGAGTTGTGTTGAGCTCTGAATTGTGAATATTTAGACCCCAATTCATCACACATTATGCATAGTTTACACTATTAAAAAACTCATCTTATGCATATATTTGTGATTGTAGGGAAAAAAAAAAAAAGAGACTTCATGGATTTGATGTTAAAAGACTCACTTTGAACACCAAGAAGATCAATGGAAGAATAGTCTAAATGTAAAATAAATTACAGCTAAAAAAGAATTAAGAAATATAAAGTTGCAACGCTTGAATTGTCCAGAAAAGATAGAGTGCAGAGCTGTAGGGCCAAAAATGTAAGATGCAGAAACTGCAGAAAATGACCATGCTATTGCGTGATAACTGGTCGATGACCCCAGCCGACCGGTCGTTTTCATTCTTCGACCGGTCGGTAGACAGGTCGAATTTCCCATAGAAAATCAGATTTTAGGCCAAACTTTGCTGAACAGTTTTTGGTCCTCTTAGACCGGTTGCTACAGTGTCAAGACCGATTGTTCGACCGGTCGGTAGTACTCATGAAACCCAAATTTCAATTAATTCCGTTGGGAGTTTTCCGACCGGTCGGCTGCCGTCTCAACTGCATAAAAACTTACACAAATCTCGAAGTTTCTAAGGCGATACTCAATTTCTTCTATAAAAGGCCACATCCATTCTCTTCCTAAGGTATCATAGGTCGTGGGGAGCAAAGAGATTAAGTCTTAGGAGGCTTCCTAACCTACTACAATTAGTTTTTCTTTCTTTCTAGCTCCAGTTCATAGGTTTTCTTATGTTTTCTTCTAGTTAACTCTCAGCTAGAGCTGAGAGGTGAAACTTCTAGTTTATTATTCATGCTTTGATTATTTGATTTCGAATTATGATTTAATAATTGAACAATTTATTAATGGTTTGAATAAAGTTTATAGTTTTAGATAATTCAGGGATCTTGTGTGCCAAGTACATGAGTTCTTGTTGGATTTCTGAGATTAATCAAATTGGTATATAGGATTTTGATTTGTGGAAAGCTTTAATTCATTAAATATGTTGAATGCTTTAAGTTCTTCATGAGTTGAAACAGTTGGATTTCTATTAGAACTATTTAATGAAGAGTTCATATATCTTGTGTGTGTAAAATTGAGATAGATGTTTTTACTTGTTGATATTGGTTTAATTAGAGTTCAAATCATTGATTTTAGTCAAGTCTAGTGACAGGATTTGATGAAGGCTATGGTTTTGATCTCAACTAGTAAAGGATGGTCCTATACGATTGAGTGTGCCCAATGCCTAGGGAACCAAATCAATGAACATACACCTGTTTTAGATTATATGGTTTGATTGTTTTATCTTCTGGTTGGATAGAGATGGGAGACTTCGATTCTAGTTGTGCATTGAATCGAATCATTGAATTAAGCATGGTTAATAACTAGTAGTGGATCCTTGATGCTCTAGTATTTTCTTTTCATTATTCTTCTCTTAACGCAGAATTGTTTTCCTTTAAAACCAATTTTAGATTAGTTTAGTTCTAAAACTTAGGTAACCTTAGAGTGTTTGAATCTAGTTTTTCATACTTCTTCCCTTGTGGGTTGACCTTGGTCTCACCAAGTTATTACTACATTGCGACCCTGCATTTGGGGTTGGCAAACAAGTTCACCTTTAACAACATGCAAAATTGATCACCAGCAAGTCCCCATTCAAGTTCGTGTATAATTGTGTTCTTGAGCATACACTAGACCTGATCTTATTACCTAAGTTACAGGGTATGAGTGTTGTGGCGGAAAATATCTCAAAATCGATCATTAAGTGCATGTCAAGGTCTAAAGTAAGTTATAAAAGTCTAATGCCAAGTATAAGGAAGAGGCAGATAAATATCGATACCATAAGGTATTTAAAGTGTGTGATAACGTGCTGGTTCACCTGCGCTAGGAGAGGTTTTCGACTGGAACTTGTAATAAATTGAGGAACAAGATGATTGGTTATATTCCAAGCCTAAAGAAATTCAATGGTAACGCCTATATATGTTTGTTTATCTTTTTTAGGGCAAGGAGTTCTAACAAGCTTTCAATTTAATAGATGTGTATGAGTATTATGAATCGAGTTTGTTGAATAACTCAAGGATAAGTTCTTTCCAATTGGAGGAAGCTGATGTTGGACATGCTACAAATGTATTCTTTGCATGGCTAGACCAAAAGAAGATCAAACTAAAGTGAAAGTATTCCATTAAATCCAAGCCCAATCTTATGTAGGGCATGACATAATTGGGCACTATGCTCGTCCGATTCAAAGAGAAATTCATTCCAGATAGGGAGAAATTATCATTGTAAGTGTGGACTGTAAATTGACTACAACTTTTGATCTGGACACCATAAAGAAATGCACGACTTATCGATCTTTATTTAACGATGCTTCTAGAGTCTATCGGTCCACTCAATTAGCCAATTCATCCATTTTGCCAAAAAATACACCCTTCGTAGAACATTACAACTTTTTTTTAAAAATTACTATTTTTAAATTTTCAATTTTCATTATTTTTAAAAATTTACATCTATTTTTGGCAAATTAAGCTTTAGAAGAGTTTTGTTAGAATTAGGAAATTAGGCTTTAGAAGAGTTTTGCTATTTTGGGTAATTTCGAGTTTGGATTTGCTTTTTTCTTTATTAGTGATGTAATTAAGAAATCATATGTACAGACATTATTTAATAAAATATCCAAATTTCCTCTCTTATTTTCTTGTAGACTCAAGAACTCTCTTTGTCGCTTCAAGGTTTTAATTACTTGAGGAGTATGGTATCTTTCTCTTATCGTTTCATGCTCTTCTCTATATCATGAATGAGCCTACGGCCAGACTTGACCCCAACCGAACCAACCCAAAGTCCCCTGTACTCCACTCAGCCGGACCCCACCAAACCGAAATATAAATGATTATTACATCCTGACCCAAATTTGCTCGACCGGAAACCAAACCACATTCAAATTGGGTGGGTGTTTCCCAACCAGACCAAACCCAACCAAAACTCAGGTTGGGTCAATTGGATTCTGGTTGACCCGAACCCAAGTTGCATCCCTAATAATTTCTCTGAGTATATCCCACATATTGCAATGAGATAGGTCGAGACTCTAGCCGTTGGACTTTTTTTTTTCTTAATGATCGAAACTGTTTATTTGATAGGAATCCAGTTGGATGGGGATTCCTAGAAAGAGATCTCAAATTTAATATTTAAACCCATATTTGATTATACAGAGGTTATGATGAACGCTCATATTGATAGCAAAAGCGCTAAACTCAAAGGACAAAATAGCCCAATCGAGAGCTTTTAATTGTTGATTTTCCACCATTCAAAGTGAAAATCATAACATAAACGGTCTAGATCATTGGAAGATGACCAAGATTCCAAGGCTATAGTCCCAACTTATCATAACGCAATACTTCAGGATGTGGTGGAGCAGACCTCTTTCCAAATTCTCGAGTTTCCTGAACCAGCCATGCATGTAAAATGCAGTTGGGGTTGATATGCTTGCACCAGCATCTTCTAGTGTATAGACCGAGATCCAAGACGTAAATAATGTGGTCCCCAACATGTAATTTCCCTGGTGAAGAAACTAGGCTGTTTCCTAATCAGGTGGGCCACAATTTTATTAAAAAACTTGGCTAAAGTTTTTTAGCCATGCAGTTTTTTAGTAGTGTGGTCAACTTGATCAACTGAATGGCATGAGATTCGTGCCAGACCGTCGAAATAGTAAAACCAGTTCGATGGATGGCTAGGATAGCATGCCCATTCGCCACTTTGGCTCATATGGTTGCGTGTAGGTGAGATGCCTTGCTGATGCGCGTGGACCATGGATCCTCTGGTCCCGTTCTTAAAACATCGATATCAGGCATAGTCATGTGGGTGGGCCACAGTCCATTTGAACAGCCCCATTACACCAGGTCAGCATCACAGAGTCAGAAAAATATGCAGACCACAGCTTTATTTTGGACTCAGATGGGCCACACGATTTTGTTTGATTAAGATAATGGAAAGAAAAATCGAAAAGCCGAATCACTCTCAGCCACATGATAATAGACCATTTTTAAGTTTTGGTATCTCATTGACCGTACACAGTGTACATATTTGCCAATCTGGACTATTCAATTCACGGGTCCCATTGTCGATTGAAAATGGGTCCAAATTAGAACTGATCTAACCATCTTCATCATCCTATTTTTTTTCTACTTGAATTTAAACCGTTGATGTTTTATTTCCATTTATCCATTTGATATCCACCAATTGGATCATTGGGACAGTTCAAGTAATTGTTGCATTACAATCCTATAATGCATCCAAACGCAGCCTAAGCATCTTTTCCCGGACCATGGATGTGGTCACTTCCGATTTGGCGGACACCCAAACATGTCTGTTTGGTCACAGAATCCAAATTCTAGAGAAAATCTAGGTTCCAGTGTTGGAATCCAAAATTGCAGAAACCGGACTGGAAACGAGGTTCCTTCTAAAACTTTTTGTATGCTGAAAATTGTATAATCCAACCATTGCTTGTGGCATGACCCACTTTGGCTTCAGATCCGCCTGAGAATTTGACCCTTGGCCTATAGTAGTCCCACAAGACAGATGCCCAGGTTGGATGGCAAATAAACATTACAGTGGGCCCTAGGAATTTTTTAATGGTGGATATTCAATGAACGTTGTTTTCCTGTGGTGTGGTCCACTTGAGATTTAGATATGCCTCATGATTTTGTCTAATGACCTTAATTGAGCTCTCAAAAGGGATGGACTGCTTGGATATAAAAACATACATCATAGATGTAACGCATACATGGAGGCGCCGGCACTCATTTCCGTCTCATTTCACTTATGTAGAAACGGTCCCCATACCGTTTTCACTAATCCCGATTCCAGCCAATCTAGATTTCTAGATGGAATCCTCTTTGGCTGGAACTTGCCGCCAAACACATAAGTTAAAACTGGATTTCGCTGGAATCCAGTTTTTAAGCTGGAAATGGATTTCCAGATGCCAACCAAACAGGCCCTAAATGCTTTTATCTCCCACTCCCAGTATGCCTTTGTGTATGCCATATGAACTGGATTGGATATGGAAATCCAACGACCGGTAGATCTCAGCTTAAATTAATAAATTAAAAACTTTTTCATTGCATCGGGACAATTGGATGGTCCAATTAATTGTTGTACTCAGATTGTCCACTGGGCCTTCTTTAAGTTGTGGCCTTCTTTTTCAATTATTCATCCAATGATGAGCCCCTAACAGAGATTTTTTTTTTTTTTTTTTTTTACACACACAAACCATATGATCAGTAGTACTTAAACCCATGACCTCAGTGCTGTAACCAACAGGGTCTACCCATGACCTCAGTGCTGAAACCAACAGGGTCTACCACTTAGTCATGAGTAGGGACCCCCTGAGCCTATCATCCATTTGATAGTCTATTGATCGACTGGCTAGAATTGTCTGGCTTGTGTTCTTTGCACTTATAGTGCTCTGGATCAATCTTTGGTCCATATGGTCAGTAACTAAGCATCATTTTCGGAAGATACAGAACGTCTGTCTGGTGGCCTACAACATCAACTCAGCCCAAGAAATTGCACCACACTCTTGATCCACAAACAAATGATCACAGGCTAAAAAGAAAAAAAAAATGATGAAAATGATCAGGGACTGGGTAAAAATGCAATTCCAAGATACCTTCAGGTGTCCAATTGACACAACTTTTGGTCCAGGCCTCATATATAGTACAAACCAGAATTAGATGGATGGTCCTGATTGTGTTTTTCTCCGTCAGATGCCTTGATCACACATAGCAAAAAAAATTCTCAACTTCTAATTGACTGCCATCATGTCATCTAATTAAGCGTTATTCCAATTAATTGGAGTCCACTACACTAGGCATGCTCAGCACAGGATTCATTATAAGGCCCCACCAGGAAGAAATGCCATCCACACGAACCTAAAACAACCCTTGGCCTTTTTTCTAAGTTTGGGACCAGCAATAAGAGTCAAGGCTCCCAGTGGGTGAGTTCTCGGATAATTCCCAATGCTACTTATTAAGGAAAAGAAAATATATCAAAACAAAGTGACATTTGGGTTTCAATCAAAAGATTCAAAACAAGGGAAAATGAAGACCTTGTTAAGATGAAACTCTTAAATTTTCATGAGAGAGAGAGAGAGAGAGAGAGAGAGAGAGAGATTCCAAGGATGCAAACCTTCAGATGGGTTTGTTTTAGGATTAGTTCCGGCTTGAGCTTTGCATCTCTCCACCAAACACAAGAGATGTATGCACCAGAAGCAAAAGGCAAGCAGTGTGTGAGGTGGAGATTTTGGCATGGACGATCTTTTCGTCATTCCAGGGACGGGAGGTGTACTGTAGCTATAGAACTTAAAATCCCAGAATCCTATAAATAGATGAGTTTCTCTATTTAATACAAGAGTTGCCACCCATAATATCTTTTTTCTAACCCTTACTACTGTGTCAGAACAATTCTACTTGCAGTGAGCACAGTAAATGCAAGCTAAAACGCTATGGGTGACTTCTTTCAAGACAAGTTGTAGGAGTAAGCTGACCTTATTCCTTAGGACGTAAGGATACCCACATTGAATGGCTTTAGTGGTGATGGCAGGACAGCTCCTTCAGCCAATTATTTAGTAGCTTGTAGTAGTATCCTTTTCCTAACTGTCCTCGCCAACTCTTAAACTCCAGCTGTTTATTTACTAGCTTGTAGTAGTATCCTTTTCTTATTTGAGCGTGTGAACTCTAGTTTAATTACTCTTCCATAACTCCATTGATGTGGCCATCTTACTATAGCTGTTAGAACTGGGCACAAATCAAGCCAGCTCAAAAGCCCGGCTCAGATTGGGTTGAAAAAGATCGGCTCAGATTGGTTCGAATAGAAGTTCAAACCAAACCAAGCCTTGAAGTCAATCTCGTTTGAAAAAACGAACCAAGCTCAAACCAGGACAGTACCAGCTCAGCTCGGTTTGATTCAGCTCATAAATTGTAAGCACAATGTTTCCTATGGTGTGATCCACGTGAGCTTTGGATTTGATTCCATTTTGGGATCATGTCCTAAAACAATATGTAAAAACAAATGGATGGCATGGATAATACATAATACATATACATGAATGTACACTGTTTCCTTGCACTTGTAAAATTATGCTTGTATACTTTTGTTTGGAAAAGGATATCGTACGTGTCTATTATGAAGCTACACTCCTTTGGAGGATGTTAAACATCATGGAGTAAGATACTTCTCTCTCTCTCTCTCTCTCTCTCTCTCTATATATATATATATATATATATATATATATATATATATATATATATATATATATATATTTGTGTTTTCTAACTTTTCAAATTCTTTTTTATTTAAACAAATAAAATAAAAAAAGAGCCATTACCTATTCGAATTAGTTTGAAATTTTTGGCCAACCTGATCTCAACTCATACTAGATTTTTCTGGAGCAAGCTAAATTGGGCCTAAATTGGGGCTGCATGGGTTGGCTCGAAACCCAAACCGGGCCAATCCACAAATTGGGATGACACAAAAACAAGCCAAACCAAGCTAAGGTTAACTGTGCCCGACCTAGATTGTTGCCCACCTCTTTGAATTGGCTAAGAGGGTCCACTGGACCACGAAATAACTAAGGGCTTGTTTGGCATCTCTACTCTAAGAGAGCGTTTGACATCTCTACAAATAAGAGCTTATTGCTTAAAAAATAAGCTTTAGACTGTTTCGTAGAAGTTTAATTAAGTGCTTATTTGTTTAGAAAGTTGCAAATAAGCTTTGATATAATAAGTTGAGGAGGGGTTTAAAAAAAACGGAGTTTATTTAGCTAAAGCGGGTAGACATTTTGGAATAAGTTTTTGATAAATTTGTCCTTAAACTTTCCAAGTAATTCCCATCTTAGCATCTTCTCTTCTGTTTACCATTTCTTCAAGGTAGGCCCATATGATGAATGGTCCATATCAAAGGTGGGCCTACATGATGCACGGTCATATCAAATGTGAGCCCCACATGATGGATGACCTAGTTCAAAGTGTGGCCCCGTATGATGAACTATTCACATCAGGCAGGCCCTACTTGATGGATCATCCACATCAAAGGTTGGATCCACATGATAGATGCTAGACATTAAATGTGGGACCACGTGGTGGAAGGTTGACATTAAAGGTGGGCCCACATGATGAATGACCCATATTGAAGGTTGGGCCCCACATAACGGACGGTCCATAGCAAAGGTGGGACCTACATGATGGATGGTGGACATCAAAGGTGGGTCCCACGTGATGGACTATCCAAATCAAGTGGTCCTCACATGATCGATGGTCCACCAAAAAAGGTGGGACCCACATAATGGATGGTCCATATCAAAGGTAGGACCCACGTGATGGATGGTGGATATTGAATGTGGGACAACATGATGGCAGGTTGATATTAAAGGTGGGCCTACATGATGAATGACCCATATTGAAGGTTGGTCCCCACATGATGGACGGTCTACAGCCAAGGTGGGACCTACATGATGGATGGTGGACATCAAAGGTGGGTCTCACATGATGGGCTATCCACATCAAGTGGGCCCCACATGATAGATGGTCCACAACAAAGTTGGGACCCACATGATGGATGGTGGACATCAAAGATGGGCCTCTCATGATGAACTATTCATATTGAAGTAGGCCCCACGTCAAGGTGGGCCCACATAATGAAAGGTTCACATCAAAGGTGGCCCCACATATCAAAGTGTTGCCCAACATGACGGAACACGCACATCAAGTGGGTCCAATTTGATGGAAAGTCTACCTGGAGAGGTGGGACCCCACATGATGAATGATGGTCATTGAAGGTGGGCCCATATGATGGCCGGTTGATATCAAAGATGGCCGGTTGTTTGCAATTAATCTTATGTTTGCAAATAGCGTGGGAAAAAATGATTGCAAATTAGATGATTAATTGCCATGAAGATTGCAAATTAATGGACGGTTGAAGAAATGAAAATATCGGGGCTACCCGCGCCTGTTCCAAGCTCGGGACAGGCTGGGCTACCAGGGGCCTCCATGATGTATGGATTTCATCCACACTGTCCATTCATTTTTTCAAATCATTTTAGACCATGAGCCCTAAAATAATTAAGATCCAAGGGTCAAGTGAACCATACAGTGAGGATTAAATTCCTGCCGTTGAAAATTTATTGAGACCACAGAAGTTTTGGATAACCATGTGTATCTATGACTATGCCAACAAGTAATTGGATGGAAAATAAACAACTTGGTGGACCCTAAGAAGGGTTCACGTAGCCGGATGACAATCCTAACTACACGTAGCCGGATGTTGATGGCGTTCTGCTATGTCAACGTAGATGTGTACTACGTGGACCCAAGCCTTTGGCAACTTCCTAAGTCGGGAATCTAAGTGGGGTCTCTGCGATATTTTAGGGGGTGGTCCTGGAAATATAGAAGATAGAATTCCATGTGAACCACAAAAACAGTAGTCAGAGGCCCGGCATTAAAAACTTCCTAGGTCCACCATAATGTTTATTGACCATCTAGCCTGTTGGTAAGGAAAGGGGGAAAAACCAGCTTTATTAATGTTTGTTGACTATCTAACCTGTTGTCAAGGTTAAATAGACCGGGATGAGAGGGAAAAAAGATCAGTTTAATCGAAAACTTTTGTGGCCCACAAAAGGATTTTAAGGGTCAATAATCACCTTTTGCAGTGGTGTGGTCCACCTGAAATTACTGTATTCTTCATTTTTTGTGACAATGCCCTAAAATAATTTGGTAAAACATATGGATAACATGGATATACAATGCATACATCGAGGTGGGCCCTATGATCAGTTCATACCCACAAAACTGGTTCCAAGGTGGCAGCCAAGCCTTGATCTACATGATCACATCGGCCAACGCCACCCGCCAGCAGCGGTGAAATATATGCATAGCTTTAATTGGCTAGTCATAGGTGCTCCGTAGGCATTGTTTAAGAGCCCATTACATCCTTGTTGAAAACTTGGAAGCCGATGGCTCGAATATCCTTGTGCCACCACGGCTCAAGGTCCGTGGAGCCAACTCCATCCATTTTGCCAGTTCATTCTAAGGCATGAGCCAAAAAATGGTGTTGATCTGATGTTCAAGTGGACCACACCACACAGTGGGAATTGAAGCCCAGCCACTGAAAACTCCTTAAGAGCCTTGGAAGTTTTGGATCAAGTTAACATTTATGTTTTCCCTTAGATGTGACCTTGGATCAGATTTGATGGTAATTTTTGTTGCTGAAAAAGGGTCCACAGATGAGATGGCTTAACCTCCACCTTAGATGGATGGATGCCACAGATCTCCTGCAGGTGTGTGGTCTAGATCTGGACGGAAGGTCTACTAGATCCTGTAAAGCACAAAAGAAAGCTAAGAGAGGTGAATGAGGTCCAGCTGTTAGCCCTCTGATGCCTAATTCAGTTGGGTGTAGGAGATGAGAAGAAGGTCATTGGGTGGAGAATTGAGCATACCTTGGTGTGTATGAGTGTCTTATTTACAGCATAATCGGACAGTTGTAGAGGGGATTGAACATGGGCGTTGTGTCCATGATGGTTGGCATGACTTCTGGCGGCATGGGTCACGCCCGTAACTCCCGGAGAATGTTTATTTTATTCAGGCTCATCCTTAATTTATCGCGCGCCTTTATGGCGGTCGTGGGCTAGGTCAGCCTAAGGGCAGAGCTCATTGACCGAGCTCCCTGACTTGAAGATATTTTGGATTGAAGTCGTTGCTCCTAAGATGGTCGAGCTGATCTTTGATGCTCTGCTGATGAAGCTCATCACCCGAGCTCCTCACTTTGTATGTCGTCCTTAGACAGGTCATCCTCGGGCAGCTGGTCGTCATCGGACTGGCCTTTCTAGAACAAGTCGTCCAGTGTGAGTGACCTTAGGTCGTCCTTGGGCAGGTCGTCTTATGTGAGTAACCTCAGGTCATAAGATGTAGCTCTAACTTGCAGGCTCTCTTCTGCTCTGCTCGGTTCTGCTTTGCGATGACAGAGCCGAGGACTTTTACTTGGGCCTTTTAGCTTGTGGGCTTTGTTCCCATGATCTGAGGTCAGCTCGGATTTACCCACAACAGTAGCCCCCTCAATACCTATACCAATCTTTTCGGCTTGAGAGTGAACATAAAAGTATGAGCTGACCTTTATACGCGCGGGATTTCCGAAAATTTAGAATTTCACGCTGGTGTTTGGATTTCTCCTATTCGAATGAGTTCGTAAGTGGGCGAAGTTTAAAGGTGTTTTCACGGGCTGGACTTTTCATGGACGAACTTTGTTGAGTCAGAGGAGTCTTGACTTGTTGCAAAGGAAGGCGTAATTGGGAACGCCGCCAAGCAGAAGGGCACTAACTTGCTCAGATGGTCTCATCTTCACTCTCTTGTCTTGTTGGTCAAGCTCCTGGTCTCCTCAACTATCCCTTCAATTTTGTAGCCTCGTTTTGTATTATTTTTTTGTGCTAGTTACCCACCCCCACTCTTGCGATCAAGCACTTTGTCTATTCGGCGAAAGCAGTTGGGGTGAGCTACTGTATGGGTGTCTCCTCTAGACACAAATCATGCTTGATTTTGCCAACTAATCAGGTCAGCATGGTAGGATGGCCAACTGTGTTAGGTCAGCCTGGTAGGGTGGCCTCGTAGGCTGGCCAACAGTGTTAGGTCAGCATGGTAAGATGGCCTCAGAGGCTGGCCAACTGTATTAGGTCGGCCTAAAGAGGTGGCCCGTGCTCTACTAACTGTTCGGGTCAGCATGTTAAGGTCTCAGGTCAGCCTCGTAGTCTTAGTTCATCCGGGGAGAGATGTTAGGGTGTCGCGTGGGCTCCCTCCTTAGCTTTGTCTTAGGGGGAGAATTTAGTCACTGAGTCTTTCACTGTAGAGGGGCTTGGTCGGCCTCTGGAGACTATTCAGCCTATGAGGGCCTGGTCATCCTATCAGGGCCTATGACTACCCAGGTCAGTTCTTTTAACTCTTGGTCTAGGGCATGACGAAGGTCTCCTCTGGACACTTCGCGTTACGGTTCGACTCTTTCAACCATTCCGGATGCCCAGGTAGGTCTTTCGACTCTTGGTCTAGGGCGTGGCGGGGGTCTTCTCTGGACACTTCATATTTTGGTCCGACTTTTTTGGCCATTCCGACTATGCCCAGGTCGGTCTTTCAACTCTTGGTCTAAGGCGTGGCGGGGGTCTTCTTTGGACACTTCGCATTTTAGTCCGACTCTTTTGACCATTCCGACTGACATGCCAACTGTGCCCAGGTCAATCTTTCGACTCTTGGTTTAGGGTATGGCAGAGGTCTTCGCTGGACACTTCGCATTTTGGTCCGACTCTTTCAACCATTCAGACTACCTAGGTCCGTCTTTCGACTCTTGGTGTCACTACAAGAGAACGGCTTTTTACCGACGAAAGTATTACCGACGAAATTATTTTCGTTGGGAAAAATCATTTTTCCCGACGAAATATAGAAATCGTCGGTAAAAATCACTCCAGCTTCCCGCCACCGCTGGATTTGCTTCCCGCCATACACTTTTATCGACGAAATTATGATTTCGTCGGTAAAAAGTTTATTGCTGACGAAGATACCTGTCGCTAAAAAATAAAACAGAAAATTTTACTTTTACCGATGAAAATTTTCGTCGGTAAAAGTGAAAACTTTTCCCGACGACTGTTGCCTGTCGGTAATAATGTGTAATGTGTGATTCCCGCCAAGAAAAGAGATGAATTTTACCGACGAAAATTTTCGTCGGTAAAAGTTTTCTTAATGACTTTTACCGACAAAAAAGACTTTTACCGACGAAAATTTTCGTCGGTAAAAGTCTGTCTTTTAACTTACCCGATCGGCCCTCTTTTCTCTCATTCGCTCTCTCACTCTCTCTCTCTCTCTCTCTCTCGCGGCCATCTCCCTCACTGCCGACCACCGGCCGTCACCGTCACCGGCGGCCACCCGACCACCGACCCCCAGCCGACCACCGACGCCGCCGTACGCCGTCACCGACGCCACCCGCGTAGGCACGCGCCTCCACCAGCCACCGTACGCCGCCGCCTCCGCCGGTAACCGTCTCCCGCTTCCTTCTTCCTCCATTTCCTCTCTCTCTCTCTCTCTCTCTCTCTCTCTCTCTCTCTCCTCGTTGTTTATTGTGGGGCCCACTGCCAAAATCCAAAGCATGTGGGTCTCATGCACCATCTCTGTCCAGTGCATGTGGGTCCCACCGTTGCTGTCCATTGCATGTGGTCCCACCGTCGCTATCGCTGTCCATTGCATGTGCGTGGGGTCTGCCTTAGCTGTCCACGATTTGGTGGGGCCCACTGATTTAGTAAATCCCTAATTAGGGATTTCGAAATTAAAATCCCCTAATTCCTTCCTTAATTAGGGATTTTAATTTGTGATTTACAAATTAAAAAAAATCATGATATACAATAAATGTGGGGCCCACCGTCGCTGTCCACTGCTCGTGGGGCCCACCCTCACTGTCCACTGTTTTGGATCAAGCATATATTTGTGTGGAGTAAATTCTGTGGGGCCCACAGTGATTTACGTATTTTATCCACTCCGTCCATCCATCTTAGCAGGAAATTTTAGGTATGGTGCCCAAAAATGAAGCATATCAAAATCTAAAGTGGACCACACCACAAGTGTGAACTGAATGTGTATCATTGAAAAATTCTTGGAGGACACAGAAGTTTTGGATGACCTCCAAGAAGTCTTGGATGAAGCTGATATTTGTGTTTTCCCTCATCCATATCCATGTGATCTTATGAACAAGTTGGATGACAAATAAAGATCACTGTAGGGCCTGGGAATGGTGGAAATCATTATTCCCACTGTTTCCCATGGCATGGTCCACTTGAGAGTTGGATATGCTTAAATTTTGGGCTCAACCACTAAAATGAGGTGGAAAAACATAAGGACGGAATAGATAAATCACATACATTCTAGGTGGGCCCAACTGAGTTTACTCTACACTCCGCACGCAATCCGATTCCCATGGTGGGCCGCCCATACTTATTTGTTCACAAAATAGTCATTAGGTATTTGATTAAACTTGATTCATGGTGTTGATGATTCTGCCATTTTCATGTGCTTGTGTATCTAGAATTGATGGAGCAAACCCGGATGTGCGTCGGAGCTATCCGTGGTTGATTTATGTGGATATGTATGTTGTGGATGTATTTGGCTTATTATTAATAATTATTTTTTGTCCACAAATGGTAGTATAATAGAATCAGTTAGCCCATTTGGAGATTTCTATATTGCCGAGCATAGATAAGTGTGTTTTGGAGGTATAGAAATCTACCAAATTGTCCTGTTGGACAGTCCAAGGTTGGATAGATTGGAATGTTATCATTGTTTGTCATTTACATGCGTAGGGTCATTAGTTTCGTGCGGTAACTCTCCTATTCTCTCTGGATATGTTTCTTATGTTTAATTCCATTGTCAATTTAATCCACACAATGTGTGAATAGTTGACGTGGAAATGAAATGTAAGATAAATATATCTGGAGAGATAGGGGGAGATGCTGTCGAAATTTAGGCTTGGGCATGTAAATGGAAATAATAATAGCATTTCAATCTATCCATCCTTGGATGGGCGACTGATTTTATTATATTATCATTTAGTGGCAAATTAGATGACGAACATGATACTTGTGATTAAGAGTAGTTGATTGATGTTGATGTTGAGCGGGGGTCCCTGGAAGGTGGGAACCGCTATTGTGACCATGCTGAAGCTGTCCTGTTCCTATGGACAACAATATGGGTGGCCTGGCCATTTAGACAGGCCCGTGATTATGTATTAGCTCAAAATTAAAAGAGCAGACCCGGATGTGCGTCGGAGCTATCCGGGTGTTGAGCGGGGGTCCCTGGAAGGTGGGAACCGCTGTTGTGACCATGATGAAGCTGTCCATTTCCTATGGACAGCAATATGGGTGGCCTGGCCATTTGGACAGGCCCGTGATTATGTATTAGCTCAAAATTAATGGAGCAGACCCGGATGTGCGTCGAAGCTATCTGGGTGTTGAGCGGGGGTCCCTGGAAGGTGGGAACCGCTGTTTTGATCATGATGAAGCTGTCCATTTCCTATGGACAGAATATGGGTGGCCTGGCCATTTGGATAGGCCCGTGTTTATGTATTAGGTCGAAATTAATGGGCAGACCCGGATGTGCGTCAAAGCTATCTGGGTGTTGAGCGGGGGTCCCTTGAAGGTGGGAACCATTGTTATGACCATGATGAAGCTGTCCATTTCCTATGGACAACAATATGGGTGGCCTGGCCATTTGGATAGGCCCGCTTTGTGTGGAGCAGACCCGGATGTGCGTCGGAGCTATCCTTGAGTTGCTTAAGTCTCCAAGACCTACACCCTAAACCCGAAACCATAAACCTAAAACTAAAACCTATAAGCTACGGCTAAACCGAAACCTAAACTCAATTCATCTAACTCTAAAGCTAGACCCAAACTCGAAAACCTAACCCTAAACCCGATCCCGAACCCGAAACTATAAACCAATGCGTAAACCTAATCCTAAACTCATGTCACCTAACCTAAACCTACACCTATTCCTAAATCCATTCACCTAGCCTAAACCTTGACCCAAACACGAAAACCAAACCCGAAACCCGATCCCGAACCCGAAAATCTA
This sequence comes from Liriodendron chinense, assembly GCA_003013855.2. NCBI lineage: Eukaryota > Viridiplantae > Streptophyta > Magnoliopsida > Magnoliales > Magnoliaceae > Liriodendron > Liriodendron chinense. The sequence goes on along the minus strand of ML058328.1, from coordinate 1,282,824 downwards.
AACCTATGCCCAAAACCTAATCCTAAACTCATGTCACCTAAAGTAAACCTACACCTATTCCTAAATCCATTCACCTACCCTAAACCTTGACCCAAACACGAAAACCAAACCCGAAACCCGATCTCGAACCCAAAAAATCTTAACTTATGCCCAAAACCTAATCCTAAACTCATGTCACCTAAACTAAACCTAGACCTATTCCTAAATCCATTCACCTACCCTAAACCTAGACTCAAACTCGAAAACCAAACCCGAAACCCGATCCCGAACCCGAAAATCTAAACCTATGCCCGAAACCTAATCCTAAACTCATGTCACCTAAAGTAAACCTACACCTATTCCTAAATCCATTCACCTACCCTAAACCTAGACCCAAACACGAAAACCAAACCCGAAACCCGATCCCGAACCCAAAAATCTCAACTTATGCCCAAAACCTAATCATAAACTCATGTCACCTAAAGTAAACCTACACCTATTCCTAAATCCATTCACCTAGCCTAAACCTTGACCCAAACACGAAAACCAAACCCGAAACCCGATCTCGAACCTGAAAATCTAAACCTATGCCCGAAACCTAATCCTAAACTCATGTCACCTAAAGTAAACCTACACCTATTCCTAAATCCATTCACCTAGCCTAAACCTTGATCCAAACACGAAAACCAAACCCGAAACCCGATCCCGAACCCAAAAATCTCAACTTATGCCCAAAACCTAATCCTAAACTCATGTCACCTAAACTAAACCTATACCTATTCCTAAATCCATTCACCTACCCTAAACCTAGACCCAAACTCGAAACTCGATCCCGAACACGAAACTATAAACCAATGCGTAAACCTAATCCTAAACTCATGTCACCTAACCTAAACCTACACCTATTCCTAAATCCATTCACCTAACCTAAACCTAGACCCAAACACGAAAACCAAACCCGAAACCCGATCCCGAACAGAAAATCTCAACCTATGCCGAAACCTAATCCTAATCTCAAATCACCTAAACTAAACCTACACCCATTCCTAAATACATTCACCTAACCTAAACCTTGACCCAAACATGAGAACCTTTCCCAAAACCCGATCCCGAACCCGAAAATCTAAACCTATGCCCGAAACCTAATCCTAAACTCATGTCACCTAACCTAAACCTACACCTATTCCTAAATCCATTCACCTAGCCTAAACCTTGACCCAAACACGAAAACCAAACCCGAAACCCGATCCCGAACCCAAAAATCTCAACTTATGCCCTAAACCTAATCCTAAACTCATGTCAACTAAACTAAACCTACACCTATTCCTAAAGGCATTCACCTTACCTAAACCTAGACCCAGACACGAAAACCAAACCTGAAACCCGATCCCGAACCCAAAACCTAATCTCAACTTATGCCCAAAACCTAATCCTAAACTCATGTCACCTAAACTAAACCTGACTCTAATCTTTGCATTGTAAATATGGATAAGAGTTGGATGCAAGTTAAGAATCGGTTTGGCCCAGAGTATAAAGAAGGTGTTAAAGAGTTCATGGAATTTACGAGATATCGGGCAAATTCAGGTAATAGAATTAGGTGTCCATGCCGAAAATGCAAGAACATGATTCACAAGACATTGGACAAAGTGGAAGATGATTTGTTCATAGTTGGGATTGACCAGGGTTACACTTGGTGGATTCATCATGGTGAAGACTTCCACCAAAGAGTTGAGGCCACTGAAGTCCTTGCTGACCCAATTGTGCGTAATGACGAGGATGAAGATGTTGACGATATGCAAGATATCATTGGGGATGTGTTAAGGGGAACAATTGCGGATACTGATTTTGCAGCGACAAGTACTAGCCAGGATATTCCTCCTATGGGTGATGCCGAATCAGAAAAGTTTAGTAGGTTGTTGAGGGATGCGCAACGTTCACTCTATCCGGGGTGTCGGAACTTCTCCAAGTTGAATTTCCTTACAAGGTTACTTCATTTAAAGACAATAAATCATTGGAGTAACAAATCGTTTGACATGTTACTTGGCTTGTTGAAAGAAGTATTACCTGAAGGTGAGACATTGCCTAAGTCTCATTACGAGGCAAAATCATTAATGCGAGACTTGGGCCTTGGTTACATCCTCATACATGCATGTATAAATGATTGTGTATTGTATTGGAAAGAACATGAAAATGTTGAGGAGTGTCCACAATGTGGAGAGTCTAGGTGGAAATATGACGAAGCTAAGCGTAAGAAAATTTCACAAAAGGTGTTAAGGTACTTTCCATTGAAACCCAGATTACAAAGATTGTTTACGTCGAGCAAGACGGCTGAAGATATGAGGTGGCATAAGGAGAAACGCGTTCATGATGATAATACATTGAGGCATCCCGCTGACTCTGAAGCCTGGCAACATTTTGATAAGCAATATGACTGGTTTGCAGAGGATTCTCGCAATGTTCGGCTAGGTCTTGCAAGTGATGGTTTTAATCCATTTGGTAATATGAGTAGCTCGTACAGTATGTGGCCAGTGATACTTATGCCCTACAATTTACCTCCTTGGTTGTGTATGAAGGAATCATTTTTTATGATGTCGTTGCTTATTCCTGGACCCAAGTCACCGGGGAATGACATTGATGTGTATCTCCGACCGTTAGTAGATGAGTTAAACGAGTTGTGGAGTCAAGGTGTCCAGACGTATGACACTTTTGCAGAACAGACGTTTCGATTGCATGCAGCGGTCTTGTGGACAATAAATGACTTCCCTGCATATGGGAATTTTTCTGGGTGGAGCACGAAGGAAAAGTTGGCTTGTCATATTTTTATCATCTCTCTAAGCATAAGCACAAATTCACTCTACAATGATGTTCATAAACTTGCATTGACATTGTTTAAATTTATAAGTTTGTATTTCAGATATATTCAGTCATGACACCAGGTGGGAGATCAGGTCGTTCGCGCACTGGATCTACCCCTTCCACCCGTGATGCGACGCAGACAGCATCGACGTCGCACGGTGCATCACAGTCATCTGATCCTTCGGTTCAGCATACACCAGGCACTGCATGTAAGTCTAGACATTTATTTAGTGATTTCTGTTTATATTGTTACTTACATATATCTTTTCGCAGCAGCATCTTCTACCAGCCGACGAGGACGTAGACCCATGCGTGGGTTAGTTTTAGAGCGACTTACGCGTGAGGGTAGGGTGGCAGTAGAGTTCCCACAGGACTGCCTTAGACCTGTTGGGGACAGTGCCAGACTGTTTACGTCTGAGGTCGGTGTCCTATTCCGATCTCTGATCCCCGCCACCACCCCCCGTTGGACTGACGTGACAGATGATGTGCGGCAGCTCATCCGTCAGCGCCTTCAGGTAAAGTTTAGTAAATTGAAATTTTCTTTTGTGAAAGTTCATTTACGGTTAAGTCCTATTGTTAATAAGTTTATTGCCTTAATTTATTATTTACGAAACTGCAGGATAAATTTGAATTCGATTTGAATGTTCCCTACATTTCTCATGCCGTCGACGACATCATTAGAGAGCGGTTCAAGGAGTACCGCGGAGAGTTGCACCAGCGGTACAAGCGGTGCAGGACACACGATGAGGCCGTACTGTCCGCACCGCCACACGTTACTACAGACGACTGGCGGATACTCTGCGAGAGATTTTCGTCGGAGGCTTTTCAGGTAATATTTACATGTACGATATCTTACGGTAACAATTAAATTCGCAATTAATTTCGCAATTAATAGAAATGTATTTTGTATAATGTGTTCAGAAGAGGAGTAGAATAAATTCTGCGAACAGGGAAAAGTTACAAGTGAACCACGTAGCTGGTTCAAAGTCATTTGTACGACATCGTTACGACATGGTAAGAAATTATTGATGATTATTAAGTTAATATATTATTTTGATTTGCATTTATTATAAGTCTTTTTTCCTTTCGATTGCGCAGCGAGATTCCGTCATCGGCCAGGAGCCTGGACCAGTAGACCTCTACAGAGGGACTCACTGTCGGCAGGCGACAGGATCTTGGGTTCATCCTAGAGCCAGTGAGCATTGGGTAAAAATCTTTACTTTGTAAAATTTAATTGCGCATTGATTGATAATAATGTCATTCATGTCATTTTTTATGAAATTTCATATCTTTTCATTACAGGCGGCGATGGACACCATACGCAGTTAGCCCACTCCCAATGGTAGTCAGCGGAGTGAGCCAGAAATCCTGAGCGAGGTGATTGGCACCCGTTCTGGATATGTGCGTGGGCTTGGCCATGGTGCCAAGCTCATGGCACAAACTAGAGCTGGCTCCAGTCGATCCGTAGCTGGTGAGAGCGCTCAACGCCAAGCTGATATCGCAGAGAGAGAGGTTCAGCAGCTACGGGTCGTCGTCGATGAGATTCGAGAGCAGCTAGAGAGGCAGAGAGAGGAGCAGAGGCGTAGGGAGGAGGAGGAGAGGCGACGGGAGGAGGAGGAGGAGGAGCAGAGGCGTAGGGAGGAGGAGGAGAGGCGACGGGAAAAGCAGGAAAGGAGGATCGAGGAGTTGCGGCAGGAGCGGCAGGAGCATGAGCGACGGATGCAAGAGATGTTTCAGGCTCTCGCTGCACGCCTTGGCGCCGATGCCCTGCCACCTCTGCCTTCATCTTCCTGATTATTTTTTTTACTATACGACTTTTAACTTATATGTATTTGTGTGTTGATGAATATTGTTTGTTTGTGGATGTGGAATGGATTATTTGTGTATGGATGGTGTAGTTTCTGTTTATTTATATGTATGTGGATGTGAATAGGAGAAAATGTATAGGTTTCTTTACAGGTGTATATCAGGAATTTTCCTAAATTTTGAAAACAAATGAAACCGGGACAGGGAAAACTTTTACCGACGAAATAATTCGTAGGTAAAAAGATGTAAAAAAATTTTATCGACTAATTTTTCGTCGGTAATAAAAACTGTAACACTTTTACCGACGAAATATTTCGTCGGTAAAAGTTTTTCAAATTTTATTACCGACGAAACAATTCGTCGGTAAAATTTTTTTACATCTTTTTACCTACGAATTATTTCGTCGGTAAAAGTTTTTTCACCGACGTATCATTTTTATTTCCGACAAAATTCATATGTTTTGCCGACGAATTTTTTCGTCGGTAATGGTTTTATTATTACCTACGAAAAATTATTTCGTCGGTAAAAACCTTTACCGACCACCTTTCTGCGACGATGTTAGCCGCGTAAAAAGATTTCTCGACGAAATTTTACTGATTCCCGACGAAATAATTCGTCGGTAAAAAGGGAATTTCATGTAGTGTGTAGAGCATGGCGGAGGTCTCCTCTAGATGCTTCGCATTTTGGTATAACTCTTTCGACCATTCTGACTGCCCAAGTCAGTCTTTTAACTCTTGGTCTAGGGCATGGCGGAGGTCTCCTCTGGACACCTCGCATTTTGGTCCGACTCTTTCGACCATTCCGACTGCCTAGGTAGGTTTTTCGACTCTTGGTCTAGGGCATGGCGGAGGAGATGGCGCCAATTTGTTGTTGCTGAAAAATGGTCAACAGATAAGATGGCTCAAACTCCACCTTGGACGGATGGATGCCACTCTCCTGCAAGTGTGTAGTCTAGATTTGGACCAGAGGTTTGATAGATCCTGTAGAGCACAAAAGAAAGCTAAGATAGGTGGTTGGGGTCCAGCCATTAGCCCTCTGATGCCTAAGTCAGTTGGGTGTAGGAGATGAGAAGCAGGTCTGATCTAGGTGGAGAATTGAGCACACCTTGGCCTGTAGGACTGTCTCTTATTTATAGGATAATCGGAGAGCTATAGATGGCATTTAACGTGGGCGTTGTGCCCATAATGATCGGCGTGATTCCTGATGGTGTGGGTCATGCCCGTAACTCCTGGAGACATGTCTGGTTTATTCAGGTTCGTCCCTGATCTATCGCACGCCTTTATAGCGGTCGTGGGCCAGGTCGGCCTAAGGGCAGAGCTCATTGGGCGAGCTCCCTGACTTGGAGATATTTTGGATTAGAGTCATTGGTCCTTAGATGGCCGAGTCGATCTTTGATGCTTGGCTAATGAAGCTCATCACCCGAGCTCCTCACTTCATAAGTTATCCTGTGTGAGTGACCTCAAGTCGTCCTTGGATAGGTCGTCCTCGAGCAGGTCATCCTTAAACTGGTCTTCCTAGGACAGGTCGTTCAGTATGAGTGACTTGAGTTCGTCCTTGGGCACGTCGTCTTGTATGATTGACCTTAGATCGTAGGATGTAGCTTTGACTTGCAGGCTCTCTTCTGCTATACTCGGTTATGCTTTGCGATGGCAGAGTCGATGACTATTACTTGGGCCTTCTAGCTTGTGGGTTTTATTCATGTGATATGAGGTTAGGCCAGTTTTACCCGCAACAGTAAGTAAATTAGTAATTTTTCCCTATGGCTGCTTAGCTTTTTTGCTATGGACTAAAAACCTCCCGCTTTTGAACTATTTCTCAAAACCTGCCCATAGTTTTTACCATTAGACATTAAAACACCTACTGCTATGTACTTGTACCAATAGGTTTTTGTATTTTGGTATTGACCAGACTGCTCTTACTTTAATGCACTTGGTAATCTCTGACCACACCATGCCACCTAACCTTCAATAGTATGTGGGCCTACCTTGTTGTTTGTGAGAAATCCACCTCATCCATTTGTTTTCCCGCTCATTCTAAGGGACGCACCCCAAAATGAGGCAGATCCAAAGCTCAATGTATAGGCCCACATTGGCCCCAAGATGTTCATAGGGTTGAGGCTCAATCCCCATTGTTTCTAGTCGTTTGGTCCATTGGAGCTTGGCATCAGCCTTGGCTATAAAATGATCTAAACAAATGTACTGTATTAAAATAGTTTGTTATACCTATTAAAAAAGATTATTCCATAATAAATGCGCAATGGTTAGGAGAGGTGTGCCAGCGGCAAGCAGAGCAAGGTTATTAGATACCAAAGGCCTGTATTGATTGCCATGATGCCTTAACCCCGACCATACGCCAGGGCAATTTGATGATTTTCAGAAATCTAAACCATCCATCTATTTTTTTCAAGTCATTTTATTGCGTAGGCATAAGAATAAGGTAGAGCCAATGCTCATAGTGGGCCTAGATGGCCCTGGGATTTTTCCATCCCATTCTTTCCTGTCGTGTGACCCACTGGAGTGTAGTATCATCCTCATTTTAATGCCCTTGCCAAAAAATGATCTGACGAAACAGATGGACAGAGTGGATTTATCGCACAAATTGTATTGTTTATTTGCCATCCAACCCATTGAAAGGGTAACACAGGCCTCGGTGAAGGGAAAAGACAAATATCAGCTTGATCCAAAACTTTTGTGACCCATAGAAATTTTTTAATGGTCAATCAGCACTGTTTCCTGTGGTGTGGTCCAGTTGAGAGTTGGATTTGAATCTGTTTAAGTCTTGGGCCCAAGGCATAAAATAAGCTGGCAAAATGGATGGACGGAGTGGATATAGAACACATACATCAACGTAGCCCCACAGTTGGGGATCCACCATAGACGCCGTGCACGGCTGTAAACCGGAGAGATGATCCTCGGACAATGGCAGCCCATGCGATCAGGTTCTAGGAAAATCTTAGAATCCTCTTCATCCACACTGTGAGACCTGCCTAATGAGTTGCTTAGATTTTGTGCACATGACAGGTTGCCATACGTGAGAGTTGGTTTGGCTTAAAAAAAAAAAAAAAAAAATCCATACACGTGTCATGCAGGTGTAAGGTTACAGTGGATGGGCGGCTATCCACAAAAAATCCCACTGGTTGGATGATCCTAGTCATTGATCGGATGCCTACATTGCCCTGTCTTTTATACTTTTGATTATCTGCCCATTTGTAATGCTCGAGTCCTGTTGGTAGGGCTCTCAATGGGGTACCCGCCTTTCCAATGGGCCCAAACTTTTCAAATAACTGAGGGTACCCTTTTGAACCCGTTAACAAATTCGTCCGGGTCTTACAATCTTGGATCTGATTAAAAATCGATTCTAGCCAGGTCTGGGTAGGTCCATCAACTTTTACCTTCTTAAGATTGGGTCGAGTTAGGTCAAGTTAGTTTTTATAATATTATTATATAAGCATTAAATATATATTCATTATTTTAACAATGAAGTGAGGTTTCCTAAGCCCGTAAATGTAAATGCAAATGTACCTATCTACACACCTTGCTTGTGTCAAAGCGTTACAAGCATAATCCGTAAATGTAAATGCTCTTGTTTGTCTCAAACCCAACTTCAAACCTAGATCTAAAGACCTGATGTACCTGAATTCGAGCAAATTAGTGTCTTAAAAAATGAGGCCCGAACTCATCAAGGCCTAAACTTAGTTAACCCAGGAATGGGTTGTATAGAACCTGGCAAGACCCGAACACGGTTCATCCAGATATTTGGTCGCCACGGGGCAAATTTGGTGGTTTTTGGCAAACTTAAAGAGTGTTAAAATTTAAAATTGGCACATTGAATTTTGGTGAGAATAAAAGTATGAAATTGTGTTGCGTTCACACTATTGTTTTTCTTGGAAGATACTCTAATTTGGTGGGTCATGGTATCTCCATCACAAATGGAGCATCTTTAATGGACCATGACTTGAAAATCGCTTTCAACAGCTGTTGATTTGTGGAAAAAATGGTAGGTTTGATTGATCATATTGGAAAATGCCATATCACTGATTTGGACTCTCCATGATGCCTCCCACCTTTGATTGCCTATCTTTCTAAAAAAATTACTACATTATCTTATTGATGAATAGGAAAATAGGCAATCCATATAGGTTACAACACAGATAATTCGATTATTAATATGGTCCACCCATCATGTGAGGCTCAGGCTTTATTTCCTATCCATCTCAAAAGTCAATTCAATAAGATGACATCAATAAGATGATAGTAATCAATCTATTATCAATGGTTATTAAAATGGGTAGGCCACATTGATAATATTGAAAACAGGTCTAGCCATTGATTTGGATTACTCATCATGTTGGTTTGCCTTTGATTCCCCTTCGCTCCTAAAATCATATTAATCTAATGATCCCAACCATCTAATCAGCAGACATAAATGGATGATCCTATATTTGTTATAGTATAAAAGGTCTGATCAGCGATCTGGACCATAAATCATGGGGACCACAACCTCTGATTGAAGATTCATCACAAGAAATTACTTTGATAAAGGATCTTAGCCATCTAATTAACAACTAGAAAATGGACAACATTATTTATTATATAGAGTATGATCCTATTTCTTAACTCATGTTAATCCATCCCCTTAATAATTACTCTGGTCAAATGATGCTAACCATCTAAGCAGTGGATTGAAAAATGGATAATCTATATGCTGGTTTGGACCTTACATTATGTGAGTATTATGTGAGTTCATGCCCTAAAAAGCTGGCAAACCTGAATAGACCGCATGGATAGAAAACATAGATCGATGGGGCGCCATAGAGTCCAAGCAATCCACTTACACCGGGCTTACCATCTACACAACATCACATGTGCCAGCATGGGTAGAACATCCAACCAATCCATCAGGTGGGTCCATCATTCAAGATAATAACTCCCAAAAATCAGGTTGGTCCACTCATCAGGTTGGACAAACAGGTTGAGAGCTTAGAAAACTTCAGCAAATTTTTTCAGACGTAAATCCATTTCGTAGACTGATTGCTAGACAAACTCGTTTCTTGTTTCAGGTAATCTGATAGATGGATTGGATATGGTAGTTCTGTTTCACGCTTGCACATATAGTCTCAAGTGGACCATACCACTAGAAACAGTGTAATTGAGTGTCGCACCATTAAAAATTCCAAAGAGCCCATCGTAAGGTTTTGATTATGTTTATTTGCAATCCAAGCTCTTGATAATGTTAATAAGTTCTTGATTAAGGTTAAATACAAATATCAGATTGATCCAAAACGTTTTTGGCCCACAAAACGTTTTTAACGGTTATTCATCACTGTTTCTAGTGGTATGGTCCACCTGAGATATGGATCTTCTTAGGGTTTTGTATCACATCCTAAAATGATATGAAAAAACAGATAGACGGCATAGATATATGAAAATTACATTAAGATGGGCCCCAAATGGTTAGGGTAACACCCACTAAGCTGCGCGAATTAGGTGTTACCCCGGGAACAGCTTTGTGGGTGTTACCCCTACCGTATGGCCCACATGGATGATATTTTGCATATCCACTCCGTCCATCGATTTCTACAGCCTATTTTAGGACGATCTTCCAAAAAATATTCAGATCCAAATCTCAAGTGGACCATACCACTAGAAACAGTGTAATTGAGTGTCGCACCATTAAAAATTCCAAAGAGCCCATCTTAAGGTTTTAATTATGTTTATTTGCAATCCAAGCTCTTGATAATGTTAATAAGGTCTTGATGAAGGTTTAATAGAAATATCAGATTGATCCAAAACTGTTTTGGCCCACAAAACGTTTTTAACGGTTATTCATCACTGTTTCTAGTGTTATGGTCCACCTGAAATATGGATCTTCTTAGGGTTTTGGATCACATCCTAAAATGATATGAAAAAACAGATAGACAGCGTAGATATATGAAAATTACATTAAGATAGGCCCCAAACGGTTAGGGTAACACCCACTAAGCTGTTCGAGGGTAACACCTAATTCGCGCCCTTATCAGTTGAATGAGGGTCCGTTTTCAATTGCTCCAACCGCTTTATATGATGGGCCTTAACGCGGATTCAGGGTACCAAAATTACATGCCGGGATTGAAATATTTGAGCCGTTTGATTATTCAAAGGTTAAGCAAACCGTCCATGTTCCAATCAAAAGAGCCAAATGATAAAAAAAAATTCGAATCCTTGAACTCTTAGTTCTTTGTTAACACCCATCCTAGGTGAGATACATCACGTTAATTAACCGTTTTTTATCATTGAAAGAGGACCCAGAGCCAAATGCTAAAGTCATTACGTAGGCTTAGCAGCTCTCATCATATCCCTGTGATGTGGCCCACCTGACTGTTTTTAGCTAATGTTTTTCCCCAGGGCCTATAATCCAGGAAAGAACATGATAGACAGTGGATGTTGCATGCAGAAGTGGATTGTGTGGTACGTGTGTTGATGTCACCAAGTTCTGTGGACCCCACTATGATGTATGTGTTTTATTCACACCATCCATTCATTCTCTATATACTTTTTGGACATGAACAGAACTTAAGTGGACTACACCATAGAAAGCAGTGGAGACAATTATTGCTACCATTGAAAGCTTCCTAGGCCCAACATGATGTTTATTTACCATCCAACCTATTCATAAGTGACATAAGATGAAAGGAGTAAATAAATATCAGATTGATCTAAAACTTCTGTGGGGCGGCCTAGGAAGCTTTTAGCTATATCCGTTCAATCCCCGCTGCTTTATGTGGTGCAGTCACTTAAGCTATGGATCTGTCTCATTTTGTCTCAAGCCCAAATTAAAACGATCTCACTGGATGGAAGGACAGTTTCAATACAATGAGGCCCACAAAACTTGGTAATGTCAACACACCATTGTGGTCAGGCACGCCAGGCAATCCACTTCCGTTGCATATACAACCTGGTGAGCCCAAAAGAGCCTGGGTGTTGAACAAGACGAGTTTTGGTCCCATGTCATGGAAGGGTGGATCCCGGGATCCACTGAGGTCAGTGGTCCCTAACCATGGGGCCCACCTTGATGTATGTAATGTATATCCACACTGTCCATTCATTTTCCAGCTCGTTTGAGCAGAGGGCCCAAATTTTAAGCAGATCCAAATGTCAAGTGGACCACACCATAGGAAACAATGGTTATTAAATTCCCACAATTAAGAACTTCCTAGGGCCATCGTATTATTTATTTGCATTCCAACCTTTTGAAAGGGTCACTGTCCTGGACGAAGAGAATATATATCAGCTTGATCTAAAACTTTTGTGGCCCATAGAAAGTTTTAAATGGTAAATGAACATTGTTTCTTGTACTGGTGTGGTCCACCTGAGGTTTGGATCTGCTTAAATTTTAGGCCCGAGCCATAAAATGAGTTGAAAAAATTGATGGACGGAGTGGATATAGAACATATAAATCAAGGAAAGCCCCACAATTGGGGATCCACGGAAGCCGCGACCCATGGCTGTAAACTAGAGAGATGATCCTGGCACAATGGCCATGCGATCACGGGCTAGAATACCCTAAAATCCTCGCCATCCTCACCGTGGGCTCGACCTGATGAGTGGCTTACATCTTCTACACGTGACAGGTTGCCACACATGAGAGTTGGTTTGGCAAAAAAGGATGCACCGTGTAGTGCACGCTCATTAATTGCTCGTCTTCGTTCACCCAAAATGTCTGGGCCGGATTGCGATGGATTGCAATTGCTACCCATTGACTACATTTTTTTTCTTCTTATAGTCATATCTAAGTCATCAATCACTCACTTTCCATACCCACGAGTTAGCTACGCTAGCTACACCGGGTGTAGCAATGACCCCACCATGATGTATTTTTTTTATCCACTCCATCCATCCATTTGGTGAGATCCTTTTACAGGATGACACAAAAAATGAGGCAGATTGAAAGAACAAGTGGACCCAAAACAGAAAATAGTGGGGACTGAACCCAACCATTAAAAACTTCTTGGGGTCCAATTCAGCTTTGGATCTGCCTCATTTTTGGTGTCATACCCTAAAATGATCTCTCCAAATGGATGGATGGCGTGGATACAATACATACATCAAAGTGGGGTCATTGCTACACTCGGTCTAGCTAGCGTAGCTAACTCGTGGGTGTAGCAAAAAATTTCTCCACCGTGCAGTGCACGCAAAAGAAAAAGAAGTGACATTAATTGCTCGTCTCTGTTCACCCAAAATGACTGGGCCGCATTGCGATTGCTACCCATTGACTACATTTTTTTTTTCTTCTTATAATCATATTTAAGTCATCAAGCATTCACTTCACATGTGTGGATGGGCAATCCACTAAAAAGTCCACTGGTCCAATGATCATAGACATAGATCAGATACCTGCATTGCCCTATCTTTCGACATACGATTAGCTGTGCATTTGTAATGCTTGAGGGCTGTTCATAAGACTGTCAATGGGTACCCACCCTTGCAATGGACCCAAACTTTTTAAGCAGGTCCGGGTCCCCTTTTGGATCCATTAACTAATTGGTTCGGGTCTTACATTCGTGCATCTTGTTAAAAATTAGGTTCGGCCAAATTTGGGCCAGTCCAATTTGAACACAAAACCGTCTGTTTTAATACTATATCAAATCACCATTTGCTTTAAAAGCTCGAACTGCTAAAAGATGGTATATCAATGTATTAAAGGATGGTGTATAGAGCTGAACACAAGTCCAGTAAGCTTGAAAAACTCACTCAACTCGATTCAAATGACTCAATTAAAAAATGCTTCACTCGGCTCAGTCCCCTAGCTCCCCACAAGCATCCTAGGTCCTTAACCCTAACCCTCTCACTCACTCTCTTTGTGCTCGCCCATCGGACCACCCCCACTCCCTGTCTACTCAACACCGGCCACCCCTCGAGCTGCCCTGTCCGCTCGACGCTGAGCACCCCCTAAGCTACCCAGCCTGCATGTTTGCTTGACGTCAGCCATCTCCTGAGCTACCCAGCCTTCTTGTCCACACGACGTCAGTAATCCCCCCCCCCCCCCCCCCCAGCTCGAAAGAATTGAAATCGGACTCAGCTCAAACTCGTACTCGAACTCAAACTCGCTCGGTTTGCTGAACGAGCAAGTCCACACTCGACTTGGCCAAGTTGAGTTGAATCGAGCACCAAGCAAGGGCTAGGTGGTTCGAGCCGAGCAACGAGCAGGGCAAAACTCGACTTGACACGTGTACAACTTTAATGGTGTATCAATATATACCAAGGGACTTTTACATATGTGATCTAATCCATTCAATAGGTGGCATCAATGATGTAAACACTCTTATTTATCCCAAACCCAACTCGAAGCGTAAATCGAAAGATTTGATGGATACCTAACAAGTACCTTAACTCTAGCAAATTCATGTCTTAAAAAATAAGTCCCAGGCTCATTAATTAAGACCCAAACTTGGTTAACCTAGGTACGGTCTATATGGAACCTAGTAAGACCTTAACTCAGTTCCCTAGGTACGAGTGCTATTGGACCCAACCCATTGACAACCCTAGCTATTTGGTCACAACTAACAAATTTTGCAGGTTTTTTTTTTTTGTAAACTCGATCGAGGGGTTGTTTGGCACCATGGAAAAATATTGTAATTTTGTGGGTCATGGTATCTCCATCACAAATGTAGTGCCTTTAATCGACCATGACTTGAAAACCACTTTCAAGATAACCACAGATGTTGATTAATGGAAAACAAATGGCTAGTTTGATTGATCATATTAGAAAATGTCATATCATTGATTTGGACTCTTCATAATGTATACCACCTTTGATTGTCCATCTCTCATAAAAAATGCTATATTATACACATCTCATTAATGTCTAGTAAAATGGACAATCCATATAAGTTATAGAAATAGTCTGATTATTAATATGGACCATCCATCATGTAAGGCAAAATTTTTATTTCCCATCCCTCTTGTAATCAATCTATTATCAATGGTTTTGAAAATGGGTAGGTCACATTGATAATACTAAAACCCAGTCTAGGCATTGATTTGGATCATCCATGATGTTGGTCTGCCTTTGATTTTCCTTGGCTCTTAAAATCATCCTGATTCAATGATTCCAACCATCTGATCAATAGATAGGAATGGATGGTCCTATTTATTATAGTATAAAAGGTCTGATAAGCGATCTGAACCATAAATCATCTGGGCTACACTTCTGATTGAAGATTCATCACAAAACATTACTTTAACAGATGATCTTAGCCATCTGGTGCAGCATAGACAGGGTAAGATCAATCACCATCTCTCCCACAAGATACTTACTCCAAATCCACAGAGCTTTCGGGAATCCTCAACCGGAATTTTTTGAATCTACGAACAAAAACTCGAATCCACAAGCAAAACACAGAAAAACTCAAAAATTCATTGATAACAAGTAAGATGGTCACTTAAGAAACAAGTTTAAGCCACCTTAAATAGAGAAAAACTAAATCTAAAATCCTAATTTCGTAAAAGAAAGAGTCCTGCAAAGAAACAAAAACAAATTTGTTCAAAAACGAAAAGAAATATGAAAATCCACACAAATTTGTGCATTCTACGACCTGTTTCAAGGGGCCGTCGACTAGTTGCAGTTGAGGGTTGACCGGTTGCAACTGGCAAAAACAGTCCAGCAACGTCAGGACTAAATTCGGCCGTTCATAATTCACGACGGCCCGAAACTGTCTGGAATCAATCGGAAAGCCGTTGGGAATCAAAATTTTGCTGGATTTTTTCTAAGTCCTCTAATTTTTTCATCCAGTTTGGCCGATCGACCAAGGTGTTTGACCGGTTGAAATATCATGTCAATCGTCATTTTTCTTGATCTTCTCCTGGTCCATCTCCATCAAGAATGTCTTCGATCCTCACCCTCGATCATGGGGTTCTCTCCCTACATCAGACCCCTTGGCTTCAAATAAACTCGTCCTCAAGTTTTGCTTTGGATTTGATGAACAATGCGTTCGCTGCTTCGGGGGTTGACGTTTTTGTAGTCTTTTTTAGCTTTTGTTTCATCTTGTATAAGAGATAAAGTTCTTCAAAAGTGTCGGTTCTCTTGAGTATACCTTCTATCATAGTAGCCTACAACATCTTCCAACCTTCTATTATCGAGATTACTAAAGCATCATCTGGGATGCTCATATATAGATACCTTCAAAACTGGTTCCATATCTTATAGAATGTCTATGGATTTATGCAAAATTGGATCCACAATTTTTGGGATGTCTACAGGCCCTTTTTAATTCTTTACTTCTCATATCCAAAGTAGTGATCTCCCCCGCTGTCTTAGGAGTTTGATCAACCATGGAGACAATAAGGGGTTGTACTTCATCCTCCACTTTCGTGGCCTCAACTTTGGTGATGTTCACAAGCTCTACCTCCTCGTCCTTTACGACGCAGGTGTTGATATCTTCAATCTTCTCAATATTTTGAAAAATCGCTGATATGATAGCAGGTTGTATCTTAAGGATCTCATCAGAATTTACTGTACAACCATTAAGAATTAGTACATCATCGACATATTTTGTTGCGAAATCCCAAGCAGTCACCGAAGATTGCCCCTCAACTTTAAAAATTTTGGGTAGGCTTTCTGATTTCTTAGGGATAATGTATGTATTGTTGACGGCGTTGGAGACCTGTGGGGACACTGTCACAATTAGATCATCGTTGCCCCCTAGGAAATGGGCTAGCAATCGTAGTTTCATTCACTGCCATGAGAAAATTGGTAGTTTCATCTCTTGTTTTCGATAGTATTGAATGTGTAACCACCAATCCCAAGTGTCGTCATCCAAATGAAATGTCATGATTAAGAGTTTTCTCTCTTCAGGAATTTCCATGTAGTCGAAGCGGTACTCGACCTCAAAGAGTGATGCGTTGATGCGATCATGATTATTAAAGATGAGAAGTTTTGTTGCCCCCTGTAGGATCGATTTGTCTGATTCACCTGGTGTATCTGACTAGCACCATAAGCATATGCGTCTCTGCGATAAATTCACACTGAGCACGTGGTGGAATTTGCGCATCAACAAAATGGTAGAGGGAAGCCTGCAACCCTTACATCATCTTTCATCTCTCACGGTGAAAAGCATCCATTCTTTTCAATAGATAATAAATCCCTTGATCACCGTCTGCAGGATTTTTGTCTTTGTTTTTGTAAAGAGAAATCGGCTCGAGGGAATTCCTCGCTCTAATGCCAATTTGGCTCAGCGTAGACAGGGTGAGATCAATCACTGTCTCTCTCACAAGATACCCACTCCAAAGCCACAGAGCTTCCGAAAATCCCCAACCGGACTGTAATGACCCTCAGATTTGATTGTACTTGACTCAAGTACATGGGTGAGTGTTAACAGTAGAGACTTGAATTAGCACGAATAAGTCCTTTTAGGATGCAAATAAATGCACCTCGTTGTGGCATATGTTTGCCTAACCTTGACCGTTACAAACCTATCATATAGGTCGACGAAATCCTCTTCCCAAAATAGCCTTAATGGTGACTGAAATATCCCAAAAGAGATCTAGACCGTTCGTTGCTGGACCAACGATCACGAATCTAAGGGATTACGTTCACCTTATTGGGCTTGACATTTCGCTTGAATCGGATGTCCAAGACAATACCCCGAACCGCACAACTTCAATCAAAACCCTGGAGGGTGAGTTGTGTGACTCACCTGATAAATGATCATTAGGCCTATAAAAGGCAAACCCATCTCAAATCCATTCAAAATCTGGATTTTAGGGTTTTCTTAGGTTTTGGCTTAGGTTTTGCTTGGATTCATCGATTAGGTCGTTGTTCCTCTTAATTGCTTGGCACCAAGTGATAACCGCAGGTAACTATACCCTCTATTGCAGGAATTAGCAATTGATTTTGGTCTAGTTGATTCTAATTTCAATCTTTGATTGGAATTAGGTTAGATAGCGAGGTTCCTCTCATTTCCTCGTACTCTAGACGTCGTGGGCGTGTGATTTCCCCCACACAGGTGAGGACTATTCGCCTAAATTAGTTTTTTATCAGCCCTTGATAGTGTTGAGTAATGAAATCTAGGGTTTTTTGTGGAATTTCTTCAAAGTTAATCATTTGAATAGTTCGTAATTAAGATTTATAGATTTGATGTGTTATTGTTACAATATGCTTCCTAAGATATATGAAATCCATGCATATTTGAACTGATTTGTGAAATGTGTGTTTGATGTGTTTTGCATGCCAAGTGTTTGATGAAATGTCAAATATTGAATTCAATGTTTACTTATCAATTGGTGTATTATAACATGTTTAGACCCTTATAGAATTGTTATGTGTGGAGTTGGTACCGGGAAAACTGTTAATGAAGGGACCGTCTGCTTTGGGTTGGGCCGCCCCAGATTCGTTCGGTCAATTTAGACAGAACACGACCGACCGGCCCTAGCTAAGCCGATCTCGTCGTCGTTCATTCGATTCCATTGGATTAGTCTAGTCCCGAGGGAGATTATCATTATTTTATTTATTGCTAAACATACCTGAAGTCCAGGATACCAAAATTTCCATTGCTATATAGTCACCATCATTAGGCGTCCACATTCCTGACGACCTACTCGTTGCAGCTCATGGGCCAGGCATGGTATTATGGGTAACCGTGTCTGTGCCGTCTCTGACCTGTATTGATTCAGATAGTCATACAGAGAGTCTTGAGCGCCGATGCTAGGTGACGAGCCTATCATCCTTGACCATGGGTGACGACCCATACCTTATATTTGTTTAGTCTTAGTCTATGCCTGTACCATTGGATTATCAATCATAGACCAGGGGTGACGAACCCTGATGGAAATGAGGATTCCGGGAGACGAGCCACGGAATCCTGATCATATGACTCGTGATATAATTACAGTATTCTGGCCTTGATAATACTGATGGTTGAAAATGGACTAAATAAATACTTGGAAATCATGCATGCACCTCATAGGTGCTCAGGTGTCTAGTTGCCCTCCTGGTTATGCTAGCCCTGACCCTTTTCACGTGCATTATGTTCGTTGCTGCTGGGTGATAGGTGTAAGAACCCCACCATTTTATTACTCCGGAATATATCATTGGCATTGCACAATTGCATGCATTATTCAACTATCATAGGAATTGTTTGTGAGATTATATTTCTTTATCTGTACTTGACAGTGTTAATGATAAATGTAACTTAGGGAATGGTAACATTGAGTTGATCACTCACTCCCACCTGGGGGGGGGGGGGGGGGGGGGGGGGGGGGGGGGTGTTTTTAAAACACCAACCAGATACTCTTGACGCAGGAACAGTAGATGCATTGGTGACAGACGAGGACTATTCTGACCTTACCTCAGCAGAGTTATTCTTCTAGTTCGCTGATGAGCAGCTTTAGGCTGTCACACCTGTCTTCTCTGTTCACTCTTTTGGACCATGATTACGAAGATATTTTTGGACACGTATAATATATTTTTTTGGACATGTATATATCGGGCCCCCAGCTGAGTGGCCGAAGGTAATTTGAGTTGTATGTATATATGTTTTTTTCCCTTCACTTCAGAATATACTTGCACTGTTTGGTTTAATCTTATCTTCTGCCTATGATGCCACCTAATTTAAATTGTTGAATTATGCTTCCGCACAATACAGTCCGCCCGGAAGAGTCGGGAGCCGCGGACTACCCAACACCCGGTTTTCAGGGCGTGACACGGACTTCTTTGAATCCACAAAGGAACATCCCAATCCACGAGCAAAACAAAGAAAAACTCAAACTTTCATTGATAATAATTAAGATAATCCCTTAACAAACAAGTTTAAGCCACCTTAAGTAGAGAAAAACTAACCCTAAAACCCTAATTTCATAAAGTAAAGAGTCTGGAAGAAACGAAAACAAATTTATTCAAAAAAGGAAAGAAATTTGATAATCCACACAAATCCATGCATTCTGTAACTTGTCTCAAGGGGCCGTCGACCGATCTCAATTGAGGGTTGACCGGTCGCAGTTGAGGGTTGACTAGTCGCAACGGGGAAAAACAGTTTAGTAACTTTAGGACTAAATTCGATTGGTCGCAATTTGTGATGGCCTGAAACCATCGGGAATCCGTCGGAAAGCCATTGGGAATAAGAAATTTGCTGGATTTTTCTAAGTCCTCTAGATTTTTCATCCAGTTTGGACATTTTATCAGGGTGTTCGGCTGGTGGAAATATAATGTCGACTGTCGTTTTTCTTGATCTTCTCCTGGTCCATCTCCATCAAGAATGTCTTTGATCCTCGCTCTTGATCATGGGGTTCTCTCCCTACATCACCATCCAATCAACAAGTAGAAAGTGGACGTACGTGGTATAGAGTATGATCCTACTTATTAACCATCATGTTGATCCATCCCTCTTAAGAATTACTCTGGTCAAATGATGCTAACCATATGAGCAATGGCTTGAAAAATGGACGATCCATGCTGATTTGGACCCTTTTAAAACTCACTTTTACTGCACGATGATAATCATCTAGTCAATGGGATAAAAACTACACTTCTCCCGTGACAGGTTGTTGCAGGTATTTTGTGTCCAGATCGAAGCCACTCATCAGGTGGGGGGCCTGCTGTGTAGATTTCCCGGGTAAACTAACCGACTGGCCTCTAAGTTAATAGGCTACGCATGTACAATCAATGCTTGCTATTGCTTAATTTTTCTGGCCATCCAATTCTATTTTACATGTGTGGCCCACCTCATGGGGGCGGTGATGTTTATATGCCACCCAAACCGTTCATAAGGTCATTCCTACTTGGATGAAATGAAAATATAATATTTTAGCATGATCCAAGCCTAATGTTTCAACAGTGGCTGTTCAATCCACACCTTTTGCTATAATGTGGCCGACTTGAGTTCTGGAACTGCCTTATTTTTGGGTCCATGTCCTAACATGATCTGGCAGAATGAATGGACGGGGTGATTTCTCACATATATGAGAGTGGGTCCCACCTAGTTTACTTCGCAGGCATTTCTTGCCGAGGCTTTCGCAGACAATCCGCTACCCACCGGCTCAAAGATTGGGCCTGGTTAGTAATTGAGCCGGGTAGTGGGTGGCCGGCGCATTTCTAGGGAAGTGCATTGCATCCGTACAATAAGCAGTCCGATCAGGGGCTCTTGCAGGGCACACAGAGATTTATCTGTTTATCTATGCTGTTCATCCATTTTCTCATGTCATTTTAATGTATGAGCCAAAACTTGAGGCAGATCCAACGCTCAAGTGGACCACACCAAATAGTAAGCTTGGGTTGCATTAATAGCACAAAGCATTAAATGCAAGAGTCATCTCTCGTTTGATTTAATTGACGTTGGATCTGGCTCATTTTTGGGCTCATATCTTAAAAAGATTTAAGAAAATGGATGGACGGCATGGATGAAACGATACATCACGGTGGCCCCACAGGAGCCCCCAATCGGACGGCTTATTGTCTGGGTTGGGTTGTACATAATCAGCAACCCATTTCTTGGCCGCGTTACATAGTAGGCCTAGATTGAGTTGGATTAAGACTTAGGAGGGCTATGGTTAATAACTTTAGCCTGGGTTTGCATGTAGGTAGACCAAGCCCGACCGAGGGCTGTCAATGGGTTGAGTGAATAGGCTTGGCTCAGCCCAAACATTTTCAAATTTGGGCCGACTCCAACCTCAGGCTGGTCCATTGAGCCCATAGCCTGACCGGACCACATTGAGAACGATGAGCTTAACCCCTACCCAGCTCAATTACTAACCAGGCCCAATCTTTTAAACACATCCAGATTCCCAACCTGATTTGCACTCTGGCCATGGATAGATGAATCAGATGAGTTACATGCAACTCGGCTGATCCAACACTTTTATGGCACGGTGAATGATTCAACGGTGGACATTCAATCCTTACTTTTTCCTATCATGTGGCCCGCTTGAGTTTTGGATCTGCCTTATTTTTAGGCCCATGTCCTGACATGATCTGACAAAACAGATGGACATGGTGATTTCTCACTAACATCACTGTGGGTCCCGCGCCTAGCCTGGTCATAGGAAGTTCAGCCAGAGGCTTTTGCAGGAGGCAATCTACATCCCCAACCAAGAGCGGATCCAGTTTTGGGCCAGGTAACATGGTGGGTACTGATTGTGTGAACTTTTTTATTTTTAGTAGACCAAGCCCGACCTAGGGCTGTTAATGGGTGGGGAATAGATTCAGCTCAGCCCGAACAGTTCAAAATCCAGGTCGACGCCAGCCTCAGGCCAGGCCCATTGACAGCCCTAGCCCCACCCAACCAGATATTAAGAACACTGAGATTGACCTCTACCCGGTTCAATTTCTAACCAGGCCCAATCTTTTAAACACGGCTGGAGTCCCGACCTGAATTGCACTCTGGCCCATGGATAGATGAATCAGATGAGTTAAATGTGACTCGTCTCAGTTGATTTGGACTCAGTCTGACCCGATCCAGTTCGACACCACGAATCACCCCCAACTGGGGTCAAGACAGGCTAATTCACTTCCCACTCGGGTGAGTTGCGATTCGACTCGAGAGCAAACGAGTCGGTACGGTTGTCCAGCAAAATACTTATTTCACATTCTGCTACTGTGACCTTCCATATTCAGGCACCTAAAATGTGTACACGTGGCATGCATTGTCTCAAAGTAAACCGTCCAAAACACGAGACTCACTGTAGATAATGCATCCCCAAAAGTTTGGTTGATCGAATGATCATAACCTTTGATTAATGAATATTTATCCTTGGATTTCAGACCATTGAATGGCTTTCGTTTCAACTCTACAATCCGAACACACCAATGCAATTTGAAGGAAGAAAATGAAAGTAATAAAAGATGGTAAGCTTAGTTAATGGATTTGAATTTGGATGAATGGCTGTTTGGATATACAGAAACATTGGAAGATCAAAACACCATCCTATGCAGGCCATGTTCTGCAACAAACAGAAGCTAAAAGCTCTGTTACCACTTGTTCGTGCACCGCATGTGTGGCCCATCTGATGAGTGGAAAGGCTGGTTTTGTGGTTACTATATAGTGGGTCGGGACCCCCATGATAAGCCGTTTGGATCTGGAATAATCACAGCAGCGATGAAATTTGCTAGCTTATGGTGCGTTTGGTAGCACCCGATATCACAAAAGTTCATTATATTTTGCACCAAATTAAACTGATTTAATCATAAAATATCAGGATATTTCTATAACACACCGCATTACGGAAATCCATACCTTATTCCAGCAAAAAAAAAAAAACTCGGCTGGGACTAGGCCGTTCATTTGTAGCCTATCTGTGGTCTATCCAATGAGTGGCAGGTTGGTTTTGGATCACTATATAGTGGGGCCCACATAATAAGCATCTTGGATCTGGAATTCTTGCAAGCGCGATGAAGTTTGGAAGCTTAGGGTGCATTTGGTGGCACCAAATATCAAGAAATTTCATGATATTTTACATCAAATTATTCTGTTCAATCATGAAATATCATAATATTTTGTGCAACCAAACAGGCCTTTAGCTCCTTTGGTGATTATTTGTTTTCATAAACACACCAACGATAGATATCCATACCATTTGTTAAGTCCCTTGATATACATACATTGATACACCATCCCCTGACAGCTTGAGCCTTCAGAGAAAGTGGTTGTTTGACATGTTATCAAAGCCGGAGGTATTGGATTTGTGCCCATGTGGCTCGCTGCTCATTTGCGGCAGCACTTGTGGCCCATCTGATGAGTGGAAAAGCTGGTTTTTGGGTCACTATATGGTGGGGCCCGCATGATAAGTGGCTAGGATCTGGAACTTGCACAATTGTAATGAACTTTGCATGAACACGCCATGTTATAGAATGTATGCGTTATTCTACAGCCATAGAAGCAAAAAACACTGCTCAGATTAACCGTGCATTTGCCGCACATGATGAGCCAAAAGGCTGGTTTTCAGGTCGCTATATAGTAGGGCCAACGTGATAAGTGGCTTGGATCTGGAATCCGTGCAATTGCAACGAAGGTCGCTAGCTCAGTCCCTTGTTTGGTGATTATCTGTTGGTGTAAACACGCCATGTTTTAGAAATTCAGACCTTAGTCTACAACAACAGAAGCAAGAAACTCTGTTCATGCTTGTTTGTGCATTTATGGCCACAAGGTTAGCCCATCTGATGAGTAGAAATTCTAGTTGCGGGGTCACCATATAACGTGGCCCACATGATCAGCAGATTGTATATGGAATTGGTGCAATTCCAACTATAAGGTTGGTAGCTTAGTTCGGTGGTTATCTGTTTGCATAAACACACCATGCAGAAACAAAAACTGATCTGTCCGGTCAGTGACTATTAAATGGTGACAACTGGTTCTGATGATTCATTTATAATCCACCGATCAGATGACTATAGCAAGGTCTCATCACAGCCCTTGATTTGCAAAATGGAAATCAACCATCCATTTATTCCTGTATGAACTTTCTAACAATGCTTATTCAAAATCACTCAATTCTGCCGAATTTGGCGAGCATATATAGACGTCCACAAACTACGAACAAGCTAAATAAATGGAAACTGTATCTCAAATGCCAACTACCAAACCACCTGGCATCTAAATACGTAATAGTTGTATATGCCTATACATACATTCACGCATGTATGGAGAGATAGGAAGCAAATGAGAAATGAGATGTAAGTCCCTTGTGATGATGCCCTACCATTTAGAATGTAGATGATCTGGCCCAAAAATCAGGGTGGACGTCCTATCAGGTGGGCCAAACTTGTATGTTGAATTCAGCCTGTTGATCTTTTATTTTTAGCTGTCCATTTTAACTTTCTGGGTACATGGGTGGCCTACCTGATGAGTGGACAGACGACATTTTCAGGCCAAGGAAGTTCGTGATAAAGCCTGCATGATGAATGGTGTGAATATTGCATAGGCGCCGCCATGTTGGCATGGGTATGAAATTTTGTGCTTCTCACAATCCGAAGCACTACGGAGAGTCCATTACGAAATTTGAGAGTTATGAAACAACCTGTGCTTCCAATCGTTGTTCCAGAATCAAGTGCAACCAAATCAAGGTTGATTGCCACTACGTGCGAAACAATAAGATGGATTCTGAAACAATGAAGGTGGAGAATTTCACTATGTGCAAAATGAGAACAGGGTCGAAACATGCTAGCCACTGAATGATCCAGAGATCGGGACCGTTGATCATCACCGAAATGAGAAGACTGCCGTGAGACTGGGGATAGCAATGAGAGAGTGCTCTTTCTGACTGTAGGTGGTTCTCATCTCTCTTGTTTCTTGTTGTTTTAGCAATCGGGTTGCTAATCCCCTTTATAAAGACTCTTATCCCCCATCCTAATGGTCAGATCATCCACTCTCCTAAGGTGAAATGGTTCTCTCATTGGAAAACGATCCTAACCATTTTACAGAATTAGTAAAATTAATAATAATAATACAAAATCAAACTGATTTTAGAAGCTCGAATAAGAAGCCAACATAGGGATTACAGGGATCTCCACCATGAAGGGCCTCATGGCCATTGATCCAACAACCACAACAGAGAAATTTCCTCATTTCACAACCTAAGTTGGGAATGCTCAAGTACCACTCTCCACCTTGAAAGGCTATTGTTTAATTTAGAAGAAGTTCTGAATGGATAACTAATTTCTACTATTTTTCAAGATTTATGCATTTTAATTAAATATGTAAGTTAAAGGTGCACAGAAGATGCATATATATTCGCCGTGTTTGTGTAACATATATAATTTCAAGAGCCCTGCATCGGTAGTTGAGAATGTATGTGTGCCCCCATGTCAGTCCACCATTTGATTTAAAAGCTTGAGCCGCTAGAAGATGGTGCATCTATATATGAAAGGATGGTGTATAGAGTTGAACATGAGTCGAGTTAGCTCGAAAAAATCACTCGACTTGATTCGAAAATCACTCCCCCCCCCCCCCCCCCCCCCCCCCCCCCCAATTCTCTTTGTGCTCACTTACCGGACCACCCCCACTCTCTGTCCTCTCAACACCGGCCACCCCCACTTCTTGTCCACTCGATGCCGGCCACCCCTTGAGCTGCCTTGTCCGCTCAACGCCGGCCACCCTCTGAGATGCCCTATTGTGGACCCTCGCCGATTTTTCTGCGCTCCCACACGACGTCGTTCTCCCTTTCCTTTCGGAAGAAGAAGAAGAAGAGGTGCGTGAGTGCGAAATCGCCGTTTGTGCCACTGGCTTGCCTCGTTCTCGAGGGCTTCATTTGGTTGTCGTATTGAGCAGGATATGTTTAAATGAGTTTATATAAGACCAGAGTCGCCACTAGCCAGTTACTTCGAATCTACAGTCGGCTAGACCCCGTAGAAACGTTAGAGAAGGGAATCCGAAGATTCCTTCCTCTAAAATGACTCCTGTTGATCTGCGGCCAGAGATTCAAGGTAAGGGATCACGGTTACAGGGTGGGAAGAGGTTAAGCACCCCACACACTGCCCGTACCGAAGTACGGTCTCTACTTCACAGAATCGATCGAATACTTGAAAGTCTAATTTAATCCTTGTTTATTCTCATGAATGACATGATGCATGAATGCGGGTCTGAACAGTAAGAGTTTCTGATGGGCAGGTTCCAACAACGGGCAAGCCCAGAGCGTACGCTCGAACTGACAGGTGCTTAATATAAAGACATATGCATGTGTGCTTGAGTAATCAAGGTGCTTGTAGTGAAGCAGGGGGGTTGGAAGGAAAGTAAATGTTGCACTTATGCTAGATGCAAATGAGATGATGCTGGAAAATGAGTAACTGGGTGGACGGAAGTGTCGCAAGGGTTGGCTTCGAGTGGCTGGATCAAGACTTGGATGGCTTAGGAGGCTTGGACCGGTGGTCAGGCTGGGCTGGACCAGGGCTAGACTCTCCTCACTCTGGCTCTCCTTAGTGGAAAAATGGGCCAAGGGGTGGATGATGACTCGGACCGCACCCGGACTGGCTGGACTTGAAGGGCTTGTTGAAATGAGAAGGGGAGGGGGGTATTTATAGCAGCAGAGAGGGGCACTCTCGTAATTTTTTCCGGGCGGCCTGCCATGGGCCGCCCGTACGGCCGCTCCTCGGTTTCCAGCGAGTACGGCCGTTCCCTCGGGGCTGCTGTTGGACTCGCTGGTTGACTCAGTGAGTTGACTCAGCGGGTCGACTCGGTGATTTGACTCGACGGGTTGACTCGGTGTTTTGACTCGACGGGTTGACTCGACGGGTTGACTCAGCGGGTTAACTCAGCGAGTTGACTCAGTGAGTTTGACTTTTTTTGGAATTTTTTGACTGGCCTTTTTTATGGGGGGTTTTTCAGGGTGATTTTTAGGACTGGGTTGACTGGGTTCAGGCTTGAGCTGGGCTATGGAATGGGGCTTACAAGGGTGAGTTTGGCTGAGTTTGGACTTGGGATTTGGGGGTATGGTCCTCCGTTCAACCAGCTATCTCTACCAATAGTGTAGCCAAAGGTGGGGTGTCTACAGATGCCCCTCTTTGGCAGAGGTTGCATGCAACCGAATGCCAAAGCGAGTGGACACCCCACTTCTGACCCGGTCATTCATAGATCATGGTCTGAAATCTTTGCTTGCTTTTGCATCTGTGCCAGTTGATCGTTTGGAGATCGCTCACTTGCACATACCGCGAGAGTTTGGAGAAAACGTTGCGATTGTCCCTGCAGTTTGCTGCAACCTGGGTACCCAATCGCAACCCTTCCATTCCCGATCGGTACTAACATCGGAAAGGTACAGCAGAGCCTCTGCGTCGACAGTCTTACGAGGATGCTGACCCTGAGACTGATTGTGTGATGTTTGATGTTTTCCCAGATCACTCCAGGAGTACTTGTTTCGCTTGACTGTCAAAGTGGTTAGACGCCCTGCGTCCGATAGTCTTACGGGATTCTACTACGCCGACTTGGACTCAGTCAAGGTACTTCAGGCATCCACGCCTAGGTATGTGCGGGTGGGCTTTTCCACCCGATCTGCTGGTTTTGACTGCTTGGTTTGCAATTCATTCTTTCCTTGATTGTGGTCTGGAATCTTTGTTGCCCTTTGTATCTGGGTCAGTTGATTGTCTGGAAATTGATAACTCGCACATACCGCGAGAGTTTGGAGAAAACGTTGCGATTGTCCCTGCAGTTTGCTGCAACCTGGGTACCCAATCGCAACCCTTCCATTCCTGATCGGTACTAACATCGGAAAGGTACAACAGAGCCTCTGCGTCGGTAGTCTTACGAGGATGCTGACCCTGAGACTGATTGTGTGATGTTTGATGTTTTCCCAGATCACTCCAGGAGTACTTGTTTCGCTTGACTGTCAAAGTGGTTAGACGCCCTGCGTCCGATAGTCTTACGGGATTCTACTACGCCGACTTGGACTCAGTCAAGGTACTTCAGGCATCCACGCCTAGGTATGTTCGGGTGAACTCCTTCCACCCAATCTGCTGATTTTGATACTTGGGTTCCAATTCATCGTTTCCACCTGTTCAAATGGTTTCTGTGACCGAGCCTTTTGGCTTTCATCTTTTTTGTATCTTGGCATGTGGTACGACCGCACTGACACTGGAGTTCAGTTCGACCGTACTTTGAGTGCAGTGGATCCGATGATCTCCGGGGAAATCGCGAGACATTGGATCTTATTTGATTTTTGCGTTGGCTCCTACCCAGAGATATGGAAGATCTCCTGGTGTGTTGGAGGCAGAACGCTCTACTGGAAAACATTTTTAGATTTTTGAAAAGGCACCCACTCTGGGGAGTGATACTCCGTGGGGTTTTTATTTGCAAATAGAAATATTTTTTTGTCTTTTTGAAATGAAAATCTGGTTTGCACGTGCCTCCACTAGGGATGCCTGTGGGGTCTTTGGCTAACCGGCTTTTATTTTGAA
The DNA here is from genome assembly GCA_003013855.2 of Liriodendron chinense. NCBI lineage: Eukaryota > Viridiplantae > Streptophyta > Magnoliopsida > Magnoliales > Magnoliaceae > Liriodendron > Liriodendron chinense. The sequence goes on along the minus strand of ML058328.1, from coordinate 1,254,336 downwards.
AGCAGGTAAACATGATGATTGATGCAATGGATGCTGATGCATGGAGATGCATGATGAATGCATGGCTTTGGCTCATTCTCTTTCAGTTTGATGATTTTGCTTTTGTATGGGTGCAGAGAACTTTGAGCTTATTGCTTGTAGGGTTGTGCTTCCCTGGGGATTTTCTTTTTGATATGGAGGTTTGGACAGCGGGTTGGTCAAGATCCCGACCCGTGGTCGATCAGGTCCATCGTCCCAAGATGCTGTTTCTTTGCTAATGAGAATGTACGAGGATATCATTCGACTTCAAGATGTTCTTCTGGGCATACATGTGATTGAGATGGTGTTTGGTTGCCCGTTTTGGTCAAGATTCCAATTTGCGGGCGATTGGATCCGTCGTCCCATACTGTGAAGTGAGCGGAGTTCAAGACTCCTGAATTGTAGTGCCGGGGATGCTAATTTTTGTGATTTTTGTAAATATGTGGTCCGAGTTTCAACTGAATGGTCAGGATAGAGATCGGTTTATTGAAAACGCAGGAAATATTTTTTGTGATTTTCGAAATATTTTTGATGAAAGCAAGAGAAGTATTTTTGTGATTTTTTTGTCAATATTTCGATTGAAAGCAAGGGAAATATTTTTGTGATTTTTGACAATATTTTGATTGAAAGTAAAGGAAATATTTTTGTGATTTTTGACAATATTTTGCAATGTTTTTGTATTTTGTGATTTTTCTGAAATGCATGGAAAAGTGTGGAATTTTCATCCACTTCCAGCTTCTACTGCTGGTAAGGCACCCGATCCATTTTACGTCAGCGAGCAAGACGAGTCTCACACAATTAAGTGCCGTAGTTTTACATCTTCGGATGAGGGGATTTTTAGGGTTTTCAGTCAACACACCCACAAAGTTGCCTGTTCCTCATGTGCAATGCACATAGACCACGTATCGTCCGACGGACTCCTTCGGCCACAAAATGAGCCACATCCTCACATTTCCCTTAGTCAATCCAGTTTGGGGTCTTACGTTGCTCACAATTCCGTGAGGGTGAGCTCCACCTCCCAACAGCCTTAATCCCCTTCATGAGTTTTAGGAACAGGGAACATCCGTCAGCTTCAACAGCGACTTCCAAATCAAGGTTGTCTATCACGGTGCGTTCAACACGAACAGGATTGCGGAGTTCTGCCCGCCACAGCCCTTACCTGTTTAAGAGATTCCAGACACCCGTACGATCAAGTGTCAGCCATGCCTGGAACAGGTTAGGAAAGAAAGCCCCCGAGAAGTTAATCCCAGTGTAGTTTAAGGTCTTCGGACCGCTGGGGATAAATTGGTGCGTTTGAAACTAGTGGTGAATTTTTTTTTTTTTGTTTTATATTGTATATATATATATTTTTGTTTTGAAAAAGTTCCAGACTTCAACTCGAGTGATCAAGATTGATACTGGTTTTATGGAAAGCTTTAAAATATTTTTGGTATTGTTGAAATGATCCGGGTTATCGAACCATGATCCCAACGGTCGAGGCCGATGCCGGTTTTTAGTTGAAAGCGAGAAAGATCCCCCGAGAAATTAATCCCAGTGTAGTTTAAGGTCTTCGGACCATGAAACTGTACAAAAGAGGGGCAAACATGTTTTTTTTTTTTTTTTGGAAAGATGTCCGGTGTCAGCGGATGGACAATCCAGACTGATGCCGGTTTTTATTGAAAATCTCTCGGGATGTCGATCCCGACGTAGTTTAAGGTCTTCGGACCAAAACTTTAAAAGCGGGGCTGGTAATATATTTTTATGATTTTTGAAAATGTCCGGAGTCATTGATCTTGATGTGAGCAAACAAGACCGACGCCGGCTTTTATTGAAAATCTCTCGGGATGTTGATCCCGACGTAGTTTAAGGTCTTCGGACCCAGACTTAGTGAAAGGGGGGCAAACACATTTTTTGTTTTTTCGAAATGATCCAGATCATCAGATCTTGGCCTGAAAGGCTGGGATCGATGTTGGTTTTTATTAAAAATCTCTCGGGACGTTGATCCCGACGTAGTTTAAGGTCTTCGGACCCAAAACTGTGTACAAGTAAGTGTTGGAAATGCATAAATATATTTTTTGTGGTTTTCAAAAATACTCGGTGTCGTCGGCTCTTGATTCGATCAATCAAGACCAATACCGGCTTTTATTGAAAATCTCTCGGGATGTGAATCCCGACGTAGTTTAAGGTCTTCGGACCCAGACTTTAAAAGAGGAAAGACATTTTTTTTTGTTTTCTTTTTTGAAAAATATTCTGGGTCATCGATTCTGATTTTGATGGTCGAGATCGATAACCATTTTATTAAAAATCCCTCGGGATCTTGATCCCGACGTAGTTTAAGGTCTTCGGACCCAGACTTAGTGAAAGGGAGGCAAACACATTTTTTATTTTTGGAAAATGTCCGGTGTCAGCGGATCTTGATCCAGACCTACACCGACTTTTATTAAAAATCCCTCGGGATATTGATCCCGACGTAGTTTAAGGTCTTCGGACAAAAAATATGTGGTTGGGCATACTTACCTTGCTTTGTTTAGCTTTTGACAGGGCCGATTGTGATTCGAATGGTCTAGATTGCTTGAGTGGGCCATGTGGACCCTTTCCAAACTTCAGCTTGACTTTTGAGCACCTATCCTTGATATTTTGTGATGCTAAGAAGGCTTTTCATGGTGCAGATGAGGACTTGAACGGTTCAGATTGCTCTTTTCAGCCATGTGGGCCCACTTGATGATCAGATCTTGGATTCTGGCCCTTCTTTTGATGATCAAACCCTTGATCTTGCTATTTGATGACCCATGCGAGCTTTTCCATGGTTTGGATCATGATGATCTAGTCTTTGAATGGTTCAGATTGATAGATTCGGAGCTGTGGGCCCACCTGAGACCTTGGCTTTACTTCGGGGCACCTCTTTTGATGATTTGTGGGGCTAAGAAGGCTTCTCATGGTGTGGATGATGGCTTGAACGTCTCAGATCGCTTGATTTGGCTTTGTGGGCCCACTTGATGATTAGATCTTGGATTCTGGCCCTTCTTTTGATGAACAGCCCTTTGATCTTGTTGTTTGATGGCTCATGCAGGTTCTTCAATGGTTTAGATCATGGTGATCTAGTCTTTGAATGACTTGGATTGCTTGTGGCCCCCACTTGATCACCTTTCCTTCTCTTTGACTTGATCAGCCATGTTCTGGCCACATTACTTCATAATTGGACCAGTGGGGCACCTTTTATATGATCTTGATCAGCCTCAATCGAAATCTGGAGTAGACCGGAGCTTTGGGCGGCCCACGGAGTGCCATCTGCTGACGTGGACTGTCAGCCTTACCTACCAAGAACCTTGGAGCCAATCCCGCGGAGAGAGAGGAACCGCGTCCGTACGGGCAGCCCAGAGTAGGCCGCCCAAGGCTCGCCTCTTGAGCGGCCTGGGCTGGCTCTGGTTCGGACATTCTCTGTTGTCCATTGTCTTTGTCTCCACCTGCTCTGTACGTCCAGGTTCGATTTCGACCATGAATCTCCCCTTTGTCTCCTCTTTCCTTCTCATCTTGTCCTCATCTTGCTTTGTCCTTTCTTGGGCAATGGATGGTGGAGATTTAAGGGGGCTGTCCATGGTGGGTCCCACACTTCAGAAAGTATTGAAGGCTTTAATGATGGAGGGATTTCTTTAATGGATGGTGGAGATGGGGCATTGAATGGGGGCATTGATGAGGGGCTAGAGATGGTTGTTGGTGGAGCTTTGAATGGCCCCATTAATGGCAGCCATGCTGAAATTTCAGATTTGAATGGGGCTTTGATTGTGGGAGAAATGGATGGCATGGATGAGATGAGGAGATGGGATATAGGTAAGGCTATGCATCCCTTGAATGTGGGCCACCTAGATGATGTGATTGATGGTGGAGATGGGGGTATGATGGACATAGATGGGCTGATCTTAGATTGCCTTCTGGTACCTGTGAAGAGAGAAAACACTTTAGCAAAAGGATTGAAGCATTAAAGCAGGAAGAGAGATACTTACCTTCTGGGAGGGATGATCGGGAGAAATGCACTCACGGAAGGTACCACATTAGTTGATTGAAGGACGTTTATTTTGAAAGCCCTGTAAGATTTTTTTTTTTTTTGTGCATATATGCGAATAAGGAAAAATGATTTTTTTTTCTTTTTTGGAAAATATATGTAAATCATGAAGTAAAAATTTGTGTCAAGTGCTTATCTGTCTGTGCATGATTTGGACTTGTGCTTTTAGATGTAGGAATCAGAATATTTGACTCAGCCTGATGTCATACTCGATTTTCTTAATTATTCACCAAGGGTCCTGGTCCCCTTAAGATAGTGCGCAATGGTATCCTGCCCCTAGAATTTGGGCAGATCCTGAAGGAATTCTCGACTCATAGCCGCCATCCTTGCTTCCATTGAATCTTCATGTCGTTTGGATCTCTCATGTACCTGCTTTTTTTTTCTTTTTTTTTTCGTAGCCATTATTACCCGCAACGCCCTTTTGGGTTTTCGCTGCGTCCGGCTTGCCCGTCATTTTTGCCCGTGGCGCCCTTTCGGGTTTTCACCACGTCCCGGGTATTTGATCTTGCCTGCCCCTTGGCAGCTATGCTGTTTTTACCCTTGGCGCCCTTTCGAGTTTTCACCAAGTCCGCTGTGTGCCCACTGTTTTTACTCGGAGCGCCCTTTCGGGTTTTCACTCCGCCCTCTTTGTTTAAGCACACATCTCTTTTCTTTTCTTTCTTTCTTTTTTTTTGGTTCTTTTTTTTTCTTTTTTTTTTTGGATAACTGCGGTGACCAGAGGTCAGGAATCCGTCGTTGCCGGCCGATGGTAACCTTTCGACCCTTATCCTAAGTTACAATGGCAGAGCTGTCGGCCTTAGCTACAGACCCTTCTGAGGTGGATGGATGGATAGATGTGTTTCTTTTGGATCGATTTTTTTTTCTCTTTCTTTCTTTCTTTCTTCTTCTTCTTCTTCTCTTTTTTTTGTTTTTTTTGGGTTGTGTGCCCCCCCTTTTTTTTGCTCTATTCTTTTTTTTTTTCTCTTCTTTTTTTTGGCTTTTGAACCCTTTATTTGGAACACTTATTGGTGGACGGGAAGGGATTCTCAGAGGTCTAAGCCTTGACCTCTTGACTTCAGCTCTACTAATGTAACTCTTGATAAGGTTAGATTGACTTACCTGTGAAAGATTTTCACATTATCGGCGTTGATTAGCTCAGGAAGATCCTTACCCCTCAGGTTGGTGAGTTGAACGGTGACTCCCAGAAGAACTTCTCTGATTCTCAGGGCTTGCCCCTTGAGTTTGACAAATGCAGCAGTGTTTGTTGTAAACCCGATATGACTTTTCGTTCTTCGGCTTCATTCTTCATCAGCACTCATGGTGACATGATTTTGACTCGAACTCGTAGGTCTGTCTTCTGATTTTAAGTTTCTTGAGAAAATCTTTCATCCTTGGATTTCGAAGGGCGTCCCATTGCCAATGTCGATAGCATGTGGGAACCCTTAACAATTGATGATGTCATTCTTCATGAGAATTATCGTGCGAGATCAGAATATTACCTCCTTCCTTTTTGTGAAGTAATCAACTGCCACGAGTATATGCGTATGAGCACTAGATGATGTCGAGTCGATCTTTCTGTTGATGTAGATACCTCGTACAGGGAATAGCTGGAGCGTTATCAGGTTGTAGAATTTCGAAGCACACACATGGATCCGATATGCATGTTGCTGACACTTGAAGTGCTTTCTGACATGTTGGCAACAATATGTCTTCATCGAGCCGTGAGGTTTCTTCGATCATTCGTCAAGTCGCACACTCCAGCATGGAATGCAAGCATAGTCTTGGCAGCATCTTCTTGATAGGCTTGATGAACTTTTGATCGAGTCTGGATAAGTCTTCATAGGACGCAAGATTGGGAAGTCATGACTTCAAAAATTCGATCATTATCTGCTTATTTTTCGGGGACAAGGATTCTCAATGCACATTTCCTTATGGGTCTCAGGAGATCCTAGGTTTATAACTTTGAAACTTTTTGAGATGCCATCGGCTTTTGGTTCGAACTTTCGAGGAGACCCTCTAAGTTTGGGAGTCAGCTCATCATTTTCCACATCATTTGGCTTTATCCAGACCCTTGAGTTTGAAGTCCAACTCTAGATCGAAATCTTATGAGTCAGCTTCATACTCAAGTGCTTTGACAGACAGACTTGACACTTTATTGAAAAAGATTTTTTTTTCTTTCAAAGATTTTCTGGTTTTTTGGAATTTTGTGAATATCTGGATTTTTTTTTTTGAACTTTTTGGACTTTCTGAAATTTTGAAATTTTTTTTTAAATATTTGGTGTTTTGGGTTTTTGAAATTTTTTTTTGTAAAGGACCCGAGCAAGACGGCGATGTAAACCAGGTGTTGTCTGATTCAGCTCGGGGAGCCGAGCACTGTCGACTTTTATTGGCCGTCATGGGGACTTACAAACCTGTTACTGCCCTGCACTCCTTCCCCTCAGGAGGCAGGGCCAGAGGGATCAGTAGGCCAACCCTCTGTGTTGTGCCCAAACGTCATGGTAGATCTGAAATTGGGCTCCGAGTCAGTGTCGGATGCGATTTCTCCTGGTTCGTCCCCGATAAATTGTAGCTCTTCAGGTTCATCCGGCTGAGGTGGGACCAGGACGGTAGTCCAGTCGATCGGGGGAAATTTCTGCCCCTTGCTTGAGTCTTCTTTGGGCAACTCTATCAGACTCAATCTGTTCGCTTGATCATCGAAGGTGGAATCCAGCCCATCATCAGGATAGATAATCCTTGCATTGATGAACTGGATTGGTGTGCCGATGCAGAGGTTCCCTTCTTCTTGATGACCCCATCTTCTTCTGATACTTCTGTGCCTAATCCGAGTAGGCTGATATCGCAGTCTTTCTCTATCCACATTCTCTTGAACTCCCATGATTCGGGTCGAGTCTTGATATTCGAGCTGATAGTAGAAGGTTTGACGCTCGACAGGAAGGAAGACGTAGTTCGATCCGATGGGACATGCGCGAGGGAAGTAATTTGCATTGTGATGGTATGAGACCTCCCCATTAGAGCGTTGTATGTCCACGGCTAGGATGGTAGGCTCTCGGAGGTTGGATGCTTCTACCATAGGAAATTGTCCGGGATCGGTAATGATGGTGATCGCCCTATCTCCGAAGATGTGCTTGACCCTTTGGTGAAGATTTGAAGAAATGGCACCGATTCTGTGAAACCAGGTCCAATCGGAAAGGAGATGGAATGAAGCTGAGATGTCCAAGAGCTGAAGAGTAATAGTTGATGTTTTTGGACCGATCAGAACCTGGACATCAATCTCCCCTTCGACCTCCTCGATAGTGGCCACATAATTGAAGCTGGGCCCCAATTCTGCTAGGGCATGTGGCATGCTGTCTAAGGAAGGGTCTTCTTCTTGGAGGATGATGGTCGAAGTAGAAGCCGAATAGACAGGTGCGGTGGGCAAGTTGTGCCCCTGGTTGTTTGCTGGAGAAACGGGCAGGCTTTGCCCCTGGTAAGCTGGAGTGGGCGAACTGTGCCCCTGACTGACTATTGCTGAGACGGGCAGGTTGTGCCCCTGGTTTGCTGATGCTGCGTTAGGGAGATTGTCCCCTTGGTTGACTGAGATGGGCTGAATGTACCCATGGTTAGAAATGGGTGCGAAGATTGAATCGACTGAAGGTGCCCCTTGCATGATGATGGGCTCTGGGATCGAAATAGTTGAGGATGCCCCTTGCAGGATGAGAGGTTCGAACTCTGTACTAGAGTTGATGGCACGAATAAACTGGAGAGGAGGCTCTTTTTGGCTGATGACAACTGGACAGGCAGGAAGTGCCCCTCGCATTGCGGAGACTGGATCGACTGGAGATGCCCCTTGCAGGATGAGGGGTTCTGAAACTGGACTTGTTAGAGGTGCCCCTTCCCAACCTTGATTAGGGAACTGTGAGTTCCATCTTGACTGTTGCTGTTGCTGCGGTTGTCCATGCTGAGGGAGGAATAGTGCACCTTCGGTAGAGGCGACAAGATCATCCTCTTCCATTGGATGGGAGATGAGGACACTTCCGTTATCATTCTCGTATTCAGTAGTAGGCTCTTCTTCCACTATCGGTTGAATTGGAGAAGCCTGATGAGGCCACCAAGGGGAGATCATCCCAGCCCTTATTCCGGCTTCGACTTGTTCCCCGGCGCGGATGAGTTGGTTGAAGTTCACATATGGATGTGAGACAAGGTATCCAGAGATACTTGGATTTGCCGAGTGGACGATCATGGAGATTTGCTCCTCGTCGTCGATGGGAGTCTTCATTCTAGCGGCCATGGCCCGCCACCGTCCAACGTAAGCTGACAATGTTTCATCGCTTCTTTGCCTGAGAGCTGTGAGGTCTGCTCTCCTGGGTGCTATGTTAAGATTGTATGCGAACCTGTTGACGAAAGCATGGGAGAGCTGCTCCCAAGTCCTGATGCGATGATAGTCCAATGATGTGTACCAATCCAGGGCATCGTCTTTCAGAGATTTTTGAAACAAGCGGATGAGTGCTCCATTATTGCCCGCCACAGCATTAAGCTCTCCACAGAAAGCTCGTAAGTGGTCTACAGGACACCCTGTCCCATCATATCTTTTAAATTTTGGTACCTGGAAGCCTTGAGGTACCATTGCATCGGGAAATGGACAAAGGTCCCTGAACTTAGTGGATGGAAGATCCACCCCTTGCTGCTTCTGCAACTTTCTCTTCATCTCTCGCATCTGCTCTCGGAGTTACTCTATTTCGGAGGGACCAGATGAAGGAGATCTTGTCCCTTGCCAGGATTGAGATGGCCCCCTTTCATAATAATTGGTGTCATTGATGCTCCTAAAATTCCTGCTTGAAGAAGGTTGGGCCTGGTAATTACTCCCATTATAGGGACTTTGTTGGACTGGAGCTGAGAAGAGAGACTGCGAAGAAATCCCAGTCACAGGAGAATATTGAAATTGGTTGGAATTCCCATTGGGGAGAGATTGTTGGAATTGACTAGGATTCTGGGTTGTGGGATGTGACTGAAAATGGCTCTTGTTTGCAGGAGGATGCTGGAAGAAATGCCCTGAGGTCGAGAGTTGTCCTGATTGAGGACCTTCATTAGGAGGGTATCGAAAGTCCTGCCCCACCCCTGATAGTTGTGGTTGAGATGAACTGGAGGTTGGAAGAGATGCTTGTTGTGGTTGTTGAACTGGACCAGCTTGATTGCTGGCTGCTGAAGCCTGGGCTTGTGTGAATCGGAGAAGCATTTCCTGCATGGCCTTCATGCTTTGTTGTAGCTCTTGGATGCCAGGAATTGACATGGATTCACTCGAGTTTAACAGTGGAGAGGAAGCCTCAGGTATAGGGAATGGGAGAGCCATGTCGATTTTGTATTAGATGTGGCAGGGAGATTTAGTTTGGAGGAGTAATGGTGAGAGGTATGCACTACCTTTTTTGGATTTTGGGATTTTCTATTTTTTTTTGTTTTGGAATTTTCTATTTTTTTTGTTTGGGTTTGGGTAGAATGCTATGCAGATGAGATTGTATGAGGATTAATGACTTTCAAGTACGGGAAGGATTCTGTTTTTCAAGTCGGATCACGACTAGTGGGACTAGCTTGTCCCCAGCAGAGTCGCCATTCTGTGGACCCTCGCCGATTCTTCCGCGCTCCCACACGACGTCGTTCTCCCTTTCCTTTCGGAAGAAGAAGAAGAAGAGGTGCGTGAGTGCGAAATCGCCGTTTGTGCCACTGGCTTGCCTCGTTCTCGAGGGCTTCGTTTGGTTGTCGTATTGAGCAGGATATGTTTAAATGAGTTTATATAAGACCAGAGTCGCCACTAGCCAGTTACTTCGAATCTACAGTCGGCTAGACCCCGTAGAAACGTTAGAGAAGGGAATCCGAAGATTCCTTCCTCTAAAATGACTCCTGTTGATCTGCGGCCAGAGATTCAAGGTAAGGGATCACGGTTACAGGGTGGGAAGAGGTTAAGCACCCCACACACTGCCCGTACCGAAGTACGGTCTCTACTTCACAGAATCGATCGAATACTTGAAAGTCTAATTTAATCCTCGTATATTCTCATGAATGACATGATGCATGAATGCGGGTCTGAACAGTAAGAGTTTCTGATGGGCAGGTTCCAACAACGGGCAAGCCCAGAGCGTACGCTCGAACTGACAGGTGCTTAATATAAAGACATATGCATGTGTGCTTGAGTAATCAAGGTGCTTGTAGTGAAGCAGGGGGGTTGGAAGGAAAGTAAATGTTGCACTTATGCTAGATGCAAATGAGATGATGCTGGAAAATGAGTAACTGGGTGGACGGAAGTGTCGCAAGGGTTGGCTTCGAGTGGCTGGATCAAGACTTGGATGGCTTAGGAGGCTTGGACCGGTGGTCAGGCTGGGCTGGACCAGGGCTAGACTCTCCTCACTCTGGCTCTCCTTGGTGGAAAAATGGGCTAAGGGGTGGATGAGGACTCGGACCGCACCCGGACTGGCTGGACTTGAAGGGCTTGTTGAAATGAGAAGGGGAGGGGGGGTATTTATAGCAGCAGAGAGGGGCACTCTCGTAATTTTTTCCGGGCGGCCTGCCATGGGCCACCCGTACGGCCGCTCCTCGGTTTCCAGCGAGTACGGCCGTTCCCTCGGGGCTGCTGTTGGACTCGCTGGTTGACTCAGTGAGTTGACTCAGCGGGTCGACTCGGTGATTTGACTCGACGGGTTGACTCGACGGGTTGACTCGGTGTTTTGACTCGACGGGTTGACTCGACGGGTTGACTCAGCGGGTTAACTCAGCGAGTTGACTCAGTGAGTTTGACTTTTTTTGGGATTTTTTGACTGGCCTTTTTTATGGGGGGTTTTTCAGGGTGATTTTTAGGACTGGGTTGACTGGGTTCAGGCTTGAACTGGGCTATGGAATGGGGCTTACAAGGGTGAGTTTGGCTGAGTTTGGACTTGGGATTTGGGGGTATGGTCCTCCGTTCAACCAGCTATCTCTACCAACAGTGTAGCCGAAGGTGGGGTGTCTACACCTATCCGCTCAACGCCGGGCACCCCCTAAGTTGCCCAGCCTGCATATTCGCTAGACATCGACCACCTCCTAAGCTACCCAGCCCGTTTGTCCGCTCGATGCCAGCAATCCCCTCCCCCTCTCACCTCGAAAGAATTGAACTTGGACTTGGCTCAGACTCAAACTCGCTCAGTTTGCTGATCGAGCAACTCCACGCTCAACTTGACCTAGTTGAGTCGAGTACCAAGCAGGGGCTGGGTGGTTCGAGTCGAGCAACGAGTATAGCAAAACTCGACTTGACTCGACTCGACTCATGTATAACCCTAATGGTGTATTAATATATATCAAGGGACTTTTACATATGTGATCTAATCCATTCAACAGGTGGCATCAACGATGTAAATGCTCTTATTTATCCCAAACCCAACTCGAAGCGTAGATCGAAATTTGATGGATACCTAACAAGTACCTTAACTCCAACAAATTCATGTCTTAAAAAACAAGTCCCAGGCTTATATAATACCCAAACTTGGTTAACCTAGGTACGGTCCATATGGAACCTGGTAAGACCTTAACTCAGTTAGCCTACGTACGAGTGCTATTGGACCTAACCCATTGATAGCCCTAGCTATTTGGTCACAAGGAGCAAATTCTGTGGTTTTTTGCAAACTTGAGGGGTTGTTTGGCACCATAGAAAAATACTGTAATTTTGTGGGTCATGGTATCTCCATCACAAATGTAGTGCCTTTAATCGACCATGACTTGAAAATCACTTTCAAGATAACCGCAGATGTTGATCAGTGGAAAAAAAAAATGGCTAGTTTGATTGATCATATTGGAAAATTTCATATCATTGATTTGGACTCTCCATGATGCATCCCACCTTTGATTGCCCATCTCTCATAAAAAAATACTACATTATACACATCTCATTAATGTCTAGTAAAATGGACAATCCATATAAGTTATAAAAGTAGTCTGATTATTAATATGGACCATCCATCATGTAAGGCAAAGTTTTTATTTCCTATATATCTTGTGATCAATCTATTATCAATGGTTATGAAAATGGGTAGGTCATGTATTGATAATACTAAAACCCAGTTTAGGCATTGATTTGGATCATCCATAATGTTAGTCTGCCTTTGATTGTCCTTCACTCTTAAAATCATCCTGATTCAATGATTCCAACCATCTGATCAATAGATAGGAATGGATGGTCTTATTTATTATAGTATAAAAGGTCTGGTAAGCGATCTGGACCATAAATCATCTGGGCCACACTTCTGATTAAAGATTCATCACAAAACATTACTTTGACAGAGGATCTTAGCCATCTGGTGCAGCGTAGATGGGATGAGATCGATCACCATCTCTCTTACAAAATACCTACTCCAAATCCTTTTAACTTCGTAATGGTTAGCTAAACCTCTTAGCTAGGGCTAAGAGGTGAAGCTTATGGTTGTTTACAATGTTTTATTTGATTTAATACAAGTACTTTTGGATTTAATGAAATCTTCTAGTTCTAGTTTGAAATAAAGTTGATATTTTTAGTCTAATCTTCTATCTATTGTGATTATGCTTACATGCATGGGATGTTTTGATTTACTGAGATTGATCAATGGGGTGTTGTTGATAGGATTTTGTGTTGTAGAGACCTTAGATCCATCATGATATGTTAGATGCTAGGTGATCTTACAAACTAAGTTTCATAAGTTCTTATCTAGAACTAAACTAGAAATTCTTATCTTTTGATTTGATATGAGGTAGATGTTTTATATGTTAATATTGGTTTAGTTGAAGTTCAATTAATGCTTCTAAATCAAGTCTAGTGACAAGACTTGAGGAAGAACCATGGATGTAATCTTATTTGTTTTGTGAAGGATTGGACTGTGTGATTAAATATACCCAATACCCTAGTTATTATGAGAGAACCATATCAGTAGATGATCCATCTATGTTAGATGTATTGTGATGATTTGATTGTTTCATATTCCGATTGGACAGTGATAAAACTCTGATTCCAATTGAGTTATTGGCTTGAATGATTGAATTGACATTGTGAATGATTCACTACAAAAAATTGACTTTTTCCGACAGCCCAGCATTTTTTCCCGACGGCTAAAGGCATTTCCGACAATCTAAAACCGACAACGAATTACTATATGCCGTCGGAAAATCCAAGGAGGTTTTTAATGGTAGAAATTCAATCACTATTATCTTCTTGTGGTGTGGTTTGCCTGAGATTTATATTTGGTTAATTTTTGGGATATAGCCCTAAAATAATCTTGAGAAATGGATGAACGGCGTGGATAAAAAACATACATCATGGCGAGGCCCGCATAGCATTTACCACTAGCTGCCTTGCTAATGGTCACATTACTAAAATGGGATGCAGATAGCCTTAAGTTCCTTATGTTGGGATGCTAGGTGGGGCCCATTGTGATCTTTGTGTGAAATCCACTCCATCCATCCATTTTCAGAGATAATTTTAATGCATGGAATAAAAAATGAGGTGAATCCAAAACTTAAGTGGGCCACACGAGAGGAAAACTGGAGAATGAGTTTTTGCCATTGAAACCTTTCTGGGCTCCACCTTAATGTTTATATGCGATCAAAACCGTTTATAATGCCATTACCACTGGGATGAAGTGAAATCACAAAGAAATTATCCGGATAGGAAACTTTCATGGCCATTCGAATGTTTCAACGGTGGTCACTGAATCCCCACTGTTTCCTCTAGTATGGCCCACTCGAGTATTGGATTCATCTCATTTTTTGTCAATTACCCTAAAATGATATCAAAAAATGTATGGACAGAGCGGATTTCACACAAACATTACAGTGGGCCCCACCTAGCATCCCAGCGTGTGAAAGGCTTGAGTAGGAAATCTGCGCCCCCAAATCGCATCCCTAGCCAAAAAGGGCAAAACCTCTTCCAAGTCTGTGTGTCACCACATTGGTGGAGAGCAGGTGGGACCCGGCTCATGTGACAAGTTTGTCAGCTCTCCACTATTAGGGCGCGACTTGGGTGAGACCCTGGAACCAGCGATGTGGGTGGGACCTAAATGTAGGAGGCCACTTATATGTATGAATTGTATATCTATTCCGTTCATATGCTTTTCCATATTATTTTATGAAATGTTACAAAAAACGAAATGGATGTAAATTTTGGGTGGACCACACCATAAGAAACATTTGTTAATGACCATTAAAAACCTTTTATGGGCCACAAAAGTTTTATATCAACCTGATATTTTGTATTTTACTTTCTTCCCTGTCTACGTGACCTTATCAACAGATCGGATGGTTAATAAGCATTACAGCGGACTCTAAGAAGTTTTTAATGGTAGGTGTTCAATGAGCTCTGCTTCCTGTGGTGTGGTCCACCTAAACTTTACATCTGCTTCATTTTTGATAATTCGTCCTAAAATAATATGAAGAAACATATGGACGGCATGGATATACAACGAATACATCCAGGTGAGCCCTAGGGTCACATTGCTGGTTCCGGGTCCTCACCCATGTCGCGCCCTGCGGTTTCACCTGCTATCCACCAATGCAGAGGTGACACGTATCCGTCCGTCTCCAGCTGCGTCCTGGTGGGGGGAGTACCCGATCCGAGCCCTTACATACCCCAACCCCCCTTTTATCATCTTTTGTTTCTTCTCCGGCCATCGTCAAGCAATCCAGCAAACCCTAACCCCCGATCTCATTGCTGTTGCAGCACCCGTTCGGCAGACACCCGATCTAAAACCGACACCCCATTCCTACTGAAACCCACCACCGCAACCCTTTATTGTCGCCGCGTACGCAGCACCTGCCACGACCCACCACCTTCGTCGCTGCAGTACACGAAGCGTCTACTGCTGCAACCCACCTCCATCGATCTTAGGCCCTGATCCCAGCCCCGATTCTAGCCCCCATACAATCCTGCACCAACCCCCTTCCCCGATCCATCCCCCATACAACCCAACCACATACCGCCTGCCCTGATCCACAACCCGCCGGAAACGATGCCCGGACCCATTTCCAGGATCTGAAGGAGAACGACCCCCTCCAATCTCTTGACTTTTTCTTCTTACATTATTTCCAGGATCTGAAATTACGATTTCTGAAATACATCTATAGATTCAAGGAGTTTCTGTGTAGCGGAGCTCTTGGCAGCTTTCATGAATGATCTGCAGCATCTATTTGCGGTTCTTTGAAGGAAATGCTTGTAGATTTCATCTCTTGTTACTTCTTTTAAAGGTATGTTCCTCTGTTCTTCCTTTTTCTTACAATGCAATTTCTTTGGTCTCAGTTTCAGCTCCATAATCTCTGATTTTTTATGGTTTTGTTTCATCTCTTTTTTCTTCTGCAATGAAGGTTGTGGAGCTTCTTTTACTTGTGATGGTTGAAACGAGCAGATCTGAAATTCTGTTTTGAATATGTTGAGATTAGAGCTTGGATTTTTTTAGATTCATGGTTTTGAGGATTGTATGTGCTCCTTTTTGGTGAACGATGTAGTTTGAAGGGTTTCATGGACAGTGGGCCCCCACCTTGTGCAAGGAGAGTTGGAACTAGTCTCACCATCCATTTTGTAGGCCCTTGATTGGATAACTTTAATTGTCTGATCAGGTGATTGTTGGGCCTAGTTTGCTAGTCAAATGGGTTACATCCGTACACTAGGAATGGATGGTTAAAAGTAAATTAACCAAAAAGTTTATATTCATTATAAAACCCAAATGGTTGAGAGTTTTCCAATGCCATTGATCTTGCTATTAATGTTGATGTTCTCTGTCTACAGCATCCTGAACATATTAAATACTTGATTTTGGTGGGTCCTGCCGGATTTTCATAAGAGTTAGATGGTTAGTCAGAGTGGCTGACAAATTCTAGATCAAGCTGCAAAGGTATTATCTTAAGTCATCTCTAGGAGTCCAACTTCACTTAGGTAGAGTATTTAATATATTCAGGTGAAGGGACTGCAAGGGAAATCAGAGAAGCATTAAATCTCTTTCAATATTTGTCTTGTTGCTCTATGCGATTAATTGCTTCCACTTTCTGTAAAACATGAGGTTCTGATGGATGATAAATGACAGAGATTAAGCAATAGTTGTCTGAATCTAACAAAGATGAAATGATCTACAATCAAGTTTAGTGGTATGTTTGCTCTTGCCAATCACGATGATGAGGCCACCTTTTCTCATTGCTTATATATATTACACATGTCACATGTTAACACATGGATTCATGGTGACCCATTGTTGTTTATTCATGGCTGCATCTACCTTTTGCATGACTTTGATGTCATATCTAAAGAGAAGAAACTAATTGCAAAAAAAAAAGAAGAAGAAAAAAGAGTCAATTTCCCAGATTTGAGGCTCAGTAGATGAACTGGAGGACATAACTGACAACTTTGGGCAGAAGGCTTTAATTGGAGAAGGTTTATATGGAAGGGTGTATCGTGGTGACCTTAAAAGGGGGCAAGTTGCAACCATCAAAAAGTTAGATTGTAGGATGTGCATTTCTAATATATTCACTGCAAGTTGCAGGTATTTATATGTGTTTTGTTTCTTGTAGAACTATTTTTGTTTTTCCATTTTAGTTGTTCATGTGG
Organism: Liriodendron chinense; assembly: GCA_003013855.2. NCBI lineage: Eukaryota > Viridiplantae > Streptophyta > Magnoliopsida > Magnoliales > Magnoliaceae > Liriodendron > Liriodendron chinense. The sequence goes on along the minus strand of ML058328.1, from coordinate 1,237,744 downwards.
GTTTTCTTGTATTTCTTTTAATTATATTTTTGTTTTGTTGGGATGAGAAAGATAAAGAAAATGGTATCTAGCACAGGCTCTTTGCCTTCGACTTTTGGAGGTCGAGTTTACTAAAATTTGTTTCTAGTGATTTTTCATTGATGACTTCATGTAGATGTATCTCAGCTGTTGTGCATTTCATTTTTGACATTTCAGAAATTCTAGACCTTTTCTATTTGAGAAATACTTTGATAGTCTGCCATTGCGATGGGTGATACCGTGATACACAGTTACTTAGAAATTACTGAGAAACTACACTCATGGCGTACAGGTAATTTGAACCAAACTGTCCAAATTATAGGGTACTGTTTTAGATGTATCATGAACTAAAAGTTAATTCTAACAGGTTGTCTGAATATTAGATTGATAAGCATTTATTGGAGACTTAAATGAAAATATCCATGGTCTCATGTCAGAATTTATGTATCCATGAATGGGAGGTTAGGATTGTTCAACCAATTTGGATTTTGGAGTGAGCACCTTTTCTTTAGTTAGCACTATGGAAAGATTGATCTCTGAGTTGGGTTGCAACATATGTGATCTTGCTTTCTGAAATTGAGTTTGCAAGAACCAGCATTCCTCTGCTGTGGCTTTGCTGATAGTGATCTTTACTCTTGATACATCATTGGTTTTTGTTCAATCAGGTCTTATTGGTGAAAGTTTCGATGTACTCTGTTATTGCTTTGATGTTCCTTTTTTCTTCTGTCATGCTTCTCTATATTTCATGTTTTTCTTCCATCTCTGCTGTTGAATAGAAACTATCTTGCTACTAGTACTGGCGAGTATTTCTGCATTTATAAGACCGCTCACTAAGCAATATTTGTACGTACTCGAAGGTGTCATTAAGTGTCGATGGAATGAATTGCCTGTTGAATAACAAAATGGAATTAAAAATTACATATAGGATATTATTGTACAGGTATATATACAATCTTGACTAATAGTAATATTGCCACCAGCATATAAACATTTTGGATATTTATGCATAAAAAAAGGAAAGAAAAAGCAATATAGCCACTTCGATTAGTTGTAATTTCTGTTTTTTTTTTTTTAATTTGCACTTCGTATACTGTTGCAAGTTATGATTGTTATTGATATTTCTCTCATATAGCTAGCTTTCAAGTAATGAAGTCTTTTTTTGGCAGGAAAGGCTTTATGTCAATAAACTTGATATTATATTGGTTCAGGTAAAAACCAAAATGGTTTTAGTTGTAATTTCTGCCCCTTGCTATTTTGTGGTAAATGAACATCTCGATTTGCTTTCTTCACTGTTACATCCTCCTGTTGGCACCTGCCAAATCATGGTAACATTTTCTTAGCTTAGTCCATTTGTTCAACCAATTTGACCATCAATAAGAAACTTATGAAATGTTTATATTGATTCTGTGACTTGGCCTGACTAGGCCGAGTAACCATTCAACTCAAGAGTCAGGTTTGAACAAGTCGGTCCAAGTTGTTGAGTCTTAAAACCTTGGTTTGGAGCTATTGAATGATATTGTGTTGCTTGTTGTGTAGTGTGCAAGTCAAGGGTTTGCATTGGGGTTGACGGTCATTGTTGGCACAATTCCAAGCATCAAAGTGGACTTCGATGAAACCGATAGTTGATTTACTAGAGGTTTCATCATCAATGAAGGGTCAGATAGTTTTCAGAAGTTTTTTATGCCATCAATTTTATTTTGTTAAGCATATTGTTATTCTCTGTGTGTGATAACTTTGGCTCCCAACTCCTTTCTCAAGCACTCTATCTCAACTTTGCTTACACACAGTATTTCCATCTCATGTCTGAACTGCGTTTCACATGACATCTGTTTGATGAAATGCGGGTTTGACTACATGTGAAATCATGCCTAACACACCTCTAACATCATGTGGTGCGGCCCAATGTGAACTGAAGTTGGCATCCAATCTGTGAATGATTCTGTTAAAATATCTATTTTCATGTAGGATTTTCCATATCCTTCATTCCTTGGTTGAATGCTGTTATATGAATGCAAATGTGTAATGAGTTGGGATACTGTTTTTTTTTTTTTATCAAACCAAACTATTGAACTTAAGAGGATTTCTGTTAATTGCCAATAAAACGAGTTTGTGAATGATTGTTTGGCATTCATTTTTCGGAGGGCCTTATCTTCTAATGTCAACAGTCAATCCATAAGAGGGCCAACTATTTGCTGATGGGTTTCTTATTTTTTTTATATGCTAAAGAAACGCCGACGGTCATGAGCCGTCGGAATGTCCGACGGCTTGAACCGTCGGAAAGCAACGGCGACGCCCCCTTTCCCGACGGCCCATCCAACGGCCAGCAAAGCCATGTGCCGACGGCTTTCAGCCGTCGGGAAAAGTCATTTTTCTGGTAAGTGGATCATTGACGCTCTAGTGTTTAATTTTCTGATTTAGTTTAAAAAGTAGATAGTTTTATATTCCTAAAATATATCCTTTAATACAATTTCGAATTTAGCCCATCCTAATTACATAGTTTAGAATTGTTACGACAATCCCTGAGGACGATCTCGGTCTCACGATCGAATTATTACTGCATCACAACCTTGCACTTGAGGCAAGTGAACACCCAACAACTGTAATTTGTGATATTCATTGTTGGCTAGTTCTCTATATTGCATAGTAAATCTACCAACGTGTTCAATAGTGGATTGTCTAGTATCACCGAAGAATAATGCAAAACCAGGCCGATAATTTCTTGGTAATGAGTGTTGTCGGTCGATCCATTTCAGGTATGATTTATGATACACCGGTATGGCATGTCGGCCGAGTACTTGTCCTGCCACTTCTTGGACAAGTTGTACTATTTGATCACGATCGATGTGATATGGTTCAACCCCTGGTGGGTGATCAGGACCGACACGTGCTGGTCCTTCTTGGAAAAGTGGATTCCAAGGGAACTGTTGAAAAGGTGGTGTTACCAGTGTTGTATGAACTTCCAGTATAAAGTTCCTTCCTTCCATATTCGGTTGCCTGAATTTCATTGGAGTATTATTATTATATCTTATCGGGACTTGTGTCCCTCTTGGAATCATTGATGGTGGTTGGGCAATAGAGCTCCCCTCATTATGTAGTATAGGCACAGATGTTCGTTCAGTTACCACATTCAATACACGTTGCATGGCTTCAAACTGTTGAACCATCCATTTATTAACACTCTCATTTTGTAAATGAAGATGCTCAACTTGAGCTCGCATTAGTTCTGCCTGAGCCCTTGTTCATGCTAATTCACTAACATTTCTCGTAGATCGGTCATTACACCTTCCAAAGAAGTGGCCGATAATTGGGCAACCAATGGCTGATCAACGAGAGGATGTGGTGGGCCTATATTCAAGCTCAACTCAGGAGTCGAATGAACCAAAACATCCACCAAAAGATTTGGTGTTGTAGGCTCAAAACTAGTAGGTCGGCCTCACCATGCCATGTCCAATTATTAGTTTAATAATAGAACGTGTCCCATCGGACGTGCCAAAAATGTTGCTCATCGTTTTTCGGCCACGAGTGTGATATGTGCGGGTGTGTCAGAACCAATTTGTACGGCTCTATTCCAACCGAACAACGATGACCCCGAGCACCAGAATAGGCAGATACGCCGCAATCGGTTGTATGTGACCAAAATCTGTGAAGATCTGTCACCTATTTAGCCACTCGCTCAGTTGTTTAAATGAGATCAAACGATATTTGGAGTGTGGGGTTCGTCCTCCAAAGATGGGTTACACTTTTTCCTTCTATGAAAAAAGACTTTTAATATAAAAATGGATAATGCAAATCAAATAACAAAAGGGTATACTTACGATCAGCCATGTACAACGGACTATAGTTCACCTTTTGAGACGAAATACGTTTTAATATAAGGAAAGGTTATGCTAAAGATAAACTAGACTAATGATAGACTAGAAAAGATAAATTGAGATATTGGATTTGATTTGGTTAGTGTGGACCTCGAACTTGGCTGCCTTCTCTACTATTTATAATCTTCAGACTTCGTAACTGCTTCATTCTTCCGGACGATTGATCTCCCACGTTTTTTTTTCTTCATTACTTCTTTCTGTTACCATTGCGCGGAACTCCTCTTGCGTTTTCATCTCCCATGTTTGACGTGGCACCATCTCAGAGCACCAACTATGTCACCATGACATTAAATACGTTCTTGACTTTTCCCTTTGATTCTTCACTTCGCACGTTCCTACAATCATAGGTGGAGCCTTCTAATTGGTCCACTTTCTGTTTGCCAGAAATAGGGTACAACAATCTTATTAATAGGTTGGATGGTCAATAAACATTACAGTGGACCTAAGGAAGTTTTAAAGGGTGGGCGTTCAATGACCACCGTTTCTTGTGTCGTGGTCTGCCTGGAATTTGTATCTCGTTCATATTTTAGACCATGTGTTAAAATAAGCTGGCAAAACAGATGGACTGTGTGGATATATAATGGATGCAAAGGTTAGTCCTACAGTCAGGTCTCACCCAGCGCGGTTCCCCGGTGACGTTCTTAATAACTAAGGGCATTTTTGTCTTTAGTGAAATACAGTATATTATGTGTATCTATTTTACATGGTAAGCAGTCATTTGACTAGCTTTTCAAAACTAGAGGCTATGATTTGAAAATACCTTAAAAGTAGGCTTAGATCCGACTTTAGCTCAAAAGATAGGCCAGTAATTGTCTCTTTATGAGATGGATGGAAAGTTGACATGGGCGATTAATGTAAAATTGCTCCTAAAACCTCTAAGTTCATGTGGTGTGGCATGCCTGAGTTCTCCATCAGGATGATTTTCGTATAAAACTTAATACGCTTGATTCAAACTTAATTGACGGTTTTGATGAAAGATACACACCAGGGTAGCCACACAAACAAAACTATGGTTGGCATCTCATTCTCATTATTTCCTTTAGTACCGTTCGCTTGAGCTGTGGATATAGTTGATGTTTTAGGAGGCTCCCTTTTGGAGAATGTCACAAGGCATATTTGTTCCTCCCCAAATTCAAACACTTGACCTTCTGCTATAATACCACCATTAACATAATAGTAGAACATCTTATATTCCCCACTATTGATGTAGGGAGAGATCCTCACGATCGTGGGAATCGATCGAGTACATTCCTAATGGAGATAGATCAGAAGAATATCAGGAAAATCGATGGTCGACATCATATTTCGGTCGGTCGAGCACCCTAGTTTACTGGACAAACTGGATCAGAAACCTAGAGGAGTTGATAGAAATTTAACCGAATTTTTGGATTCCCAATGACTTTCTGACGGATTCCCAACGGATCTGGGCCGTCGTCAATGTCGGTCGCCCAACCAGGCCAATGTCGGGCGCCCGAAACTCATCTGTTTTCCGAGATTTGTTGCTGGACTATTTGTTGATAGTTCGGTCGCTCGACCATGCCTCATCGGGTGCTCGACGAGGAGCTATCTATTAAACAGATTTGCGCGAATTTTCTGATTTTTTTTCTATTTTAATTAGGACTATTTGATTATGATTCTAGGGTTTTCTAAGGTTTAGTTTTTCTATAAATAGTTGTTTAAAATCATTGTTTTGCATTTATCTTTGATTAATATTGAATAAAACTTCGGCTTTCTTCGTTTCTCGTGGATTCGAGATATTTTCCCGTATGGATTCAAGGAAGTTTGGTTGAGGATTCTTGGAGGCTTTGTGGATTTGGTGTGTTTATCCGTGACCGAAACAATGATTGATCTCACCATATCTATGCCTATGCCAAGTTGGTATCAGAGCGAGGAATCCCCTCGGGCCGATGTCTCTTTGCAAAGGTATAGAAAAAAATCCCTGGTAAAGATGCTCAAGGAATTAATTATTTTGTGAAGAGGATAGAAACTCTCCACCAGGTGAATCGGGAAGCTATGCAAGGGCTGCAGGCTTCCCTTGACCATGTAGCGGAGGCCGTGGAACTCCGTATTCGTAGTGAAATCTCTCTTCCGGGGTCCGCAGGATCTTACAAATGGGTGGATCGGATCGTTTGGTCCTACAGCAGGATGATAGATCTCCCAAGCTTCAATGGCCGGCGTCGCGTCGACGAATAACTCTTTGAAGTTGAACACTTCTTCAACTATACACAGTTCCCAAATGAGAAGAAGGTTCAGTTCATAGAAGATAAGTTGAGAAGGGTCACTACGACTTAGTGGGCACTATAACAACGTGAGCGAACACGACAGTTGAGGGTGCCGATATGTTCATGGCCACAGATGAAATGACGGCTGCTGGAACGATTTGGGTACGACGATTATCAAGATCAGGTATTATCTCATTAACCCCTAACATTACGCCAGAAAACCCGATCAACGTAGGATTCCGTAGAGGGATCCTACTATTTTTCGATACGAGACAATCTGTTTGAGACAGGATCGCGACAGATCCCTAAATCCATTAGTGTCGCACAAGTGGCCATTGTGGGAACGAAAAACCTACCCAAAGCTTTTGAAGTGAGGGGGTAATCTTTCGTACCTGCACGAGATATTGCCACAAATTCTAAGGGCGATGTGGTGTTTCTAGAAGGAAGTAATGCAACTACAGTAGAGATCTCTAACATACAACTTGCTTGTATCTCAAAGGTTGTACAGAATTCTGAGAATGTGGAGGAACTCAACACCTCTGTTGTGACTGACATGGACGTAGAATCTGCAAATATCCCCGAAGTTGTTGGACCAGTTTTGCTAGAGTCCAAAGAGTGGATTCAATATGTAATCAATCCGAGTGATGTTGAAGAAATCTAGATTCCAAGGACTGACAAAGTTACAGTTGAACTGCCAAAACTCATAACACTGAAGGACACTATTGACATGGTGTTTGAAGAATTGAAACATAACATCGTTGATGCAAGCGAGATTGCAGAAATTGCAATTGCAGAAGATAGTAAGAAGAAACCCATCATTTTCTTGATGGCAAGATTTGGTGTTGTTAAGAACATCAGTGCATTGACTGAATGGTACGAGAAAGAATTAGAGACTTTTATCGTCATGTACCAGGTAAAGATCAAGGACACAAATTGCAGACTAAGCCCATTGAAGAATTGTAATTCATGTCTATTAAAGAGCTTCAACAAGATTCAAGACCCAAGCCTGAAGCAAAACTTGAGGATGAATTTATTTGAAGTGGAGGGGTCTGATGTAGGGAGAGAACCCTATGATTGAGGACGCGAATTGAGCAGATCATGATGGAGATGGACCGGAATTAGATTAAGAAAATCGATGGTCGGCATCATATTTCGGTCGACTGAACAACTTGGTCAACCGGCCAAACTGGATAAAAAAACCTAGAGGAGTTGGCAGAAATTCAGCCGAATTTTCGGATTCCTGATGGCTTTCCGACAGATTCCCGACGGATCTGGGCTGTCGGCAATGTCGGTCGCCCGATCAGGCCAATGTCGGGCGCTCGAAACTCGTCTGTTTTGTAAGATTACTTGTGCTGGACTATTTTTTTTTTTTGTAGTTTGGTCACTCGACCACGCCGCATCTGGTGCTCGACGATGAGCGAACTGTTGCACAGATTTGTGCAGATTTTTTTTTTTTTTTCATGTTTTAATTAGGACTCTTTGATTACGATTCTAAGGTTTTCTAGGGTTTTGTTTTTCTATAAATAGTTGCTTAAACTAGTTGTTATGCATTCATCTTTGATTATTATTCAATAAAACTTCAATTTTCTTCTCTTCTCATGGATTCGAGAGATTTTCCCCCATGGATTCGAAGAAGTCCGGTTGAGGATTTGCAGAGGCTCTGTGGATTCAGAGTATTTATCCATGAGAGAGACGGTAATTGATCTCACCATGCACATCTATGCCTGCGCCAACCATCCACATGGTGGGATCCAGCTCCACTCACTTCCCTTTCCTTTCAGGGAGGTACCCTTTGGGAGAATATATCACATAGGCATATTTGCTGCTCCCGGAATTCGAACATGACCTAATGCTATAATACCAAATAACCACTTGTAAAAGATTGACCCGTTAGAAGATGGTGTATCAATGTATATCAAGGGACTTTAACAGTTCTGACTTGCTGTGCATTTGCAGCCTCATGTGTGGCCTATCCGATGAGTGGAAAAACCGGGTTTTCAGGTCACTATATAGTGGGGACCAGATGATAAGTGGCATGGGTCTGGAATCCGTGCAATTGCAGCAAAGTTCAGCTACCTTACTTGTTTTTTGGTTATCTGTTTTCATAAACACAACATGTTTAAAAAATTCGGACCTTATTCCACAACAACATAAGCAAGAAACTCTGTTGTGGCCGCATGTGTGGCCCACCTGATAAGCGGAAGGGTTGGTTTTGGGGCCACTATATATATAGTGGGCCTACATGATAAGCAGCTCCAATATTGAATTGGTTCAATTGCAATGAAGGTTGGCAGCTTAGTTCTATGTTTGGTGATTATCTGCATGTTTGCATAAACACACCATGTAATATAGAGATTTATACCTTATTCGACAACAATAGAAACATAATCTGTTCTTTCCCGACCATGCTTTAGTAGATGCCGGTGACTGGTTGTGATCATTCATTTACAAGCCACTGATCAGATGGCTAGGACCGTCTGATGGAGGAGATGTTACAGCATGATTTGGCCCACCCGAATGAAGAGTAACCCATGTTTGGACTCTTCTGACAACATGATGAATCAATGAAACAATGACCTAAGGTAGAGCAAGATCAGCAATACAGCCCACCCGATGAGGCAACCAGCCCGTTCTTTTGGGCGAGGGTATGCTCATGGTCGACCCACCTGATGAATGACCTAGCTTCCATTCGCACATGCTAGATCGGAACAAGTATCCTTGAACAAATTGCCCTCTCTCTCTCCCTCTCTCTGGGACAATCTTTCATCCATCACAGCCCTTGATTTGCAAAATGGAAATCAACCATCCATTTATTCGTCACTGAATTTTCCAACAATGCTCCTTCAAAACCAGTCAATGCTGCAGGATTGGGTGAGCATATAGTCGTCCACAAACTAGGAACAAGCTAAATAAATGCAAAACATGTCTCAAATACCAACAACCAAACTGCCAGGCGTCTAAATATATATGTAATCTTTTATACATGCACATACAAATATTTATGCATGGGGAGATCGGAAGTGGTCATCACTGTTCATTTCCAATACCCTCAAGCAGCATCGGCTCAAGGGCTCTCAGGTGATCTGCTTGCATTCCCGGACGATAACTTTTGGCTGATGGAAGTTACACCAGTCAACGCTGTTGAAGTTCCGTCACTCATGAAGCTGTTTGTATAGTTGTGTGGCAAATCAGTTAAGTAGCCCGGCTTTGACAAGACGGTGCTCACTTCAATGTCTCCCAGCAGCATGGCCACCACCCGCGACATGGGTGGCCGTAGCGATGGCGATGCCTGGATGCATAGAAGACCAATGCTGATCATCCGAGCCGCTTCTTCTTCATCGAAGTTGGATAGTGTCGGATCAACCAGTTCCAATGCACGGTTGTTTTCATGGAGATGCCAAGCCTACAAGGTCATAGAATGGATCGGATACAACCATTAAAAAAAAAAAAAGGAAGTGAGAAATAAGATAAGGGTCACTCGTGATGATGCCCCACCATCTAGAATCTAGATGATCTGGCCCAAATATCTGGCTGGCCAGCCTATCAGGTGGACCAAACTTGTATGTTAAATACAGCCTGTTGGTCATTTTCTTTTAACTGTCCATTTTATCTTTCTGGGTACATGGGTGGCCTACCTGATGAGTGACAGGCCACATTTTCAGGCCAGGGAAGTTTGTGATGAGACCCGCCTGATGAATGGTGTGAATATTGCATTCGTGTGCCATGTTGGCATGGATATGCAATTTTGTGCTTCTCACAGTCCGAATAACTACTGAGAATCCATTACCAAATTGGACAGTTCTGAAACAACCACGTGCTTCTGATCTTCTAATGGTTGTTTCAGAATCAAACACAAGCAAATCGAGATCGATTGCCACCACATGCAAACAGTAAGAGTGCGGTGAGACTGGGGATAGCAGTGGGAGAATGCAATGCCTGACTTTAGTTGGTTCTCGTCTTCTCTCTTGTTTCTTGTACTTGTAGTGATGGGGTTGCTAATCCCCCTTATAAAACTCTGATCCACCATCCTAATTGTCAGATCAACAGTCCTAACTGTTTTACAAAATAAGTAAAGTTAATAATAGTAGTAGTAATACAAATCAAACTGATTTTAGAATTTTGATTAAAAAGCCATGTGAGGATTACTAGGATCTCCACCATGAACAGCTAGGTTCAAGAGGGCCTCATGGCCATTGATCCAACACCCACAACAGAGAAATTTCCTCATTCACAAGCTAAGTTGGGAATGCTTGAGTTCCACTCTCTACCTTGAAAGGCTATGTTTAACTTAGTAGAAGTTGTTAATGGATTGCTAATCGTTACTTCTATATTTCAAGATTTCAGCATTTTACAACATATATGCTGTTAAAGGTACACCGAAAATGTCCACTGTGTTTGTGGGATGGATATTTCAAGAGCCCCATATTGGTAGTTTAAAATGCATGTGTGCCCCATGTAGTTATTTAAGGTTGCGTTTGGATGCACCCCAAATCAGCATCCTGGAAGATACTCTGTTAGAAAGGATGCACTTTTGATCAGTTGTGCGTTTTGGCGTGGTGAGGATTTCAGGAACCGCCATCTCTAGAATCCCCTTTCACCCACAACACAATATCCAGGATATCTAAGGTTTGACTTGCATCGTCTTGGATATTTAAGGTTGCATTTGGATGTACCACAAATCAGCATCCTGTAAAATAATTCATTCGAAGGGATTCTCTTTTGATCAATTGCACATTTTGGGGCAGCAGGGATTACAGGAACGACAATACCAGGATGCCCTTTTCGCCACAAGACAATATCTAGGACTGTAAAGGTTCAAATTGAAACGTCTTGGATATTTAAGGTTGCATTAGGATGTACCCAAAATCAGTATCCTGGAAGGTACTTCATTAGCAAGGACGTGCTTTTGATAAGTTGGTCATTTTGGGGCAGTGGGGATTTCAGGAACTGCAATGTCCAGGATTCTCTTTTCACCCACAGCACTATCCAGGAAGTTAAACTTGAAACATCTTGGATTATTGGTTTGGGCGCTAAAACATCAAAAAGTCAACTAAAATGTTACTAAAGTTAGCTGAGTTCGAGCTCTTAAATGAGTAATTTTTTGTCTAATTTTCCTAACTACCAAAGATTTTCGGATTCTCAAGACATGTAGTAGTAGTATTTTCCAAAATGAAAGAATTGAGTTTCAGCCTTTACATTTCCGATTTATGATAGCAGGAAAATTAAATGCCATACCCATTCGAGGAGATACATATTCTCTGGATACACGTTCTCGCATGCGTTTGGCCTTCCGCTTACAATCTCCAGAGCAACGACTCCAAATCCAAATATATCAGCCTTCTCCGTCAGATGCCCGCGCATGGCATACTCCGGTGCAATGTAGCCGCTTCAAGAATATTAAGATAGCAGTTTGAGGCACTCCAATATAAACCAACATCCCATAATAAGAAATGTAGGCGCGTTTAGGTGCAGAATAGAATTGAATTGTGATCCACTCATTTCAATGAAGTGCCAATTGCCAAAATGGCAATAGATCAAGAGGGACCAATCCTAAAATCGTTTTATGTCCAACTTCAATGGATAGAATTGGCCATTTGCTCTTCATTGATTTGAATTATTGCAGTTTAGTTCAATTGAGTATCCAAATGCACCCTTAAGAATGTCATATTAAGTGTTTGAGGCACTTCTACAGAAACCAACATCGCATACTAAGAAATTTAGGCTGTGTTCGGATGCTCAATTGACTTGCATTGCAATAATTAAAAATCAAATTGGAAATTTCCTAACTGTGCTAGCCCACTCCATTAATAATGACAAATCAACCATATGATTGAAATTATGAAATAGAACGACTTCTGATTTGGTCTTGCGCTCTACATTGAGTTGGATTATTACAATTTTGTTCGATGAAGCATCCAAACACGACCTTAAGAAAGGAAGGCGAACGGGAAGTTTCAACAAAGCTTACATTGTCCCTGCGATACGTGTACTGATGTGGGTCATCTTGTCATCGTAGAGCTTGGCCAAACCAAAATCTGATATCTTTGGATTGAGATTCACGTCGAGCAGAATATTACTGGCTTTGACATCCCTGTGAACAATGCGGGGCCTGGATTCCTCGTGAAGGTAAGCAAGACCTCTAGCTGTCCCCAAGCATATCTCGAAGCGAGTATGCCAATCCAGATGCAAGTTACTCTCTCCTGCAAGAAAATGTTAGCCATTAGCATTGAAATGTAGTTTAATTAAGCTTTCCTTCAGTTACCTGTTACAGTAGGATTTTGAATTGTACTCTGCGTCTCGTGTGCCACTGCTAGCATGTGGGTTCGATGTCTAGGTCGTTCCTTAGTTGCAGTCCATCTTGCATGTGTAGTGGCCAGAAAACAAGCCATTCTAATCATAAAATGGGCTACCATCCTGTCATGGTTCATCTGAAATTTAGAGATGGAGGAATTTCTTGTTTTTCTATTCAATATTGTGGTGTATAAATATAGAGGGGCAATAACTGGTTCTCAGTTATGGTGAATGGCGAGGCTAGAGGTTACTTCAAATCGACGAGGGGCATCCGGCAGGGTGACCCCATCTTGCCAACCTTGTTCATCCTTTCTGTGGAGGTTCTTAGTAGGGGATTTTGTAGACTGATTGAAAGAGGTTTTTGTAGCCCGTTCAAGACCAGCAATGGATGTCCAATTATCTCTCATATGCTCTTCGCAGACGACACTTTACTGTTTGTTAACGGAGGTTCCACAGGCGACACTTTACTGTTTGTTAATCGTTGAGAACAGTCAAGGATTTCCTAGCAAGGTACATAAGGGTGTCAGGTCAGAAAGTTTATTTACAAAAAAAGCGATTGTTTTATTTCAAAGAAGCTTTCGAATGCCCGTTTGAGATCGATCGAGAGAACGATCAGCATAAAGACCTCTTCGTCACACTTAGTTTATCTTAGAGTTCCGATCTTCAATGGTAAACGCCGCAGCGTCCTCTTCCAACCGTTACTTGATCGTGTGAGAAATCGAATTGCTGGGTGGAAATCAAGATTCCTCTCTTAGGCGGGTCGAAGACTACTCATCAATCACGTCCTTTCCAGAATCCTGCTCCATACAATGGCGGCCACAGACATACTGGCATTGATCATCAGACCTTAGAGAGAGTTTGCCTCTTTTTTCTGGGGATGGGGAGAGGGAAGGGGGAAATTTAATTGGTTGAGTTGGAACAAGATCACTTTATCGATAGATAAGGGAGGCCTGGGCACCAAGAAGCTGAAGGATGTCATGCTAGCTTTACTCATGAAACTTGCTTGCTTGGTACTCTGCCCTAGGGAAGAGATTCTTTGGTCCTCATTCATTAGGAGAAAATACAAGGCTGACTTCCCCGAAGCGGAGGTTGGACCTTCGTAGCCAGCACGCTCTCCCCTCTGGAAGAAGATTAAGAATCTTTTTTTCGCAGTCCAGGTTCAGTCGATGTGGTTTATAGGCAGGGGAGAATGTGGTCAATGGAATGTGGATTGGATAGGGCTGGGCCCTCTAAAAGACTATTGTGTTGGTGAAATTCCAGAGGGGATGATTCAGCTCAAAGTCCGGGATATTTTAGGTCAGGAGGAGCTCCTCTCGAACTCCCCCGTCAATGGAGTTCTCCCTCTCGAAGTCCAGGAACACATTCGTAAGAAGGGTCTCTGCACTTCTTAGGAGGAAGACAGATGCATATGGATTCCGGAGGCCTCGAGAAATTTCAGCGTCAAATCAGCTTGGAAGAAGATCAGACTAGTTGCAGCTCGGAGAAGCTGGTCGTATTGGGTATGGCATATGCAACTGCTACCGAAGATTTCGTTATTCAGAAACTGCTGCTAGGAGTAGTTCTTGCTGACGAAAGAATTCAGGCACGCAGTATCAGCTTGACCTCGAAGTGTGCATGCTGCAAGTTGATGGTGAAGCAAAACTCTGAATTTGTCGACCATCTTTTCGCCTCTAGGGAGATGGCATCTTAGGTTTAGAGACACTTCAGTGCAATCTTCCAACTTTCTTTCTTGGAAGGCCAATCTATGAGAATGCGTGCAGCCCAATGGTGGAGCGGGGCATTGCATTTCCGAAGATTTTGCCTCTATGTGAGGACTCATCCCGTATTTTTATCTTCTGGAAGGTATGTAACGAGAGGAAACATGACAGGTTTGAAAATCGATAAGTTGATGCGAAGAAGACTATTCTTAAAGTTCACGTGTTATCTTCAAGGTCGACCAGAAACAGAAAACCGATTCACCTGGTTTGGAGAGAACCGGTGGCTAGCTGGGTCAAGATTAATGTGGATGGGTTGTCACGAGGTAACCCAGTTCAGTCCGGGGGAGGAGGTGTTTATAGAGGCCAAAGCCCAAGCTTTGATTGAGGGGCTGTCACACTACATTCATTGCGACTTTACAAAGATCCTGGCGGAGAGTGACTCCAAGACACTGGTGGATATCCTGAACACGGAAAAGCCGGCAAATTGGAAGCTTTGGTATTGCTGGACTCGCATGTGCTCGATTGTGAGGAATATAGAGATCAAGGTATGTTATGCTCCTCGTGAGGTTAATGAGGTTGCGTATGCGCTAGCCAGAATTATGAGCGAATCCCAAAGATCTTCGGTGTTTTGGGAAGAGTCGGATCTCCCGGGAGGTCCGGGGGCGTTATTCTTAGACAAGCTGGTTCTGGGCCAAGTCAGAGAGATAAAGAATTCTTCCTGTTCTTTATTGGTTGAATGTAGAATTTTTTGATTAAAAAATGGTGGCAATCTAGGCTACCGGCTGTGGTGGTAGGGTGTTTGTCTTGGGGCAGAAATGAAGACTAGTATGATTACTATCTGTATTATAGCCGGCTATGGTGGCATTGTGTAGCTTGAGCTCCAATTACTAAGGCATGATCAGTGGCACAACATTTAAAAGAAGCGGGTTACCTTGGTGGGTGGGAAAGCATGGGGCAGTTGCCGCTTGAAGTTGAGGTGCTATTGAAAGGGGATCCTGAGTAATTTTTGTGCAGCGAAGAAGCTCAGTCTCTCCTTGGGTGGGACCTTTTCCCAGTCGCTGGTAGGGTGCCTTATAAGGCAAGGCTGTTGTGATCCTTTTAGCCGTTTAATTGGCTGGGGACCGGTTATGTGTTATTGGGTGCTTCTCTGTGTTTGGTTGCTACTAGGATTTGACTGGATTCCAAGTTTGTTTTGCTTTATTTTGATTGTATATTTCCTGTACTATATGGGGGTAACATATAATAGGTGAGGCTTGACTTCTTTTTGTGGAGCCCACCCGAATGAATGTCCAGTCACTTGCAATTTTACAAAGTTAAAAAAAAAAAATGAAAAAAAAAAGAAAAAGAAAAGGGAATGACTCCTAATATGAAAAGAATACAATATAGAAGAATTAAATCTTAATGAATATGGAAGGATATTAAATATTTCCTAATATTCATGGAGGAATATTAATTCTTTCCTAATATGCATGGAGGGAGATTAAATCATTCCTAATATACCCCCTCAAGTTAAAGCATGGAGATCTGTAACGCCTGACTTTTGAAGAAGATGATGACAGTGATCTCGACTAAGACCTTTAGTAAAGATATCTGCAAGTTTGATTAATAGGTATGTAAGAAGTGTTGAGAATCTCAGTAGTAATGTTTTTTTCACACAATATGACAATCAATCTTGATATGTTTAGTCCATTCAAGAAAACCAAGACTATTGACAATATTTTTTTTAAGACGAAGAACAATCTATTAATATTAAACAGGATATATAAGAGTAAACTTATTTAGGTAGGCCTGCAAACACAAAAAAAAGACTGACAAGCCCACCTATCATATACTGGGAGGAAGAAAAAAAAAAAGCTATTCGGCCACCCTTTCTCTCACGTTCCCTATCCCCACTCGGTCTAAAAGGCGGGCCGCTCGGCTAGCAATAGGGAGGCTCTGGACATTATGAAAAATATTGTCCTGGGATTCACTCCCTAAATAGGCCAATCCATCTGTCACTACCTTAGCCTCCATGGGGGAGAATTGGATGATTACCAGGGATTTTCCTTTGAAAGCCTCAACCCTTGATCTCCAGTACCACATAGTCCACAAAACATGGTTGTCTTTGTCAAGTAAGTCAACAACGACCTTCGAGTCGTTTCCACTACAATATACTCATAGCCCCGATTTAGGCAGGCGGAAAAACCCACGACTAAGGCACACATTTATGCTTGCAAATTGGTGCCTCATCAGTAACCGCTAGAAGCAAAAACAAATTCCCCTCCACTTCTTCTAGAAACTACTCCTCTTGAGAGCCCCGGGTTGCCATGTGCTAAGCCGTCCGCATTTAGCATGACCCAACTAGCGGGGGTCTTGGTCCATTTGACTACTTTGATGGAGCGCCTTTTTAGAGGCCCTAAGGAGATGCTCAGGTCCTACATAAGCAGATGGGCTGACAGGTTGTTAGCCTTAGGGGGTGGGAGAGATGGGGCCAGGTGTTGAAGGCACTTGTGTATGTGCAAAGAGGTTTTGTTGGGATTTATAGAAATATCTTCAAACCGCTTTGCGTTCATCTCATTTCAAAATTCTCAATAAATAAGGCTTGGAAGTAGCCCTTTCATGATTGAAAGTTTGTCCCCCTTCGCAGCGTCCCTCCATCATGAAGAAGCTCGAAAGAGGATTGATTAATCCCCTAAGAGAGGCAAATCAAACGGAAGCTGAAGTGGGGCCATACCTATGCCGCCGGTCGCTTGATACGAAAAAAAAAATATAGAGGGAATGACTCCTAATATGGAAAAAAAATACAATGTAGAAGAATTAAATCTCGGCAAATATAGAAGGATATTGAATCTTTCCTAATATTCATGGAGGAATATTAATTTTTTCCTAATATGCATGGAGGGAGATTAAATCATTCCTAATATACCCCCTTAAGTTTTTAACATGGAGATCTGTAATGCCCAACTTGTGAAGAAGGTGATGACAGTGATCTCGATGATCTCGACCAACACCTTTAGTAAAGATGGTTGCAAGTTTGATTGATAGGTATGTAAGAAGTGTGGAGAATCTCAGTAGTAACAGTTTTTCACACAATATGACAATCAATCTTTATATGTTTAGTCCATTCGTGAAAACGAAGACTATTGGCAATATTTTTTTTTTTCAAGACGAAAAGCCATATATTAATATTAAAGAGGATATATAAGAGTAGACCTCTTCAGGTAGGCCTGCAAACACAAAAAAAAAAAGACCCACAGGCCCACCTATCATATACCGAGAGGAAGAAAAAAGAAAAGCTATTGGACCATCCTTTCTCTCACGTTCCCTATCCCCACTCGGTCTAAAAGGAGGGCCGCTCAGCTACCAATAGGGAGGCTCTGGACATCACGAAAGATATTAGTGTCATGAGATGGGGCCAGGTGCTGAAGGCACTTGTGAATGCGCAAAGCGGTTTTGTTGGGATTTACAGGAATATCTTCAAGCTGCTTTATGTTCCTCTCATTCCAAAATTCCCAATAAATAAGGCTTGGAAGTAGCCCTTTCATGACTGAAAGTTTGTCCCCCTTCATAGCACCCCTCCATCATGAAGAAGCTCGAAAGAGGATTGATTGATCCCTTAAGAGAGGCGAATCAAACAGAAGCTGAAGTGGGGCCGGCCATACCTGTGTCGCCAACACGCCAGATACGAACAAGTGATTCAGAGATTCTCGGTCTAGGTTGAAGACATAAAAACAACAGACACATTTCGAAGCTAGGTGAATGCCCTTGGTTTAGAGTCTGGCCTCGACAGGCACTGCTCCATGGAGTAGCTGCTAAACGAACAAAAAGATTTTAGGTGGTAGCTTCGTGTGCCAAACCGAATAGGCCCATGCTTTATGCTCTCCCGCAGATCTAGAAAGGCACCAGGTAGATTTAACATTGAACTTCTTGGAGGGGGACAATGACTAAATCTTTCTATCTTCCTCATTAAATGTACAAATACGTTCTTCCGCTATGTGATCTACTATAATTTGAGGCATAAGAGATGAGATGGAAGCCTGAGGAAGCAAGCCATCAAGACCCAATACATCCTTCACTTTCATTTTCATTTCGAGTTAAGAATCGGGAATCAGACATTGGGCCCAGGAGCTTAAGGGGCCCATCCCTCTCCATTCATCTGACCAAAGAGAGACGTATCCCGTCCTCACCTACCATCTGCTACTGGCAGTTATAGGAGCGAACTTACATATTTGTTTCCATAGCACTGAACTTGAGGGGGCATATGTACCGTTGATCTGGGATGGAGAGTCGAGCTTGTATTTGGCTTTAAAAAATTCCACACAAAGACTCCTGCTGTTGAAGAAAACTGACCATGTCATTCTTATTCGAAGACTCTTCATAATATCTTTTATCCTTTTGTTTCCCAATCCACCTTCCAATTTTGGAGAAGAGATGCTAGCCCACTACTTCTAGTGAAGTTGTTTCCTACCCTGGTCCTATCCCAGAAAAAGTTTGCGAAGGACTTCTGCATAGCTCCTAGAACCTGGGAAGGAACCTTGGACACTGCTAGGGAATGAATCAGGATGCTCCCCAAGACATGGTTGATTAACACCCAGCGACCTACTTGGGAGAGACAACTTCCTTGCCAGCTTGTTGCCCTATGCTAGATTTGTTAATTAAAGCCTGGAAAAAGGGAACACATTGTCTACCTTTGAAAATGGGAACATCGAGATAGCGAAAAGTCACAATGAAGGGAAGCTTAAAGGGTAGAGTATTGTCATAATGAAGTTGCATTGGTCGAGGGTGGTTGACATTGAAATCATAAAGGAGTGATTTAAACGAAATAAGTTTACAAGCTACATATGGCATGATATTTAGCTAGCCTCGGTGGAAGATCTTGAAACTGTCAGCCATTTTTGTTTTCCAAGAAATAGGGCATTGACCAAGCACCATGAAGTAACTTGTAGTTGATCGATGGGTCTTAGAGTAACTGGATCGATCGAGTCACAATAAGATAGTTGGAGAGAACGACAGAAGGCAAAATGATTCCCTTGCCAAGAGAGGATTTGAGATCTCAAAGTACTCAAATGACCGCATGATAATAAAGTTAGTGTGGACTGTGCATGAATTGACTGAGGATGTTGACCGCATAAATGATGTCGGTGCAAGTGAGGGTTATGTAAATGAGACATCCAATGATTTTCCAATATGTACTGGGATCTAGAAGAGGTGTCTCATGGTCTTCAATTAAGCGCAAATTTAGCTCTAAAGTACAAGTGGCAGGTCGAGCCCCAACATGGCCACTATCTTTGAGGACGTCGAAACTATATTTTCATTGATTTAGGAAAATGTCTTTCTGAGAGCGAGCCACTTCAATTCCTAATAAGTATTTTAATGGGTCAAGATCTTTAATATAAAACTTGTTATGAATGAATGACTTTAAAGCTAGTGATGGCAATGTTGTCACTTCTTATCAAGATAACATCATTGACATAGACAATGACCGTGGTAAAGTGAGTGCCATCTAAATGAGTGAGTAGTAAATAGTTTTCTAATAATTGACAATATCTTGCTTAATTCACTGTAGATAAGAATTTTTCAAATCAGTTTCTTGATGTTTGTTTGAGATCATAGATAGATTTGTCGAGACAACAAATGCGTTGCTCCTCATTTCTAGAAAATCCACAGGGATCATCATATATACTTCCTAATGAAGGTCTCTATGAAGGAAGATGTTGTTGACGTCTAATTGATGGAGTGCTCAATGGCGAATGATAACTACATCTAGGAGACAGCAAACAGTGGCCACTTTGGCAACATGTGTAAAAGTTTCATGAAAATTAAGACCCTCAATTTGATTTTATCCTTTGGCCGCTTAGCATGCTTTAAAGCATTCAATAACTTCGTCAACATGGTACTTAATTTTGTATACCTAATTGCATCCAATAACGTTTTTGCCATGTGGTAAGTATTGTAAAGTCCATGTTCCATTTTACTCTAATGCCTGAATATTTGTTGCCATGCTTCATAGCAATAAGGAAGTTTAACAGCTTCGGGAAAGAATGTAGGCTCATAATGTGAACATAAAGTGGTGAGCAGTTGTAGACACCCCACCTTAGCAATAATGCACATTTTCTTAGACCACGTGACATGACTTGTGAGCTTGAAAAATCTTTAAGAATGTTGCCAAACCAACCCATAAAACCCAACCAAAACCATAATAATGCTCAGCGGGCATAACTAGGCTGATAATTTTGCATATAATTTGTAGTACAAACCATGATTGGGGTGAAATATTTCATCCCCTAGACCACTCATATTGGACAGTAGTGGCCCACCATATATTCACTACCATCACTAATCTTAATTGGACCACAAGTCGGGCCCATTTCAACAAGCCTATATAAGGAATAGGGGGCTTAAGACCCACTTGTTAGTGCACTTATTTGTGACATACTAGTGCACCTTATTTATCAATCACATGAGTCTGTGTCTTTGAGAGTCGGTTGAGCCTGAAGAAGCTGAAGACTGAAGGCACATGAAGACAAAGCTGCATTAAGGAGAGAAGAACAAGTATATCAGAGGTGCCTTGGTGAGCCTAACCCCTTAGAATCAAAACAAGCTTAACCTCTAAATGACTTTGACTTAGTAGGTAATCTCTTAGTCATCTTCATTAGCCTTAGGATTCCTAAATGAACCCTAACAATGTAAGGCTTTAAAGGCCCCAAGATGTTGTAAACAATCTAGCTCAAAAAAGCAGTTTTTGAGTCCTGTTGATCCTATCGACGGATCTGTCGATCCTATTGACAAGGCAGTCCAACATCTTGCAAATCTATCTGGACCCTATCGATCCTATCGACAGTACTATCGATCCTATCGGTGGATCCGTCGATCCTCTCAACAAGGCAGTCTAGCAACTTACAAATCTATCTGGACCCTATCGATCTTATCGACGGACCTATCGATCCTATCGATAAGGCAGTCTAGTGTCCTTGATGCATATGTGTCTGGACATGTACGATCCAATCTATGACACCATCGGTCCTATTGAAGGGCAGGTTGATTGATCCTATCTTCAACCCATTCCCACTACCTTGGCACTTCTTAGGTACATCTACAAGGTTGGTGATCAAGGAAGGAGAAGAAGATCGACTTCAAAGATCGTGGGAGCACAAGAGAAGCGTTTTCAGGATTGAAGATGCATCTCAAGAACGGCGCAACAAAGGGGCTCAATCCGACCACCAAGTAAGGGTCTTTTGTAAGAGTTCATTCATGCTCAATCCTTGTGTAGGCTTGAATATGAGAGTTTTAATTTCCAAACTCAAACTAGGTTCTTGTGTAGGACCTTAACCCTTGTGTAGGGTCTAAATTGTCAAGTTTCTAAGGGGAGCCATCAGACATAGGTGAGTACGTGCGTAAGTCCTTATATAGGCCTCTGGTGGGAGTATACGTAGGTCCTTGTGTAGAACCGGGATTATTGTTAGCCTAAGAAACCATTGTAAGTCTCTTGTGTAGGACTGAAGGGTTAGGAGGAACTTCGTCAAAACTCTAAAGTTGGGAGGAACCTTGCTTAAACTACTAGGTTGAGAGGTGAACCTGATTTAAAACCTTCATAGTGAAATTCGGTGTACTCATGGGTTGGGTACGACAACTGGGAGTGGAATAGGGAAACCGAACCACTATGCATCGTTGTGTTTGTTATTGATTCTTAAGCAAAATTCTATTCGTGCATTGTTGTTTTAATTGGCAATTTATATGAATGATTGAATGAATTGAATGTTAGGCACCTAGTTGATTAATTCACACACAAGTTGTATTTTTACCCTTAGACTAGTTGCTCGACAGTTATATCTTTTGTAGTCTTTGTGATTGGACTCACTTGACTTGGAAGCCATGTGTTAATTACTAAATTTAGTTTAATTGTTATATTAGTTTAAATTAGGCAAGAGTTTTTGAAGTGGTCCTATTCACCCCCCTTTAAGACTTAGCTATAATTCTAATAACACTGTTAAGCTTTCGCGTATAGCGTATTAAGGCGTCGTGTGAAACCCCCCTTATATGCAATTTCAATTGGTATCAGAGATGGTTACTTTGATAGAGCAAGTGTGAGTTGCTCTTGAAGGACTTAACCGTCTAGAGTAGATCCAAAGGGGCTTTAGCACTACGTCTACTTAAGAAGGGAATTTGAACCTAAAAGATAAATCTATTGCTTTGGATGATCCTTATGGGAACAAGAGAGGTTTTGAGCCTAATAGTCATATTTGTGTAACTTCCTCATTTCCTTCAGTGATCAATATAGACTCTAGTGCCTCGGGGAGTAAATCTAAATCCTTTCCTGTGTAATACTCATGTGAAAAAGTTGGGCACTTTAAATTTGAATGTGTGAATTTAAAAAGGCCTGCATCCACCTCAGTCCCAAACCATACAGTTAATTATGTTGCGACCAGAAGAATGAAACAACGCATGAAGGGTCTTTATAGAAAATCACTGGAGAAAAAAGAGAAGATTCATATCCCCTCCTAAAATGACAAATCCTATGAGGGAGTTGATTAAGCTTATTGCCCAACTAAATGTGAAAACAAAGAATACGTTGAGTTGTGGCAATGCTAATGTAGGTAGGACCAATATAGTTAAATCTCCTACCGAACATAGATCTCCAACTAGGAGTTCACCTAAGAGAGATACGTTCAATGAAAAAAAATCTCTCCTGAACATAATTCGAGTCCTAAGAATCTCACATCCAGGTGGGTTGTGAAGAGGGATGGTGACTTGGGAGGTCAATTTGAGCTAAATAGTTGAAATATGAGGAGTAAGCCTCATAATTGAGCTAATAGTTAAATCAGAAGATTTTTGCCTCTTTAATTCTGGATGCTATAGGAAAATCTGAGGATTTTAGCCTCTTTTCTGTGCATTTAGGCATGTTAGAGGATTCAAGCCTCATTAGCCCACCTTGATGGTTTAGCCTTGCTTTCTTTTGGTATCTTAATTGTTAAATTGTCATCTACTTACATTACCATAATCTTGCTGAATTATGTGCTTAATTGTATGTTAATCTTTGTTTGGTCATGTGCTTAAAAAGGTATATCTTATGTATGACCATATTGCATGATCATCCTTCCTTAAATAGTTGAATATTTTAGATGACCATATTTTTTGTCATTGATGCTTCAGGATTATCTTAGAATGACTATTTCGTGCATGATCACCTATACTTAGATAGGAAATTCTGTTTAAGTGATCATGTGAATGTAAGCTCCATGTTTTAATATTCATGTACCCCTTTTCTTTTTTATGTTAGCATGTACTTATAGTTATAATTGTAGACATTCCAATTTCTTCTTTCAAAACTTAATTGATATATCATTAAGGGGGAGAGATTACTTTGTCAATTAATAACAAAAAGGGGGAGAAAGATCAACTCCCACCAAAACAAGTTTCATTATATTTTGTTGGATTTTTTGTTTGTTTTGTAAGGAGTTGGTGGGTTATGGGGGAGCAATTGAGGAGGAGCCTCACCGGTTTCATATCTTAGTGTATTTGAGTTGTATTTTTTTTTTTTTTAATAAAATGTATTTAAGTTGTTTTGGTAAGTTAGGTTTTTTATGTCACGTAATTGACAAACGGGGAGATTGTTAGTGCACTTATTTGTGACATATTAGTGCACCTTATTTGTCAATCATGTGAGTCTGTGTGTTTAGGAGTCGGTTGAGCCTAAAGAAGCTAAAGACCGAAGGCACATGAAGACAAGCTGCATCAAGGAGAGAAGAACGGGTATACGCGACCTGATTGTCTAGCCACCAACGCAGCAGTGATCAGGCGATTTGTGAAGGAAAGGGTTAGTCCTTTTGATCAGTTCTTTTTTCCTTGAGCCAAAGACTTTTCTTTTAAAGGTGATTGTGGTCCTCAAGTTTCTCAATAAAAGAAGAATGGAAGGTTGGAATCCAACTAAAAGTGTTAAACTGTCGAATTTTATTGATTAGAATTTTTAGATTACAATAGACAAGAAATAAAATAATAAAAGTAGAGAAAAATGAATAAAAGGTAATCACTTGTAATTGCCCTGTATGGATAAATAATCAAGAAAGATGGTCATTAGGATGTCACCTGTGTGATCTCCCAAGTAAGGACTTAGTTCATTAGGGATCAAATGACGATGGTCATAGATATTTACACTACTCTTTATGACACACTGCTATGATGGCATTAGATAGTAGTGGACTAAACTAAGATCTAAGCTTAACTCCAAACTTTTTGCGGCGAGGGCTATAAAGAAGGGGAGAAACTAAGACTAAACTAGGGTAGACAGCGTTGCAATGTGATAGATAATATGCGTGTCTTGGCAAGGGCCTCGAGTTCTTCTTCGAATGTTGCTTATATAAGCTCGGAGAAGTGATAGCTAGGCCAAGATTTCCTTGTTAGTCCTTAAACGTTTGGTCCACCATGTACTCTGATGATCTAGATTTTATGCGTCATAACGATCCGATCTCCTTCTAAAGTGACTTGCTTCCATTTTACCACCTCTAATCCATTATCTTTGTGAAATCACTAATTATCTCTTGAAAATCTCCCATTTAGGTATGCTTTTGTGAGACAGTATGGTCGATCATGTGTTGGATTATAAGATATCCAGCATTGGCAGGTCTTTATGTAGCCTCCTGCATACGCTAGAGCATGACATGTGCCATGCTTATGACAACCACGTGTCATCTAGGTAGGGTCCCTTGCTTTTCGTTGCCAATGTGCATATGGCCTTGAATCATTCTTACTTTTAGCGGGTAACGTGTTACCAACAGATGTGGATGAGAAGATATCCTCGGGACACAAGTAGGATTTCATTCGTCATTCTTACGTAGTGCCAACAAGTGGCAACCTCTTATTGGACAATGTAGATTGGGACATGGCATGTGTAAAAAAAATTAAGGTAAGATCACACACATTAAATGTAGTAGAACATATGGAAGACTATAGGGTGGTAGAGTACTATACAATAGTTTCTCTTCGTAAACCTTAGCTCTTCTTTATAAATATATTATATTCTAAAGAGAGAGGTGTAAAGAGGGCCTTGACATCCTTAGCCCTCCCTAGTTTATCACCACATTAGAGAGAAAGCGATCAAGTCAAAGAGAGAGTGAGAGAGTAAGAGAGAGAGAGGAGAGAATTTCATCTTTTCCTCCCACTTTGCATCAGGTGTTCCACATGTGGGTACACCTAGGAGGCTCTATGAGTCTCCCTTCCACCACTCTAAGGACTAATGTATTGGCTCTCAACTTTTCCTTCAGTTGGAGATATGGTAGAGACCTTTTCATTTCAAGGACCATCACTAGCAAATCAATGGTTTTTTGGCAACGTCTGTTAGTGTCCCTTGATATACATTGATATGCCATCCTCTAACAGTTCGAGCTTTTAGCGCAATCGGTTAGTAACATGGTATCAGAGCAGGACGTCTGGTGTTCAAGTCCCAGGGTTTGCAAAATTCATCCCCTTGATATATATTGTTCTGTCGTTCCCTAACAGCTCGAGCTTTTAGCGCAACCGGTTAGTAATAACGTCAACCTAAGGTAATTTTAGTTCTTCAAATTATATTTTTCCATTCTAAGAATTTTGACAAATGCCAAATGGGGATCCTTAGGCTAAATAACATAGAATCTAGATTTTGAAGAATCTTAAATTCTATTTTATTTCAAAAATCTTAGTTGATTTTTTTTTTTTTTTTTTTTTTTTTTTTTTTTTGTCTTAAAAGTTGAAAAAGGTGAGAGCTCGCCACCAGTAATTTTGTTAAAAAGTCCTAATAGATGGTGCAACCAAACTCACCCTAAAATCATATATGACATAATAAGGCTAGTATAGGTTTTCATTCAAGTATGGTTTCATTGAGAAGGGAGAGGACAGCAGCCTACCGAAGAGTGCTTGATCGAGGCTCTTGTTTTCTAGGTACTCATAAACGAGGAGCCGCTTAGCTCCCTCGATGCAGCATCCGTACAGCTTCACAAGGTTTCGATGTTGGACGGCAGAAATGGCGGCAATCTCTGCTATAAACTGACTCTTTCCTTGGCAAGATGTTATCGAGAGTTGCTTTACAGCCACTATACGCCCGTCTAGTAACGTGCCCTGTAGTTCAAATCAGATCAATTAGTTTTCTTACAAGCATTTTTCCATTTGGGAATTGTAGTAGTACAACAAAATATGTACGAAATTTTGCAAAAAAAAAAAAAAAAGAAAAGAAAAAGAAAGAAGGAAAATGGGTCTCAACCTAAGGACATGAATGGTTTGGGTAATCCAGACTACTGATTTGATATGCAGCATTAAAGATGGCTGATGACTCAAATATCATTCAAATTAGAAGATCCCAATTGTTTGATCATTGGACTCTGTTACATTGAATGTGAACAATTGCTGTGTTTTTTCCGTACCATCTTTTTGTAGGTTACCTATCAAAGGCTTAGGATTGTTCCATCAGGGAGTGGGTATCCCTCATCTGTAGCTGGGCCCCAAATGCACGAAATCACGACACTAAGGCTCGGGACTATTTAAATCTTCTGATCTTTGTAGTTAATTTACATACAATAAAAGCAAACTAACCTTAAAAACGGGCCCAAATCCTCCCTGGCCCAGCTTATTTGCAGGACTGAAGTCTTTGGTGGCAGCCTTCAGTTCCCTGTGCCTGAAAATGTGTGGTTTGGAAACCATTCCTAGAAATTCTGCAGATACACATAAAAAAGGCAGGTTGCATTCATCCATTCACTTTAATCCCATACACGGGCTTAGAAAATTTTGTAACATTTTGCAGTCCCAAGTTCTATTTATTTTGACTGCTCATTGGATTTGAATGTCTTTTTTAGCAATCACAAGAAAGAAAAAATATATTAAGGAAATAAAAATACACCCAGTTGAACAAAGTTGAACCCAATGAATGGGATTGGCGCATTTAGCATGTGTTTGGATGCACTATTAAATTGAATTGCAATCAATCATCTAATAAAGTGAAAAGCATCATATTTTAGTTTCCTTAACATTCATATTGAGGATCTGGGCTTTGAATTGTCATTTCTCTTGCTAAGATAGAACGCTTGCAATTCAATTGACTTGTGCATCCAAACACCGAAGTAGGCCACATTTGGATTTTCCCACTTAGCAAAGAGGGTTTGATAGGCTAGCACCAAATCTTCTGGTTTGGAAAAACACCAACCGCGATTCGGTGGTAAATCCAACCGTACCTTTACTCTTGAACTGTACTATGTTACTTGAACATTTCTGAAATTTCACTTTTGTTGTCTTTTTAGTTATTTACAAACATCGGAATTACCTTCATCTTCATCAACACTCAACCTTTTACTCCTTTTCCAAATCAAAACTACAAAAATAGATAGAATGCTCAGAGCAACAGAAACCAAAATTCCAACAACCAAAGCATTCTTCTTCTTCTTTCGTCTTGGTTCGAAATCTGGACAGGAACTCAACACGATTAGTCAATGTTGAACTTTTAGATACACTACAATGCACTTTTAGAGGAATGCTACAAGTGGACCTGCCTGCGGTTATTATGACGGTTGATTTGGTGAGCCATCACGTAGATGGTCCATAGATAGGACTATTGTAGCCATCCAATTAGTAGTGGTCAAATCACTAATTCACTATGACTTCTAGGCAATACTATGCAACTTTTGGAAAAGACTTAAGGCATGAGTGTATAAGAAAATCAGTTTGGTCTTATAGTAGAGTGGTCTACCAAAGAAGTTATTTGCCGACTTAGACAATCGATGGATAAATATAAGGAGAAGAAGAGGAAGTATCTCCACATGGTCTTTATTGATTTCGATAAAGCTAACGATAGATTCCTTAGTTAATCTCGTGAGTACTAGACAAGAAAAGAATGCCAAAGGATATATTGACATGATTCAAAATATGCACAATATAGCAGTAACAAGTGTGAGGACCACAAGTGGAGAGACAAGTGAGTTTTCAATTACTATACGTATGCTCCACAGGTCGTCATTAAGCTTGTATCTCTTTGCCTTTGTTATGGACAAGTTAACAAGACATTTGCCAAAAGAGATCCTCATGGTGTATGTTATTTGCAAATAACAGTGAACTAACTGTTCAACTCCTTCCTGCATTCGTTTTCGATTTAAATACTTCTCCACGAAATTTTAGATTTCTTAAATTTTAATCAACCTGATTGTGTCTTATATACCTCACGTTAAAATCATCGTTATCCTCACACTTACTCCTTAATTAATTCTAATCAACAGTTCACGGACAACAGGATCGACCAACTGCGGAATCGTAAAGTTTGTTGTCCAGAGTCCAAGCTCTGTATGATTGTGGTGGTCGCCCACGTAACACACTGACTGGCACACCCAAGCAACGTACTGATTGTTTTATTTTTATAGTGGAAAGTTTTTTTAATCAACTAAAAAGGTACACGTCACCTTTGTTCTTTGGTGTAGTCAATCCTCACTCGATCATGTTCAATCTCCCAGATTTTTCTTTTCGCAGTCCGGATTTTCGTACACCCATATCCCTCTTTCTTTTCTGAACTGTTGGATAGACTCCCCTCCTTCATTCTTTTCTACACGGAAAACCTCTTTTATGTGATTATCAATATTACGGCTGTTGATGGAGTGGCATGGCAGAAAATGATTTATGTAACCGGCCTCAATTACTTGGGATAAGGCTTAGATGATGATGATGATTTTTGGCCAATGATTCATCCATGAGACAAAACCACCAAACAACCAGTTGCAATTACCATCCCCGATCACCACATTTACAGTTGGGATCACACTACATAGAATTTCTATGAAGAGCATCGGGCAATAACGGCATTTCTCTAATTAGTCCTATTATACGATCAAACTTCAATTAAAAAAAAAAAAATCTTTAAATCTTACTAGGAGTAACATGGATGGCTGAGACGGCAGGTCCATAAGTGCCCGGAGAAGGTATACAGCAAGTCCCCTTTCCAGCCCAAAGGAGATGAATTTCAAGAACGTTTTTGTATACCATAACCCATTGTTCCTTCTCAATGGATCTGTTGACAAAACCTGCTTCCTTTTTTATATCAAAGTCTTTCCATTCAAGTTTACCCTGCGCCATTAACTTAGCTTCAAAACTAATAGAAATCGATGTCACAATCAATTCAAAAATTCAAAAATAGAATTTTGATTGGAACAAATGGTAATTCTTATGTTTGGAACTCTTTGCAATTACATGGAATTCAAGAAAACATCTATACCTTGATCGTTGGATAATGCATTGAAAAGGAAAATAAAAGGATAGTTTATGACTATAATAATCAAAGAGTTTTGCTTAGATCACATAATCTCAGACGGACACGAATTGCTTAGAAACGAGGCAAATCCAAAACCCAAGTGGAACACACAATAGGAAATGGTGGGAAAAATTGAAAATTTCCCAGGATCCACCGTCATGTTTGTATTCCATCCAAACCATTCATAAGGTTATCCCCACTGTGATGAACTGAAAACAAAAAATAATATCTTGATCTAAAACTGATGTTGCCCCATGAAGGTTTCAATTGTGAGACTTCCAATCCCCACTGTTTCATGTGGCATGCCCCACTTCAGTTTTGGATCAACCTCATTTTTAAGTGACATGAGTGGGCAAAACCAATGGGCAGAGTAGATTTCTCATGGACATCACAGTAGGCCCACGTAGCTTCTGCCTCCCAGAACTTGTAGGCGGGGAACAGACAATTCCCATCCATTTGAGACATGAAACAAGAGGGCCCTGCTGCATGGATGATCCAACCCATTATGCCAGCCAACACTCATCTTGCCAATTTTCAGAAACCAATCAACATTTCACTTTTCTTAAATGTTTGGCCTACCAAATTTAGGCCAGATTATCTACATTGGGTCCCACCTGATGGATGCGTCGAATGTCCTACACATGCCAGACTGGCATGTGTTTGCATGTAGGATCACTTGTCGTGGGTCTATCAAACATATGGGATTTGAGTATGAAACAGGAGCTTACAAACTTAGGAAAATGTCCTAATACAATACCTGAAGATAAATATTGAAAATGCGCTTTCCAAGGCTCTCCCAAGTTGGTGAATCTGGAAATTCCGTCTCTGCAAATTTCAGGTTTACAGTGTAGTTTCCGTTTTCGAGCCCCAGACCATAATATCTCAGCGATCCTGGTGATATCCTTGCGTATTCGACCAGCCATGAGTTGGTTGTATTCGGAACATCCTTAGTGTGCCTGTAATATTTGCCGTTGCCGTCATCATCAAACATTCCAACATTGCTGACGGCCCACTTCTCTTTGCTGGCTACCTTAAAGGATGCTGGGCCCAGAGGTTCATTGTCCCCCTCATACTCTGTGTCGTTAATTTTCATCAGGGGTCCACCGCACCTGATCGCAAATGAAGAATCTGTAGATCGATGGAACAGTGGGACACTGATCAGTGCATAGCATATTCGAAGGATTGTTTATGTACAGTGGTACAGAGATCTTTGGATCATTATCAGATCTTGGAGATCATCGACTCATTGGATGATCACTGTTAGATCATGATCTGAACTGATCTTTTCAATGAACATGGAAGATCCAATACAGAAAATGAAAACATGATTTCCAACACCAACACTATAATTGGTGGGCCTCAATCCAATAACAACACCTTTTAGATTATCCAAATCATTTCATCAGATACAAACATTGATAAAACTGTCCTCCATTCGAGCAATTAGGATAATCCAACTAGCGTTATTTTGAGGCCATTGCCCCTTTATGGTGAGTAACACATGATGATCTATATGGTGGGTTCAACCTGATGCATGGCTTGGATGTCATACACGTATAAAGTTTAGATGTGAAACCGTATGTAAAGGTGCAGCAATCCTCTGATTACTTTCAAGTGTTATATCATAACTATAAGTAAACCACATGAAAGTGGATTGTCTGTGACCCTAGGCACAGAGATATTCCAGTGCCCAGAGCTGTGTGGGGCCCACAGGAATGTCTGTGAACAATCCACTCCATCCACTTGTTTTGCAAGGCCACAATAGCTCATGAATCTAAAAATCAGGCAGATCCAAAACTCATGTGAGTCATAACACACGAAACAGTGGGGATTGGACACCTGGGGGTGAATGAAGTTTTGTATGAGGATGATATTTGTACCTACTGTTTATCTGAGTGGTAATAACCCAATGAACAGTTTGGATGGAATATAAACATCATGGTCGGCTCAAGGAAGGTTTCAACGTTCGACGTATCCGTTCCCACTGTTTCATTTGGTGTGGCCCACCTGAGGTTTGAATCTACTTGATTTTTAGATTCCCCTCCTACTGTAGTCTTTCAAAACAGATGGAAGAATGGATTGGCTGTGGACATCTTTGTGGGCCCCACAGGCACAGGTATATCTCTGTGTACGGGGTCACATGCTATCTGATTCCGAACCATATTCACCTAAAGAAACAATAAGAACAGGAAGCACCCACGTTTTATAGGACAGCGATCTCATGCCTTGGGGGCCACTGTACTGTGCACATGTAGCCAATGTGGACGAGATCTGAACCGTTCGTTCAGCTGTTGCAGTAGTGAATAGGGCTAGAGACCAAGCATCACATTGATTGGATGATACAAAATAACTAACTTCATGATGAACAAACATGGACAGAATAAGGGGGAAACAGGATTACGATCCATCATACTCAATGAGAAAAAGTACATTGATCAGACAGCCAGGATTCCCCAGAAAGACATTTCTGGTTGATGGCAAAATCAATGATGGATGAAGCAGATAACTATACATACATGCCAAATGTACAGTAAAGATATTGGGCGGACGATAACTCCCAATGCAAAAAGGCGCATAGGACCACTACCCCATTTTCTTATTATGTATATATGAAAAAAAGAAGATTATCTATTGATATAAATGGAAACGATGGCTTACAGATTGGAGAGTTCCGATAGCATGGAAAGCTTCGCTGAAGACAATTCATGCTTAAAGGCAAACCACTGAATGCACAAGAAAAATGACTGTTAAATAACGGCCATTATAAGATGGAACTACAGCCATTGATTACAGAGGCTGTCTAGTTGGCTTAACCAAGAAGCCAAAATGCAACATGGATAAAATCAATGCAGGAAAAGGTGGCGGCTGTATTCAGGTGGCCAGGTATATGAGAGATAATGTTGTGAACCAATGTTTCTCTCTCTCTCTCTCTCTCTCTCTCGGTGAACCAATGCTTTTATTACCTTGACTCATTTAAAAAACAATGACATTGATAATCACCTGCTGTTAGAACTATCAAATACGAAATTATTAGCCACCAAGTTCCTGCACGCAAGGAGAACAGTGTGAGTATCATCAACAATGTTGAAAGAAAAGTTCTCTTATGATGCACATTTAAAAATGTATGTCCTAATCGAGGTTGTTTTCCAGTGGGCCATCAGGGTCATGCACCAAAATTACAGTAATTGGGCAGTTCTGACTCTCCAACTGCTCTACATTTTTCATTTTTCCTACCAAGTGCCTTTTGAGTGATCATCCCTTTTGAGATCACAATCCAAGTCGCTTTATCTTTTGGGGGGCCCACCAAATAATCAGTCCTGATTGGTGTATAGACATTCAAAATGTAACCTAGAAATGTTTTCGAATATTTTGGACATTATAACTTTAAAACAATTTTTATATTATGAAAAGAAAGAAAGATGGTTACGACTTCCATCCTAACCCTGGAAATGTTACGCAGTCAACATTTAACTGTGTAAAACATTAAACATTGTTTTACATGTACAAAAAAATGGTGGTGAAAAGATGAAGGTTTGTGCTTCCTCAAACATACAAGTTTAAGCCGTCGTCTGTAACCCAAGATGGAAAGCTTCCTGATAATTGATTGTATGATAAATCTCTGCAAATTATATATATATTAAAAAAAAAGAATAAGATGACCTAAACATTGAATGTAATATAACATTTATCAGACGAACAGGCACCAAGTTATACATTAAAATCACTATCTTTGGCATAGAAACAAATTATCTCTGTTGTTGAAGAACAATGGAAATTTAGCAGCCACAACTCCTACCTACATAGATAAAGCTAGTTTAATTTTGACTGTAAGAAGCTTGGGATAACACAGGACCTGCGACAACACTCTCTACTGCTATTAATATTTTGCAGCTCACTGAAACAAAAAAAATCTTGTATGTGGGGTCTCATTCCCCATAAGGCCACCGATAATTATGATGTGGAACCATGGGCCACCAGTCAGCAGTAGCCTGTTGATGTTCAAAATTCAAGTGGATTTCTCTGTGAAAACATGGTACTTTATGGAGACAAAACCAACCAAAGAATTCTTCACGATTCAATCATTTACATAAATCAACTGCAGAGATGGCACGGAAATGTGATCCCATGTTATGTCTAAGGTTGCATTTCATTGAAATAACGAGTTCAATTCAAGTTATATTATTTCAATAGAAAGGAAATAATCAAATTGTAGTAACCTTCAAATTCATAGTCAAGTCCGGCCGAGAGAAAAAAAAAAATGTTGTATATTTTATTTTTGGTGCTCCCTAACTATTAATTTCCCCAAATTCCCTTCTCATACTCTTCTCCATAACAAGGTAAAAGGACTCAAATTGAAGTTATAATGTAATTTCAATGTGGGGTCAAAAACGAGTTCTTCGCCATCGATATTATAGAAAGTAAGGGGTGTTCAGATGGTGGAAAACCAAGACGTGAATATGGAAAAGTAAACAAGAATCCTCAGACCTTCATCTGAATGTTTGGGATCCCAGTTTTACGTGGATTCCATGGATGATCACATCGAATAGTCACCTCGTGTATTTTCCTTGCCTAGTGAAGATTTAAGGTCAGTTGGATTCCACCCCATATGAAACTTATTTTTTATTTATTTTTTTAAAAGTATGGACGTGAAAAAGTTACTTTTTTAAAGTTAAATTAGCTTAATAAGTACCTTTTTTGAAAGTAACTTATACCTTTAAAAGTTGCTTTAATCCATTGGCAAAAAGCTTAAACCTATTACTTTTCTGCTCTCTCCTTCTCTTTCTTTCTCATCTCCCCACATAATGAATAATCCATGTCAAAAGTGGTCCTGCATGATGCATGATGGACAACCCACAACGAACGTGGGGCCCACACAATGGATGGTCCATATATCAAAGGTGGGCTCCACATGATGGGTAGTGAAGATTGAAGGTGAGCCCCATATGATGGACAATTAACACTGAAGGTGGGCCCATATGATGAATGACCCACGTCAAGGTGGGCTTCATGTAAGTCTACAACCACCATTGATGAACCATCCATATCAAAGGTGGGCCCCCACATGATGGTTGACTCACATTAAAGGTGGGCCCCACACGATAGACATCAGAGGTGGGCTCCATGGATGGGAATGGACATTGAAGTTGGCCCCCACATGATGGATGGCCCACATCAAAGTGGGCCCCACATAATGGACAATCCACATGAAAGTTCGCCCCCTAATGATGGATGATCCACATCAAGGTGGCCCCCAAAT
The DNA here is from genome assembly GCA_003013855.2 of Liriodendron chinense. Taxonomy (NCBI): domain Eukaryota; kingdom Viridiplantae; phylum Streptophyta; class Magnoliopsida; order Magnoliales; family Magnoliaceae; genus Liriodendron; species Liriodendron chinense. The sequence goes on along the minus strand of ML058328.1, from coordinate 1,203,158 downwards.
AATGGACAGTCTACATTAAAGTCCGCCCCCCATAACGATGAATGACCCACATCCAAGGCAAGCCCTGCATGATGGACGAACCACATTGAAGGAGGGCCCACATGAGGGACTATCCGCATCAAAAGTGGGCTCCACATGATGGGCAATGGATATTAAAGGTGGTCCCCACATGATGGATGACCCATATCTAGATGGGCCACATGAGGACAATCCACATAGAAGGTCAGCCCTAAATGGGCCACATCCAAGGTGGGCCTTGTATGATGGGCGGCCCACATCCAATGTCTACATGATGGACTGTCCACATCCTTGGTGGGGCCCACATCATAAATGAGCCTCGCATGGTGGATGTCCACATTGTAGGTAGGTCCCACATGCTGGATGGTTCACATTGAAGACGGGGCCAAGGTGGCCCAACATAATGAATCGTCCACATCAAAGGTTGGCTCTACATGATAGATGGTGGTTATCAAAGGTGGACCAAACAAACTTGAGTGATAAGCATTTATGTGATGTTATTATTTTTTTGCTAATAAACATGCTATGTTTATCAAACATGCCTGTTCCTTGAAAAAAAAAAGTAGAAACCAAGATAAGTTCCGGCAGGTAGTAAGTGGCCAAATGAGAACTAGTTTTCCAAGCTACTTTTTTTTCCTTTCAGACGGAGGAAATGTAGATTTTCCTTGAAAATTGATTTCATTTCAAGGTTTTTTTTATACCCAGACACCGAAATCAAGGTTTTTTTTATACCCAGACACCCCTCTTTAAGTTTCATTGGTCATTTCCACTTTATTAGGTCGTGTTTGCTTGTACGCCCAAGTTGATACTAGTATGTATTCCAACGGATCACTTATTGAATTGGGAAAATTAACAATTTTGCTTGACCAGGAAATGCGACTCCTTCAAGTTGTGGAACCGACTCTTCCCACCCCCTTTCCCGAGGTACTCTAAAAGTACTTATGCCTAGTATTGAACTATTCAAATCAACAGTCCATTCAAGTCCGGTCTACAAGCTTGGATATGATATGAGTAAGGTACCGTAGTCCGTATGGATGCACAAGTGGTTGGATTGTGGATATTTACATGGTTTGGAACCTGGAGGTGGCAGGGAGTTCTTTCCCTGTTTTTGCTACCATTGAATAGATTTCCATGGAAGCAGCTTCGACAGAAGTAGAAGCTCTCGATCCAGTCCAAAATCTAGGAGTGTAGAGCACTAAGATATGGGTCGAGAGCACCTTCCATCAGCCTACGGACGGCCCTGTAGTTTGGCCCCTAGGTGTTTGTTCCAATGCCAATCCTATTAGTTTTGGCCTTAAGGTGCGCCCACCAGCTGTTTGTTCTTTTGCTAGACCCCATTCTTTCGACCCTCATGATGTTTGTCAATTGCTTGGTCAGCCAGCCCTGTTTACTCCCATAGATAAACAGGTAGATGCCTTCCATAACCTCCCCCCATCCGACCCCCTGGGTCCCCTTAGGTGCGAGCAGATACGGTTGTTTACCTTGAGTCAGGTCAGGGAGCTCTTGGCCCTAATTCTCCTCTACAGCTCAATTCAGTTAATGGAAAGTTTGCCCACAAGTTGGCCTTAAAGGAGGCCGGTCGACTACAACAATGGGACGAAACTGTCGCGGATATGCAGCTGCTTTTTCAGCTAGTCTTCTGCAGGGCATATTAGGAGGAGGCTCTCCTTCAACCACCCTACCCCTCCTTTCCCAGGTAGAGGTATCAACGCCCAGTCAGTAGGTAGCAGTCCGCCGAAAGCCAGGGAGGATTTCTTGCCAATGCAACCTGAGGCTCGTCCAGTGACATCGACTTTGGTTGACTCGAGGATGGAATTTGTCAACACAGGTATATCTTCTCGCCCCTTGGAGCGGGATAAGAGGGGAGACTTTTCAGAGGGCTTGCATCTTGTAGTAGACCTGGCTCCTTTCTTTGGTGAGAAATCACAGTTCAGGGACTAGGGTGTGGTTCAGGTCAGCAGCATTGGTAATATTTTGTAGGGAAATGGCAGCAACAATGATCATACCTCTGTTGTATCAGAATCCCAACAGATGGCTCTCCAATTGGGTCACTGTGGAATAGATCCAGGAATTGATAGGGGATAGATCTAATCTTGCAGGTTCATTCAAGTTGGACCAGCAAGCAAGTACAGATCAACAATTTGAGGGCAGATTTACTCAAGCCAGGTAGCAGGCAGGCTTCAGTGGACTCGTATGGTAGACTGAGAAGACTCAAGCGCAGGGCCATGAATACAGGTTTTGTGACTAATGGATAATAACCTTGTTTGGAACACTCGAGGGTGAAAACCATTAGTGTAAAAGAATCAGAACCATGGATTCAGGCACATTAGTAATTTCAACCAGGGATTGTGGCCATTCTCAAAACCATGCTAGAAGAGGGTAAAAGAATCAAAACTAGTTTGAGACTGGGCTTCCATTCATCTATTTTAAATGCTACAGTGGCGAAAAAAATTGGATTTTCTTTAAATCTTCCCTGGTTGTAGATATCATTTCATCTTCTAACCAACTTATCTCTTTGGGTGTTGGCATTCAGGGGTGTTCGGGTAGGGTGACAGTTTTGGTAGTGTACACCAAGTGTTCTAAGATCCTGAGGAGGCAGCTTTGGTAGGACTTATGAAACTTGGCAAGAACCGGGCCGGGGCATTGGCTGTTTGCAGGGACTTCAATGCTGTGACAGGGCCTTTTGAAAGATTGGGTGGCCGAGCTCTAGACCAAGGTTGCTTCATGGAATTCACTAATGCTATCAATCTTACTGGGCTCATTGATGCAGGTTTCATTGGTAACAAGTTTACCTGGAGTAACAACCACGCAAGGCAGTCTCGTGAATGGGCTAGGATGGACCAGGCTTTGTGTAGCATTGATTGGTTTACTCATTTTACTCACTTCAAGGTTCAGCATCTTCCTAGGGTGAGTTCAGACCATGCCCCTCTACTGCTTTCCTTCCCAAAGAGTCAAAAGGCATCCCAAAGTCCTTTCGCTTTCAGCGAATGCGGATGGTACATGAAGCTTTCAAGAACATGGTGAAATCTGCTTGGGTGTGGGGTAGCCCATGTTCATCCTCCAAAGCAAACTAAAGAACCTCAAGCATGTGTTAAAAGCCTGGAACCAAGAGCTTTTCAGAATGTTTTTCAGAAGCTAAAGGAAGCTGAGGAGGAGCTTAATCGAGCAGAAGTGTGTGCTCAGGATTCCTCAGAGTTTCAAGACTAGATGCGGTTCAATGTTGCCGAGGAGTCCTTCATCCAGCTGGAGCTAATGGAGGAAGTGTTTTGGGAGCAAAAATTGAGGAACAAGTGGCTACAAGAGGGAGACCGCAACATGAAGTTCTTCCATAATATGTCAAATGAGCGTGCTAGGAAAGTAACTATTTTGGAAATCGGTCTTGTTCCAGGTGATAAAACTTCTAACCTGTCTATAATTAAAGAAGAGTTGTCAGCTACTTCTCTAAGTTGTTTGAGGCTGAGCAAAGGGAGCCAGTTGGTTATTTCCTGGATGCTATTCTGACCTGCATTTCAGCAGAGGAAAATGCAGCCCTGCTCTTGGAGCCTACTCTCAAGGAGGTGAGAATAGCAGTTAAAGCTTTACTAACGGATGGTGCTCCCAGGCCGAATGGTTTTTCAGGTGCTTTTTTTATTGGGTGTTGGGACACAACTCATGATTTTCTTGAAGCTATTCATTCTCTCTTTCAAGGTGATGCTATACCTTGTGCATTCACTTCTTCCCTTATCTGCCTCATCCCCAAATCCCCCTCACCAGCTAAGTTCTGTGACTTTTGTCCTATCAGGCTGTGCAACTATGTTCGATTTTTTTTCTATAGTCCTAGCTAACAGGCTGGACACTCTTCTTCCCAGGATCATTTTAGAAGATCAAGGGGCTTTTGTCTAAGGCCGCTCTATTCCGAAAAGCATTTCTCTTGCTCAAGATATCTTCTGGGATATTGATAGAAAAGTGCCGGAGGAAACATTCTCTTGAAGCTACTCCTGATAGAGTAGATTGGGGTTTCTTTTTAGAGGTGCTTCGGAAGTTCGGATTCAATTAATCAAAAGTGCATTCTCCTGGTAATAAAAATGCTGGAATAGTTGTTGGTTCTCAGTTATGCTTAATGGGGACCCTGTGGCTTCTTTAAATCTTCTCATGGTCTGTGCCAAGGAAATCCAATTTCTCCCAGCCTATTTATTATCGTAGCAGAAGCTTTTAGACACGGGTTTTGTAGACTTGTCGAGAGAGGCTTCTGCAAACCCTTCCAAGTTTGTTGCGGGTGTCCTCTAGTCACTCATTATCTGTGGACGATACGATTCTGTTTATAAATGGTAGCAACCAGTCTCTGAGAGTGGTAATGAACTTCCTGCAAAGATATGAAAGGATTTCTGAGCAGAGGGTCAGTAAGCTGATGAGTGGCTTGTTTACTTCATGTAAGCTGCCAGTAGGCCGCATTAGATTGATGGAAAGAGTCATGGGTATCTCCCATTCAGCTGCTCCTGTCCAGTATCATGGAGTTGCGATCTTCAATGATCATTCTAAAACTATGTTTTGCGATCTTCAATGGTCATTCTAAAACTATATTTTTCCAGCCCCTCATAGGCAAAATCCAAAAGCACATGGAAGGGTGTTAAGGCAGGCTTCTATCCTAGGCGGGCAAGATCTATTTTCATTAACCACGTCCTCTCTAGCATCCCAGTTCACACACTGACAGCTGCAAACGTTCCAGCGAGTGTGTTGTCATCCCTGGAGAAAGTTTTTACTGATTTCTTTAGGGGATGAGAGGCAAGAAAGAAGCTTCACTGGACCAATTGGAAGCTCATCTCCCCGCCGAATGTCAAGGTTGGTTTGGGTATTAGAAAACTCAAGGAAGTGACGAAGACCTTCAGGATGATGCCGGTGTGGTCTGTTAGTTTCGGCGAGAGCTCTAACAGCTAGGCATCCTTTTTGTGTACCAACTATGGTATGGACCTCTCCAACAGTGATCGAGCTGTGTCTAGTTCTCTGTTTCTTCTTATTGAAACGGGATAAGGGGCCTCTTCTTGGTGTTGGTCAGTCACTCTTGTTAGCTGATTGAGCGTGGGGACTCTTGTATGTGTTTTGTGGATTAGACAGGGCTGGGCCCTCTCAGCTCTTGGACGCTCGATCAGCTCTCTTCCTGTCTCCAGGAGCTTTGATTGAAGGATGTTCTGGGTCCAGGGGATCTGCTTCCCCACGCCCTTCTCCAGGTTGTTCTTCCACAAGTAGTTTTAGAGCACATTAGAGAGGAGGGCTTCTGCACATCATCTAGGGATGATAAATGCATGTGGGTTGCTTCCCCCTCAGAGTGTTTTTGAAGTAAAATCGGCTTGGGGTCTGTGCAGGGCTGTGGCTGGTAGAAAGTATTGGGTTAGATGGGTTTGGCATTCTAAGTTGCCGACCAAGATATCGCTTTTTGGTTTGAAACTTGTTCAAGGGGTAATCCTGATGCAGGACGCCCTAATTATGATGCATGCTCATGAACACAATTATTCAGCGGAAATAAAAGCAATAATAATAATGAAATCTAACATCAATCATCGTAAACTAAGAAAATCATAAAGGAAACATGCAATGGAACGGGCCATCATCACAACCAGGGAGTATGGGATTCAATTAGTGTATAGGTTGGATCCAGTGAGGGATGGAACCTCCCGATCTTGCATGGCCATAACCCAATCAATTAAAAGGAATCTCTAATCCAGAAAATCAGAAGATTTTGAATTAGGGATTTGAAATTCTGAAAATTAGGGTTTGTAGGATCAAAATCAGAATTTGGGGATTGTGGGAATTGAACAAATAAGTTAGAAGGGATAGATTTACCTGGAAGAAGGTTAGAGGGGCATAAGAAGCAGTTAGAAGAAAAGAGATTCAGGGAAGATGAAGAAACATCACCATGAGAGAGAGGGAAGAAGAGAGAGGCCACCAAAGAGGTTTGCTTTTCATTCAAAATCAACTAACTTCGAGTTTGGGGCTTAGCCCTCTTAAATAAACAAATAAAATAAGTAAAAAGTCCAAATTACCCATAAAACTAAGCAAAACGCGCAAATAACATAAGTGCGGGAAAGTTCGGGCGCTCGGTCGGGCGCCCGAGGTCCCGCTCGAAGTCGTCCGAAAACCTCCAAAGAGGTTCGGGCGACCGGCTACCCAAGTTCGGGCGCCCGAAGGCTATGGTCGGGCGCCCGAATTCTTTAGTTTCTTCGGCTTCTTTCTCCTTTCTTCCTTCACATGTGTCTTCCCTGAGTGGGGTCTTCTATGTGTTTGATCACATGTGGAGGGTCTTCAGCGGGTCTTTAGTTCCTTAATAGGCGCCTATCCACAAGGAAGATGCTTATGGTGGGCGCTTTCTTCACCGATAGACTTTGACGGTTAGATGTCCGCATCAAATCCTGGTTGATGGCCAAGTCTAACCAAGGGGTATAAAGCTGCCTCCAAGCGTGAGTGTTGTGGTATCGAGCGCTGCCCATCTCCGGCAGAAGAATTGTTGGACCATCTCTTCGCCACTGGAGATCTGGAGTCACAGGTATGGAAACACTTCAGTTCCCTTTTTTTAGTTAGTTTTTTTGTCGGTCCAATCAGCAGTAGGGAGGGCCAAGCAATCGTGGTTGGCGGTTTCATCCACTGGCTGTTTCTTCACGTTGCACGACCTAATTCCCTACTTAATTTTCTGGGAAGTTTAGGTTTAAAGGAATCGGTGCCGTTTCGATGGTCTTCTAGTTAACACGACCTAGACGATTTCCCGGGTACATTGGTGGTTGAAGCTTATCAGCCCATCCCTCCCTTCCCCTAAGAGTCACAGTCTTTCTCTTCAGATGGCGCTCCAGGCCATGGGAATTATCTCGGGACCTTCCTGGGGCAAAATCATGTCGGTGGTGAAATGGGATGGACCGGATGTAGACTGGGTAAAGATTAACATTGACGGTTCAGCGCGTGGAAACCCAGGTATTTTTGGGGGAGGTGGAGTCTGCAGAGGTTGCAGGGGGGAGCTCATTTTCACTTTTTCTTCTGGTTATTGTTTGGAATCAAACTCTAGGGCCGAAGCCTGCACACTGGTCAAGGGCCTTTCCTATTGTGTGGCCTGAGGTTTCTCGAAATTTAAAGTGACGAGTGACTCTTAAGTTTGTAGTGGACACGTTTAACAAAGTGTTTCCTCCAGGTTGGAGCTTCTAGTACTCTTGGGTCCAAGTTGATTCGCTCATACGCCATGTTTGCCCAAAGATTTCTTTCACTCCTAGAGAATTTAATGGCATAGGGTACAGTCTAGCCTTTCTAGAGAGCAAGTCCTAAATGAATTGAATTTTCATTGGCCCTTCGAATCTCCCCCAGTCTATCCGAGGAAGTTTCTTTCTCAATCGAGTGGGCCTAGGTTATGTTAGGTTGAGATGTGGATTTTTCTTGTGTGGGGGTATATGATAGGGGGGCTCCGATGTTTTTTGTGTTGTGGGCAGGCCCGAAATTGCTTGGTGTCTATTGTATAGATCCCTTTCTTTATTGATATTTGGTTTTAAAAAAAAATTGGGCTGGATTTTGAACATTCAATTTTAAAAAAAAAAAGAAAAAAAAAAGAAGAAGAAGGAAGAAAGAAAGAAAAGGATTGTGAACATTCAATTCAACAAAGAAAACATAACAAACATAGAACTAGGTCTACGCCCTTTCAAGCATTTAGTTCATCTCCAATGATGTTTCTTAGCATTCATAATGAGGAAGTAACCTTCAAATTGCGAGTGTGGTTATTTCTAGTCCAACTTGAACAGAACGTAATTACAATTTGGAGACCAACCCTCAACTGGAATGCTGAAGGACTACAATTAATTTGGGTATTTTTACTTTACTAGACCATATGTATGTGTGGGTGTGTGCGCACGCATCTGTATATGGGAAATGGTTCTATGATGTCCAACCTCATGGGAGCTTCCCATGAGGTGGAGCTGTGTGAGTCCCACTGTGATGTGTGTCCGACATCCACCCCATCAGTCAGATGCACCCTTCCACTAGGCTATGAGCCTAAAAATTAGGTAAATTCATAACTTAGGTGGGCCACACCATAGACAACAATTGAGAGTGGTTACTTGCTCATTAAAACCTTCATGGTGATTTATAGGGCCCACTGAGATGTGGTTCACACATCCAGCCCATCCATTATTTGTGTTCCACTTGGATGAGGGGTCAAACCAAGTTTCAACTGTATCCAAAACTCAGGTGGGCCCGACCAAGTGCTTTTAGATGTTTTAGGTGTATTTTCACATGGTTTTAGATGGAATGTCCCACCTAAGTTCCATATATGACTAATTGTTGACACATCCCATAACCTAGATGGGACCCACCAAATGCAGTGTGGATGTCCGACACCCCCCCCCCCCCCCCCCCCCCCCCCCCCAACACACACACACACATTCATTTCACAACATTTTCCCCCAAATTTCTTCTCCCTTCCACATGGTACCAAAGCTTGGATCTCTCCTCCCTTTTACGTGATAACAGGGCTGGGGATTGAAATTCTAGTAGATACTATCTCCAAATATGCCTAAGGCTATAAGTTCAAATGAGTCAGATGAACATACACATTAAGAAGACTCTCGCTTTTTTTGGATGGCAGTGTACCAGATAAGCTATTGTTTCCAAGAAACCTGAAAATCAAGATGATGACATACATAGATCAGAGAGAATTATGTAAAGAACATTGGATTGAGAAAGGTTGTTTAATTCTTACAAGTAAACAAGCGAACTAATATTGAAGAGAGAACTTGGAATTTGGCCACTTAAATTGTTGAAGCTCAAATCCCTACAAAAGTAAATAACTTAATATGGTAGAAGAAAACAAAAGTGAGATGGAATTACTTAGAAGGCAATTAAGAGATCAACGGCATGTGAGAGGTCCTTTGTATGGCCTACTAGATGCATGGTCCACATTATAGGGTGGTGAGGCATAACAGGTCAAGACAAGTGTGAGAAGTAACAAATGGCAAGCAGTGCTAGCAAAATTCATATCTATGTCATGGTTCAAAAATTGAAAAAGTTGAATCAAATGATTAAGTCTATTGGGTTAGCTTGAGTCGAAGACTTGCCCAAAAAGTTAGAAGTAGAAACTCATTATAAAATTTGCAAACTAGCAAAAATGAGGAAACCTATTTGAGTTTTTTAATCATCAAATGAGTTCCTCATTGATTCATCTTAACTCAAAACCCAATTGAGTTAACTCAATGAGTTTTTTAAAGCTAAGATTGCCTATGTTTGACGCCTCTAGTCATGTGCTGAAGTTTATCATGAAAGTTGGCTAAATGTGTGGGCCCGAGGGACCTAACGGTCTACACAATATGTGACATTCGCAAAACCTGAAAATCTACAATGCACGTCATGTACTCCACCTAACCATTGTGGGAGCAAAGAAGTCTTATCATCCATCTAATTCTACAATTAGGATGCCCCTGATTACAATCAAGGGATGGGCTGGATGGACAGAATCTACTACATATTATTTCTCCCTTTCTCTCAGAACTAAAGGATACCATTTATGCGGGATCCCATCCCTATTGAAAGGAAAGGGTCAAGGAGTTTGGATGAGGTTGGAAGTTATCCAGTCTTATCAGATCTCACCTATCTCAATTTCAAGCTTGAAGTCAAATTTAAACCTCGGAGTTTAAAATTTAACTTTAAACTATAGAGAGAAATCAGAAAGGATAAAAGGAGGAAAACTTGTGTGGGACCCACCCGCTAGTGGTTGCTCACAAGTGGGTCCCACGAGCCCATGTCCAACATATCTCGCTCAATCACGTTATAGGATTGACACAATATAGATTGTTCATCTAAGTTGTCTCATAGCAGCCAAAATAAAAAAAATCACGATAAAAAGAATTAAAGCCGTGGGACCAGTTGGAATAATGTTATCTTTGTGTTTGAGTACTAAGTGGCCACATAACTAGTAGTCAATAACTTAAGATTTGCAAGTATGACCACACATGATGGAGTTGGCTTCCAATCTAGAGTACTTGGCCAATGTACGCGCCAACTTATTGAGTTATTCTAAAAGCTCAGCTTTTCGTAAACATTAGTTTGAAACATTTAAGAGTAATACTATATTATTTATACTTCTAAAAAGAATATTATTTACAAAAATCTATTAAAAACTCAATATTACTAGTGGATAATTTGTCAAGTGTACATTAATATTTTTAAAAACTCGGTGTAACTGTCATGAGATCTTTCCCATGCAAATATATAATTTAGAATTAATCAATCCTCTTTTTTAGCATAATTGAGTCTGACTAATCAAGGGCTCTTTATCATCGTATATTAAAGTAGTAACACTCAGTCTCACCCTCGCAAACACAAAATGAAGGTTGCTAAGGATACAATAAGTCACCTGCGGAACTGACTACTCTCACATTATAATGATTAGATTGAATCAAAGCAACATGTGGGTAAAAGACCCCTGCTCATAGCCGAAGTCTACGTCGTAAAATAGACAATACAAGGCATATGTTAGGTCTATAATAGCAAGTTGTCTTACATAAGGTATGATTCATCTCATAACCTCATGACCTGACTCTTATTCAAGCCATAACATTAATTGCAGGAAGTGCAATTGAGTGATTATGTTATTCGACTTGATTAGTCTCATCTTCAATATTTTAAGATCGAAGGCAAATACGACTCACTCGTATCCTCATACTCTTTTCTTCATAATAGATGGTGGTTCACACCTTAACATATGAACATCACCTCTATTGCACCTCTCTTACACATTTAGGATTGGTCAACTCGTGTGAGTGGGTAACGACCTGCTGGCAAAAATAGAGATCTAATATGATCTCAAGACAAATGTTGATACTCTACAAACATAGTCAGTATAAGTGCTCAATACCGAATAAAAAGAATGTATTATTCATTAATGAATGATAATGAGAACATGATGAAATCATATCACTCAAGCTCTTTTTAATCTCATCTACCTAATGTGAACGTGAACGTACAATGGATCTTAGTAGTAGATTTTGTCATGAGATCAACCAATATCTCCTTTATAGGAACGTAGTTGATGGTGACCTTATCTCTCACCTAATCATTGACGTAATAATACTTGATGTCAATGTGGTTGGACTTTAGTTGGTCTTTAGGGTCATTTTCTAAGTTAATGACTGAGGTGTTGTCTATCTTCAATAATATAGGCTAATAAATGGCCGATACAATAATTAGAACTTATAAAAATCTACGAAACCATATGCACTCTTGAACTACAACACAACATATAATGCACTCAACCTCTATAGATGAAAGGCTGATGGATGTCTGTTTCTTACTCGTCTAAGAGATAGCCCCCCCCACCCCCCAAGTAAGAAAACATATTTTGAAGTAGACTTTCTCTCATTGGTGTCATTACTCCAACCAACATTCGAATATTCTTTGAGCTTGAGATTCATGCATTCATAACATAACATTAGATTCTTGGTTCTTCTGAGATAACGAAATATGTATTTGATGGCTTGCTACTAAGATTGTCTTAGGTTGCTCTAATAATGATTTACTACAAAAACTGTATAAGTAATATCCGGTCTGGTGTAAAGCATGACATACATTAAGCAACTTATAGCATTAGAATAAGGCAATGAAGACAGCTGATTTCTCAACTTCTATTTTGGGACACTGTTGTCGCTCAGATTTAGACAATGGATGAGGTCGACTAAGGCCGACCGAGTGATCTTGTTGGTGCGTTCGTCTTCCTCGAAGAGAAGATAGTACTTCAATGGCGATTGACGAAACTGCACGAGATAACAGAAAAGGGCAAAAGGAGGTGCCGGTGTCTGGTAGTGGACTCTCTGATGCCTAAGTCAAGCAGGTAGGACGAAAGCAAGGGGTTGAGTGTATAGAAATATTGCATACCTTATTCTGTAGAGGGTGTCCTTATTTATAGGGTTAGATAAACCATTAAGTGGTAGAGTCAATCTAGGATATGTTAGGAGAGTCATGACTGGATGGGAGTTATGTTCCATAACGAGGGAGAGATTTTCGATTGAGATAAGTTCAGATGTCTTTCTAGTTCGATTTGGGCAGATCGTGCCTGGACTTGTCGAGCGCTTCTTAGGTGGCTGAGCCGACATGGTTTGCTTAGTCCACGGGGCTTAGGTTTTTAGATCTTTCCCTTACAAGTTCCTAATCGATGCCAAGGATTGAGGTCGTTTTTTGTCTTTGTTAGTCTGGCTCAGGAGCACTCGTAGACGTCACCTCAGCTTCCGATCTGACGAAGGGCCAAGGTTGCGACCTTTACACTAGCTCATGCTCTCACAAATGACACACGTAGTAGAAAGATTAGTAGTTGCTGACCTTGCGTTGAAGGTCTCAAGGTTTAACAGCTCGGCCTCTTCAGCCCCTTTGGCTTTGGAGAAGGGCCAAGGACCCACAAATAGGCCTTTTGGGCTCGCGGCTTTTCCTCATGCTATGTGGGCTAGCTCGGAATTACCCACAATAGTAGCCCTCCCACTCTCGAGGCCGACTTGCATGGGCTCAGGAGTGGAACATGAAGATTGAGTTGTTTTATTACTCACGCGAGAAACTCCAAAATTTCAAACTCTTTTCTCGGACGTCGTCAGTGGATGGTGTGGGAAACGAGGAATTTAATGGCGGGTTCGAATTTTGAAGTGTTTCCATGATTGTTGTATGGTGCGACAATCATTTCGAACGCAGATGGTTATCAATCCGACCTCCACCTTTGGCACAGGTAGGGTCAGGCCCTTCAAAGCTGATTTTATTAAGTGCGCACTTACGAAGTTTGACCTTAGTAGACTAAAGAAGGACTATGGTATTCCTTCCATTGGCCTCTGTCTTCCTGGCGATGGAGTTGTTTTGAGCCGACCACGCGGGGGTGAGGTCGCGCTCTATTCAATATTTTTCTCACGTGGTCTTCGGCTCCCTCTCCACCCTTCAGTGAGAGAGGCTCTCCTTCGCTTGGGCCTGACCCAAGGTCAGCTCGTTCCCAATGTTTGGAGGACAATTTTTTGCTACTACGTCTTAGGACAGTGGGTTAGCAATGCTGAGCCCTTATCACACGAGCTCATGTATTTATATCAGATTAAGGGTAGCTGGGGGGCCAAGGGCTGGTACTACATTTCGTCGTGGTCCAGCAAGGGCGAGGCCCTAACTAGTGACAACCCGTCTTCCACTAAAAACTAAAAAGACAATTGGTTTTTTTTTTTTTTAATGTCCAAAGAGTGGGAGGCGCCCTCTGCCGAGCTGAGGACTTTACGCTCCTAGGTCCCCACCGCCTTTACCACACCAGGTCAGAATGTCATACCGAGCTCCTTTTTTTTTTGTCTTCACCTTGCTTATTCTGAGCTGACATCGCTTTGTTTTTAAATATTGCAGTCCATTAAGCAAAGCAGCCCGACCTCACCATCCATTTGGTTGGGAAGGTCCAGCTCGCCCACCAGAGACCTCCAGCTAAGAGGAGTCAGAGCGAGCAGTTGTCTAAAGACCTCCTTCGCTAAGCTGGCCTAATCTCCAGAGATAATCTTTCAGTTCGGTCTTTTAACTTGGAAGTTTGCATTTTCTATTGATCCTTAGTTGTTTTGCTGACTTTTTGTTCCTTGATTTCAGAGATGCCTGCTCCACCTCCTTCAACGCCGAAGAGGAGACGCCCAACCAGGGTAGAGACTGAGCATCTCTTGGATGCTAAGAAGATGAGGACAGTCTCCAAGCACCCTACTACTGCATCCGAGGCAGTCACGACCGCTCCTACGCCCACTCCTATTGTTACTCCCGCATCAGAGGTTGGGAGAGCATCTACTGAGGCCTTTGCTCCTATGGCAAAGGCTAGGGAGACTCTGGCCACTGTTGGTGTCACTCCTCCTACGCCATCCCGGGAGGTGGTAGATTTGAAGGCCTGACCTGGGCAAGGCCAGGGCCGTGCTGAGGGGGGTCTCAGCGTTGGAGGAGTGCAAGGCTCGACCGCTAGGGCTGCTACTGGCCCCTTTAGGGCTCCATCCCCGTAACTTCCCATGCACTCATACCGCCTCTGCAAATGGGCTCGTAAGGCGGTGCCCGATGAGAGGGTGGATGCCCTCCTGAAGCTGCTCGAGGAGAAAGTCCTCGAGTCTATGGCGGTTGGCACCATGGAGGTGAGTCGTTCAGAGCTTCATTGTTCTTCTCCCCTTGCTCTTCTTCCCTTTGAGGTAGTCCTGACCTCTGTCTCTTTTATGCAGTTTGCCTTCTGCTCCCTTGCCTTTAAGAATACCGTTACTTTGGCAAGGGGGATAATAAGTGACCTAGAGTATGAGGCCCGCAACACCAAGGCCAAGGTTGAATGAAAGACCAAGGAGCTAGAAATCGTCCGAGCTTAGCTGCAAGCGGTGAAGGAAGAGATGAAGGCTGCCAAGGTGGGCGAGGCTTCTCGAGCAAAGGAGACCTCAGAAAGGCAAGCGGCCTTGGAGGAGGAGCGACAGAAGGTAGCCACACTGGAGAAAGCTTTGGAGGAGAAGGCATCAGAGGAAGCTAAAGCCTTAGTCGATCATCGGGCTGAGCTCGATCAGACTTACGAGAGCTGCCAAGTTGAAATATAGATGCTGTTCTCAGAGCTCGACCTCTCTTTTCTTGACGCAGAGGCAATAACTGAAGGGACTGGTGACAAGTAGGCTCATGTCGAGGCTCAGACGACCGAGGGAGCAGATGGGGTTGTTGCTCAGGCCGACCTCCATACTACCAGTGCTGTTGACATGCCTCCCTAGGCTTAGGCCTTTGTGTTATTTTGCTTATTTTTGTTTAGCCCGGAAGGGGCTTTTAAAAACTTTTTATTTTTTAATCAAATGGAATGATATTTTGATAGTTTTTTATTATCGATCTTTGATCTGTCGATTTTGCTGTTGTGTATGTCGTATACCTTATTACCCCCCACTCCGAGGATTGAGCATCGATCTGCTCACTCTTGGGAGTAGTTTATGTTTTTCCGACTGTTTAGGTCGGTCTAAAAGGTAGTCCTATGAGTTTGCCTTTTTGAAACTAACCGTTGAGCGATGAAGACAATGTGCTCAACTGGATGGTTCCGTCTTTGACATCTCCCTCACCTCGGCTCTATCGTCCAACCAAGACAGGTGGCCACTAAGATCATTCGTTGGGCCCTACCTAGGCCTTAGACTCTTTAGCCTTTGGGTCACTGCTCGTTCTTACCCTTCAACGCCAGCCCCTACGGTGGACCCTTCATAAGACGCCTCCCTAACCAATGGGAAAGCACCCGTTGAGACGTGACCCTCGCCTCCTCACTCTGTGATCCAGGGAGCAGGAATCGATCCCCCAAGCCCCCAACGCGCCGTAGCAACTACACCTAGTCCGAGCTAGATTCTGAATCTGTATGGAAGGCCAAGGCCTTATCACTGCTTTCGTTGTGGCCAACCGAGCCATTTATCAAATACATGCCCTCAGAGACAAGTGGCTAATTTAGTCATTGCAAATGGAAGTGCTGGAGAGGAAGAGAATGATCCAGGGTATGACATTACTGAACATGTCAATCATGCGAAGGAAGAAGCCGAATGGATCACGGGAGATCAGGGTGTGTCCTTGATTGTACAGAGACAGATGAACACACCAAAGAAGGAAACTGAATCACAACGCCACAATCTCTTTTGCACAAGATGCACTATTAGTGAAAAGGTTTGCGATGTGATTATTGACGGCGGGAGTTGTGAAAACATCGTGTCACAGATGATGGTGGATAAGTTGAAGCTAGAGACTACATCGCATCCATCTCCATACATGATTGGATGGATTCAAAAAGGCGGTGTGACAATGGTAAATGAACGACGCCTTGTCTCTTTCTCGGTCGGAAAAACCTACGAGGACCAAGTATTGTGTGACATCGTCGACATGGACGTTTGTTACATGATACTCGGGTGGCCATGGCAATTTGATCGAGATCCCTTGCACCAGGGATGTGACAACATCATCATGTTCATTAAAGATGGGAGGAAGATTCTCACCCCGGCAATCCCGAAGGATGACCACAAAACGTCTAAGGTTGAAGGAAAATCTCTCATTATTGTACGCAGCATGGAAAAGGAGCCTAGGCAGAACAAGGAAGAGTGCGCCCCTTATGTGTCGCGAGAGAAAGCTGCCGCAACGCCTCCGTTGATGAAGATGAAAGCAGTTCCTGATCCCAACCCAAAGCGAAACTCGAGAGCAAGTTTACTTCAAGTGGGGGAGTGTGATGTAGGGAGAGGATCCCTAATCGAGGGCAAGGATTGAACGCATTCATGGAGCAGATGCACCTAAGCAAGGTGAAGAAGAGAGGACTGAATATAGAAAAAAAAGAAAAAAAGAAAAAAAAAAGAGACCAGTCGACATGCTCTGTTGACCGGTCGCACGCCCTCTACCACCGGCCGAATTACGCCTAGCGACTGGTCGAATTTCGGCTGAAAGCAGCCTTGCTCATTGGACTATTTCGAACTCCGAGCGACCGACCACCAAGGGCCAACGATCGGTCGCCACTCAACAATGACTGGCGACAACCCTTTGTAACCGACCGACCGTCTCCGCAGATTTGCATGGAATTTTCCAAATTTGGACGATTTGTTTCTGTTTTTATTCAAACTCTTCTCTATTACGTTTTTAGGATTTTTTTAGGCTTATTTTTCTTATAAATAGTTGCTTAAACTCATTTATGAAGGGATGGTCTTTGATTAATAATAAAACTATTTTTGAGTTTCTACTTGTTTTGCTCGTTGGTTCGAGTTTTCTTTTGTGAATTCAAGGAAGTTCAGCTGAGAATTCTCGGAAGCTCCATGGATTCAGAGTATTTATCCATGAGAGAGACTGTGTTCGATCTCACCACGTCTACGCCTGCGCCACACCGGCCCATGTCCAACGATCAAACATCTATGAACTTCATGCCTGTATAGCATGCACCATATACCAGGCCATGCTTCTCATTGGCTCTGCTATTGATGGGCCACTAACCCAAAATTGTTGTGATTGGGCTTATCCTAACCATCTATAAAATGAACCCTTTTCTCAATGAATGTTACCAGTTACTTAGGATCATCCGAGCAATGCGATTTTTGGACTGGGACAATTCATTGCCCAATGAACTGTTCTGATCTCATCTATTTATGCCTCGTGTAAATCAATGACTTGAAGGCGCTGGGGTCTACTCCCATCATATTGATTGCAAATGTATGAACTCAGTAAACATGGGAATCGTATTATGAACCAAACATAACTTGAAAAACTCACATATGTCGCAATGATAGATGTTTCTCAATGGTGGATGGGATAGCACCAGAAAGCATATTGTTTCTTAGGACTCTGTAGAGAAAGCACAAAACCAATATGAGCATGTCATTTTAACTCTCCGAGGCATGGATGAAAAAAAAAAAAATAAGGTATGACAGATTAGCATTACTACTTATGCCGAGATCATATAGCCTTACAAGATTTCTAAAGATGTCATATTCTCAATAAAATATAACGAGGAGCTCCCATTAGACACATCACTGAGCCGCCTGTATGAGCATGCGGTTAGTTGAGGCCATGTTTGGAGAAGGACAATTCACAATTTTCAAGAGTTTCACTTTAGAAATCAAAATAATATTCGCATGGATTCAAAAGTACTTTTTTCCTGCATAACATAGGAAACCCCATTTTGTGATTTTTGGAAATTCTACTTGGGGTGTGTTTGGTTTCACCAAATATCATTAAATTTCACAATGTTTGGTGCAACCAAACTCACCCTTAGAGCACAAATTCCAATATAAAAAATTAATAATGTAAAGGAAGAACATTAGAAGATTAAAACAAGTTAATGAACACCGACACTCACAACTCGATCAGTGAGGTCAATTTAGAAAAACTCGATGGTATTGGACCCTCGAAAGCATTGCCTTGCATTCTCCTGCATCAACATTTTCAGTGTTACAAATACTCTTTAAAGAAGTATACTATGGCATATCAAGAAAATGAGATCTGCTGAGTGCAGTTGCTAAGCTACTCATATGGTAGTTGTCCACATTTGACTGACACGTGTGGCTCACTAAATGACATCATTGAACGTCGTGGGAATTCCTATCCACATTCAGGATGTGGCACCAAACCTAATTTGAGTTTGGATAGAATTCATGGATGGTGGGAGACTTTGTTATGCAATCTCATGCGTACCAAATGAGAAAATGAGACGATAGGAGTTATAATCAGTAAAGAAGTCGTGAGTATTAGCTTACAATTTGGTAAGATTCCAACTCCCAATGAAATCAGGTATCGTTCCTGTGAAGTTGTTATCAGATGCCCACCTGAAATTCAATCATATTTAATTTCCACCACAAACGCAGTTATTAGTAAAATAAGGGATCAGAAAAAATAGATATCACATAGAAGTAACCAAAATTGAACCATTAGAAATCATGGGGCCCACGGTAGATGGGTCATAATCCCGATCAAGCTCTGGATAATGGGCATTAGTCTGTTGAATTCAGACCATTGCCAATTTTTTTCCATTTTAATGCTCATTGGATGCACACCATAAGTTGTACTACTGCTGGTTCATGAGCAATCTAAGGTGGAGCCTACGATTTTGATGGTTTCCATGCTGCTTGTAATCAGGAGCTCTTACAAGGTATTCACTTTTCTCAAGTTGGCAAATGTTGAAGGAATCTCTCCGCTTAGCCCACAACTATCAATGTATCTGTGAGAAGCAAGCATAGATCATGTATCCAGCTGTAAGATATTTTGTGCAATTATTAGCTAAAGAAATGCTCACACCATCTAAATGGACCGAAGGTACCTGACCATTGAGTTACAATTTTCAAATGGTCAAAGCAGTTAACATGGCCGAAAGGGTGCTATGAAAAGCCATGTGAATGTAAACAAAGGGTGCAGGAAGGGAGTTTTACACATTCCAACAACCACTTTCTCTCTGCAAAATATGCTTTCTAAACTTCTCATTTTTGCTCTGTTCCTGGTGCATTTTTTAATTTTCCATATTGTTATTCTATCCTTGCAAAAACAGATAACAAGCTTTGAATTTCTAGTAACTCATTGCTGGAATTGATGAAGGCCAATGATCTAGCAATGCTTGTTGAAGATCAAAGAGATTGGGCCTCTTGAGGGCCAATGATCTAGCAATGCTTGTTGAAGATCAAATAGCAATGCTTGTTGAAGATCAAAGTGATCTGGTCTTCATCATGCTTTTTGTGGGGATGGATTGTTTATAACCCAATTTCATTTCATTTGTAAATGGGGGCAAATACCATCTTAAGGAAAGCAGATTTCCCTCATATTTAAGTCAGTCTACTTCAGAAGCTGTTTGGTAGTAGCAAATGTTTAATCTGATACAAACATACTCCACCATTTACCAACCACTTGTTTGCACAAAATCTAATAAAACAAAGATTATTTATCCTGTTACATATGCAATATTCCACGCGTGCACTGCATGAGCCACCGTATAAGGTCAAGCAACCCACATGTTATATGGTACAATTTTTAAGCTAGGAACTCCACATATATCATCCATGCTACTATACATTTTCAAGCACCACAAATATATTACACGTTCACATGTACCACTTGTGCCAACTAATCATGCTTATTCCAAGGTACCTGACAAACAACATGAGAATAATTGTCCCTAATAGCAACACTGCTAGACTATTAAGAAGACCGGGACAAGCCAAACAAGCTATCCAAAGCTAAAATTTTACTGCGACCATACTGCTGTAAGTCATATAGCATTCAAGTTCAGCTGCATCAAGGCTTTCGTAACTCCTCTTTTATGAGGAAAGGTTAAGAAGAAAGAGTCCAACTGGATGTACAATACTTTACAGTTCAATTAGGTGGTAAATTCCAATCTTTGATATGCATGCCACGTCCATCCCCAACCTATAAATTGGCTCAATTATTGAGATTAACTTATGCAAAGATCACCACTTGCTCTCATCCAGTGGACCACATTAATTTGTATTTTGTTACCTATCAATGGTAAATATTGTTGTTATGGTGTGGCCCAGCTAATGAGTGGATGGGGCTGATTTTCTTTACAAGGCTATTCTCATGATGGAGCCAACCTACATGAAGGGTTAGATGTCACAAGAACATGATAGGTTGGAAGTAATTCGCTGGTGGACAGTAACTTATGGTTCAACGACTTCAAGCTTCTCAAAAAGAACTAAAAGAAAAGAAATGAAAAAAGAATATCACACATTAATCACTGCAAATATTGAAATTCCAAATGCACAATAGGATATTTCTGAAGAAGAATTATTAAATAGAATGATAATAATAATAATAAAAGTACTTACAGTTCTTGCAGATTTGTCAAATTCCCCAGCTCAGGTGGGAGCGAACCAGAGAAGTTATTTGAGCCTATATTCCTGAAAATAAAAAAATAAAATAAATTAAATTAATTATTTCGTATCCAAAAGTACCTTGTTTTTGCCTGAAATCACTACAGTAACTTTCATCAATTTTCTGTTATTTGAGAGCTTAACAGGCAGATGGAAGCATTCTAACTTGTGGTGCAGCCAAACCTTTCCTGCTAATGTCAGGTCTTATGATGAAGGGGAGCAGATAAGGTACGGGATGGGCCCACCTAAGACCATGCGGACCTTACCATGGGGCCCACCTTGATGTATGTATTCTATATCCATAATGTCCATTCATTTTGCGAGATCATTTTATGGCATGAGAGTAAAATTGAAGCAGATGCAATTCTCAGGTGGACCATACCATAGGAAATGGTTGTGATTGACCAATAATGGGCCACATAGGTAGGATCAAGCTGATATTTGTTTTGTTTCCCTTCATCCAGGTTTATGTGACCTTATCAACAGGTTGGATGGAAAATAAACATTACGAAAACAGTAAGGTGGGCCCTAGGAAGGTCTTAATTGTAGGGCGTTTCATCACCGCTATTTCCTATAATATGGTCTACTGGAGATTAGGATATTCTTCATTTTTGGGCTCATGCCCTAAATGATCATATGGTAAAACGAATGGACAGCATGGATATAGAATACATACATCAAGGTGGGCCGCACCATCTTGGGTGAGGCTGGGACCACACCTAATCTGCCTGCATGAAGATGATCATCTAGCTCAAAAAATCAGATGCATGGGCCGTCATTAAGTTGGCCACGCCTGGATATTGAGTCCGACCGTCAGTTATCCTCTCATTCCAACCGCGTAGCTCACCTGTTGAGAGGTCTGGCCTGTTTTTTGTACCAGGTATCTTCATGGTGGGGCCTACCATTTTGAATGGTGCCGATTACCCACACAAGTGGCAGGTTGGTGGGAAAGATGCGGCTTCATGACAAGATGTGCCGCACCACCTGAAATTCTTTTCATATCAAGCTTATACTATATATATATAGAAGCTTTTAGAATGAAGGAACAGGTGGGGGAGAGAGTATGAGAGCAATGGGCATGCGCCCAGCTACTCTACCAAATGGCTTACAGGTACCTCATTCCAAACCGTCTAAACAGTGGGACACACTGATGAAGGATACATCTACCAAAGCAGATTGATTAGACCATCCTGACCTTTGATAATTGCGCATTTGTATTTTTATTTCAAGCTGATTACTATTTTTCATCTCAACCATCCACTAGTGTTCATCAATCAATCAGCCAGTCAGAATCATCTGTTCAATGTGGCTTTTCGGCTACTCATATACAGCAGACCCATGATGGTTTGACATACATTTTTAGAAAAATACTGTTGACGTACATCTTTGCCACGTTCAACATACTGGCATTCCCTTTAGAAAAATGTAGCAAGAAATTCACTAAAATCTGATTAATGATTTTTGGATTACATCCTTACATGGTTAGGATCATTCCATGATTGTGATTTTTCGTCTAAGGTCCATTCATGGAGCCTTACGACGAATGAGTGGTCCAGATCATCACACACTTACAAGGATTTTAGATTCCGAAGGTTTCCTAGCTCTTTGGGGATGCTCCCTGATATGGCATTCATGCTAACGTCACTGAGAGAAAAAAATAAAAATAAAATAAAATCTAACCAAATGTTAGAGTCATAGTAAGTTGCACCATAAATCAGGCACATTCAACTTACACGTTGCACACACATATACCTCAATCTGGACAGTCCAAAGTGTGCATCAGCATCAGGCTACATTCAATTTTGACGGTACAGATTAAGGTACATATATATGTCATGTGTACGATGAATTTGGTTCCAGAATGATCTACCATGTGATGGAGATTATCATATAATTCATCAATTAATACTAGAGTGATTGCATGCATGCACTCACAATATGGTGTGGGTATGATCCTTATTGTTCATTTAGGGCCCCACGCTGTAGTTTCAGCGTATCTGAGAGTTGCTATGGCAAAAATACAACTATCTCATATGCTCGAAGCGATTGTTGGCCTATAGTCGGACCCACAAAACGAAAGGTTGACTGCACTCATCCCTTGCGGACTTGCCCAACCATGGTTTTGATCATCCACACGTGTATAGAGCCTTGTCCATCTCTACACAAGCACAGTTTTGAATATGGCACATGCAAGCAGATCCGAGCTTTCTATAAGGTGGGCCTCACTGGTAAGATCTTCTGGCTCAAAAATCATGTAGGATAACTGTGTACAAAACAAACTTCTAGCTAAAGCAATTTTTTTCCCAGCCATCCATTTGTTGTGTCCGCCCCAATGGGAAAAGCCCTGATCAGTGGATGGAAAGCCCCGATGCTACACGCATGCGATTGTTGGACATGCAATTGCATACAGACGGATAAGATTTCTATTGTTCATTCGTGACAGTCCAAATGGCGCTGATCTGATAATCCTAACCATCCAACTGGAGGCCACCTACAGACGGTTAGAAAGAAACTGGTCAGCTTTCCAAGTTCAATGGTTGGAAAATTAGATCTCACCGACTTCAGGGGTCCATAATTATGACGGTCCGCAGTTGGAGGCATTTGTTGGACTTTTATTTATAACCGTCCAATTCCCGAGAGCGGATCAGGTGAGACCCCGGCCTCACCTAAGACGGTGCGGCCCTTACCCATGGTTACCCTGGGGTCCCCGTTGATGTATCTATTAAGTATCAACGCCGTCCATCCGTTTTTAAAGATCATTTTAGGGCACCATACCAATAATGAACCATATCCAATAATCAGGTCGACCATAACTTAAGAAAAAGTGGTGAATGACCATTAATGGGCCAAAAAAGTTTTGGATCAAGCTGATATTTGTTTTTTAACTTCATCCAGGATTATGTGACCTTATCAATGGATTGGATGGTAAATAAACATTGCAGAAACATTAAGGTGCTGCCTAAGAAGTTTTTAATGGTAGGACGGTCAACCACCTCTGTTTCTTATGGTATGGTCCACCTGATAATTGGATCTACTTAATTTTTGGGATTATGCCCTTAAATGATCTGGAAAAATGGATGGACGGCGTGGATACATAATACATACACCAATGTGGGCCCCACGGTAAACCAACGGTAAGGGCCGCACCGTCTTGTGTGTGGCCGGGGTCTCACCTAATCCGCTCTCCCAATTCCCATCCTCAAAAATCCTTGAAATCGGTGGTTAGGATCATACGGACTGCTTTATCACAGAAGATGTAAAGCTTTATACGATAACTGATAGCACCTTATCCCTCCACTTTGAAAGTGATGATGGCTCATTCACATACCATCTGGCACTAATGTGGAGAAACTGTGGATGGAGCATATATCTAAAATAAGTTGATAAAGTAATCCTAACTATCCTATTGATGGATACCGGACGAACGGTTAAAAGTAAATTAATTAGCGAGTATTCCAAATTCCAAGGGAAAAATCAGATGGCTCCTATCAATAAATAACACAAACGTCAGATGTTTGGCTGTGGGAGAAATTTCGAGACTTACAAGGAGCTCATGGACGTCAAACCGCCTATATATGCTGGCAAGGGACCCGTTATGTAATTTTGTGACAAGTCCCTGCAATATATAGAAAATAATTAATGATGTGTGACACTTGTGCAAGACCAAAGCCGCTCACGATCTTGTTGGGCCCGTTGTGTTGATTTCCTTGATAAGCCACACATGTCCATTGAATATTGTTTGCTATTGGTCAATTTCCCTGGCTATCCTATTCCTTTTTACATATATGGCCCACCCATGAGCGGCCCCAATTGATTAAGCTTGGGACTCAGGAGGGCAATGGTTGAAAAGTTTAGCCTGGGTTTGTATGTAATAGACTGAGCCCAACGTAGGGTGATCGGGCATGGCCCGAACAATGCAAAATCCAGGCGGAAGCCAACCCAAGGCCTGGCTCATTGACAGCCCTAGCCTGACCCCACAAGATACTAAGAACAATGACTTGACGCCTCCCAAGCCCAATTACTAATCAGGTCCGATCTGTAAAAGAACTTCCCAAGTCCTGACTCACTTGCACTCTGGCCATGTATAGATGAATCAGATGAGTGAAATGCAAACTTGTATTCGTTTATGTGGACTCAATCCAACCAATACAGTTCGACACCATGAGTCACCCCCAACCGGGGCAAGTCATGCTGATTCACTCCCGATTCAGGTGAGTCACGATTCAACTCAAGAGTAGATAAGTCGGCATGGTCTGGCCCAATAGTGATTTTATACTCTAGAATGTGTACATATGGCATGCATTAAATCAAAGTAGACAGTCCAAAACATTAGACTCACTATTCTATGGCACATCATGGAAAATGAGGTCTGCTAAGTGCAACTGCTAAGCTACTCATATGGTAGATCGGACTTGCACTTACAAAAAATGACCAGTTGTCCACATTCGATGTACATGTGTGGCCCAACTAGATGACTGATCATTGATAATAAGTCGGCATTCGAGCTCGCCAAAAATCTAGTGCAACATGGAAGGAGCAAGCATATTAATACCTAGTATCTTTTCTTAAGAGATGAAGTGAAGCAGAAAACGATGAAATTGGAGTATTGTCATACTACTGAACAAGTGACATATATTTTCACCAAAGCACTGTTAGTGCACTTTTCTGTGGCATACTAGTGCACCTTGTTTGTCAATCACTTACGTCAGTGAGTCTAGTGTCGGTTGAGCCTAATGAAGACGAAGACCGAAGACTCAAGTGGCTCAGATGCATCAAGGAAGAAGAAACAGGTAAAAGTGATGCCTTGGTGTGCCTTGCCTTGACCAAAACCTAACTCATAACCTCTTAGATGACTTGGACCAACTAGGTATACCCTTAGTCATCATCATTAGTCTTAGAACTCCATGAAAAACATAATAAGTTAGACTAATTAAAGAGGTGGAAGCTGCTGTAATCAATACAGCTCAAACAGCAGTTTCCGATTGATCTCCGATCAATCGGATGTTGGCTCCGATTGAACTTCGATCCATCGGACAGAATCTCCGATCAATCGGAATTTGTTCCAGCAAAATTTGAAAATCCACTGGACAAATTTTCGATCAATCGGACATACTTCCGATCCATCGGAAGGGGTCAGTCCGATCAATCGGACCATGTTACGATCAATCGAAATATCGTTCAGAGAATCCACTAGATTGATTTCCGATCAACCGGACATGTCTCCGATCAATCGGACAGGTCTCCGATCAATCAGACATTTTTCCGATCAATCGGAGATGCTCTAATCTGCCCGTTTTTTTACCGTTGGAGCTCGAACTTTATAAATATTGAGCTCGGTTCTTGGGCATTTTAGAGAGGGTTTTGAGAGCCCATTACCCACACCTTTTGTACATCTTTTGGGGCCTCAAAGAGGATGGTTTCAAGTCATATCCCTTGTGTTTTAACACAAGTGAGGGCATTCAAATGCAAACTAGAGATGACTTGATTCATCTCTCAATTCTAGAGGTGAAACACTATACCATATAGGCATATCTCTTGTTCAAGACCTCTAGAAGACCCTCTAGGTGGATCTCCTCGTTAGAACAAGCTACATATCTCATGTAGGAGATTCAATCATCCTCCTATCACCTTGGGCATCTCAAAGGCATCACATGCAAGGTGTTTGATCGAGTGTAGCTGAGGCATTGGCGACGCAACGGCGACACGATCGAGGAAGCAAGGGGAGTTGATTAAAGCACGGGAGAGCGAGAAGAAGCAACCCAAAGCGGCGCTACAAAGGGGCTCATCCGACAAGTAAGGTTGTCTTGTTAGGAGTCCATTCACTTAATTCCCTGTGGGAGTTAAGTGTAGAGTTTGTTTGACAAACTCGAACTAGGGTCGTTAGCCGATCCTTGGCCTATTAGTTGGGCCTAAAATCTAGGGACGTCAGCCGTTCCTTGGCACGTTAGTCGGGCCTAAACAAAGTCTCCAAGGGGGAGCCACCAACACGGGTGGAAACGTGTAGGTTGGGAGGAATCTGTAAACTCCTCGGTTGGGTGGATCCGAGTTAAAACACCTTGGTTGGGAGTAACCAGATTTAAACTCCCCAGTGAATGCCGGTGTGCTCAAAGGGGTTGAGTACTTGAACTGGGAGTGGAGTAGACAAGTAGTCGAACCACTATACATCCTTGTGTTTGTGATTGTTCTTGAGCACATTTCTCTTTAAGCATTGTATTTAATTGGTTAATTATGAATGCTTAGTTAGGAATGCATGCTAGACACTTGATAGGCACACACACACACATGATGTACTTTCACTCCTCATGTAGACTTGAGCTTTTGTTGATTCATCCTCTAATGTCTACATGTGTTGAATAGACTAGGTTGTTATTACATATATCATTTACTAGTCTTTTGATTGGACCCACTTAGGCTTGGAAGCCGAAGTGTTAATTGCTTACGTAGGATAATTTGCTAAATTTGTTAAGTAGGCGAAAAATTTTAAAAGGTCCTAATCACCCCCTCCTATAGGATTAGCCATAATTCTAGTTGCTCTTTAAGCTTCCGTACGTGTATGCATAGGGTGTCGTGTTAGACTACCCAACGTAATTTCAATTGGTATCAGCAGGGTTGCTCTTCAAGGACGTAACCGTCTAGAGTAAGATCCGGTACCGGAGCACTAGCATCATGTCTACCCAAAAAGGGGAATCTATGTTGCCTCATATTGAACTATAAGTAAAATGATTAGTTGAGGTCAACAATAACTAGAGTAGGAACTATTGTCATATCCCCTACCGATCATTGCTCTCCAACTTGGAATGAACTTAAGGGAGAAAAATCTAGGATAGATGAATTCCCTCCCAACAAGCATGTTGGGTCCTACTAATCATACCCAAAGGGGTTGTGATCTAGGTTAGGTAACCTTAGGAGACCATATTGAGCTCAAATAAATATCTTAGGATCAAGCCTCATTTTGAGCAAATTGATGAACTTGAGGAATTTAGCCTCTTTAGAACTATAGGAAAATCTGAGGATTTCAGCCTCATTTCTATGTGTATGGGCAAATCAGAGGATTCAAGCCTCATAAGCCCAAAATTCAATAGTTTAGCTTTGCTTTAATCTGAATATTCTCTTGCTAGACTATCATCCGGCTTAGATTAGCTAATCATCTTGAGTTTTATGCTTCATTATATGCTAATCTTTGCTTAGTATTGGTCTTGATATACCAATAGGGGAGGTTGGTTGATTGGGCTATAAGCCCTTGAGCTTTAATGCTTAGTGTATATCATAGATGACCAATTATGCATGATTAACCTTGCCTAGATAGTTATATCTTCTTGTTAATCATGTTCCTTAGCATGCTCCATGTTTTTATGATCATGCCACCCTATACTCTTCTGGTTAGCATGCACTTATAGTTATAACTGCGACATACTATCTACTCTTACCTTAACCTTATTGATATATCATTAAGGGGGAGAGAATAGTTTGTCAATTGCTAACAAAAAGGGGGAGAAAGATCAAGTCCCACCAAAACTAGTTTGCTATGTTTTGTGATGCAGGGATTGACAGGTTATGGGGGAGCAATCTGAAGAGGAGCAACTTAGATTAGGCATGACAAGAGTCCTGTATTTAATGCTTTATCATTGTAATATCTTGATCATGTAATTTGTTTTGGTAGGTTAGGTTTTTGTAAGTAATTGACAAATGGGGAGATTGTTAGTGCACTTTTCTGTGGCATACTAGTGCACCTTGTTTGTCAATCACTTACGTCAGTGAGTCTAGTGTCAGTTGAGCCTAATGAAGATGAAGACCGAAGACTCAAGTGGCTCAGATGCATCAAGGAAGAAGAAACAGGTAAAAGTGATGCCTTGGTGTGCCTTGCCTTGACCAAAACCTAACTCATAACCTCTTAGATGACTTGGACCAACTAGGTATACCCTTAGTCATCATCATTAGTCTTAGAACTCCATGAAAAACATGATAAGTTAGACTAATTAAAGAGGTGAAAGCTGCTGTAATCAATACAGCTCAAACAGCAGTTTCCGATTGATCTCCGATCAATCGGATGTTGGCTCCGATTGGACTTCGATCCATCGGACAGAATCTCCGATCAATCGGAATTTGTTCCAGCAAAATTTGAAAATCCACTGGACAAATTTTCGATCAATCGGACATACTTCCGATCCATCGGAAGGGGTCAGTCCGATCAATCGGACCATGTTACGATCAATCGGAATATCTTCCAGAGAATCCACTAGACTGATTTTCGATCAACCGGACATGTCTCCGATCAATCGGACAGGTCTCCGATCAATCGGACATTTTTCCGATCAATCGGAGATGCGCTAATCTACCCATTTTTTTACCGTTGGAGCTCGAACTTTATAAATATTGAGCTCGGTTCTTTGGCATTTTAGAGAGGGTTTTGAGAGCTCATTACCCACACCTTTTGTACATCTTTTGGGGCCTCAAAGAGGAGGGTTTCAAGTCATATCCCTTGTGTTTTAACACAAGTGAGGGCATTCAAATGCAAACTAGAGATGACTTGATTCATCTCTCAATTCTAGAGGTGAAACACTATACCATATAGGCATATCTCTTGTTCAAGACCTCTAGAAGACCCTCTAGGTGGATCTCCTCATTAGAACAAGCTACATATCTCATGTAGGAGATTCAACCATCCTCCTATCACCCTGGGCATCTCAAAGGCATCACATGCAAGGTGTTTGATCAAGTGTAGCTGAGGCATTGGCGACGCAACAGCGACACGATCGAGGGAGCAAGGGGACTTGATTCAAGCACGGGAGAGCGAGAAGAAGCAACCCAAAGTGGCGCTACAAAGGGGCTCATCCGACAAGTAAGGTTGTCTTGTTAGGAGTTCATCCACTCAATTCCCTGTGGGAGTTGAGTGTAGAGTTTGTTTGACAAACTCGAACTAGGGTCGTTAGCCGATCCTTGGCCTATTAGTTGGGCCTAAAATCTAAGGACGTCAGCCGTTCCTTGGCACGTTAGTCGGGCGTAAACAAAGTCTCCAAGGGGGAGCCACCAACACTGGTACAAACGTGTAGGTTGGGAGGAACCTGTAAACTCCTCAGTTGGGTGGATCCGAGTTAAAACACGTTGGTTGGGAGGAACCAGATTTAAACTCCCCAGTGAATGCCGATGTGCTCAAAGGGGTTGAGTATTTGAACCGGGAGTGGAGTAGACAAGTAGTCGAACCACTATACATCCTTGTGTTTGTGATTGTTCTTGAGCACATTTCTCTTTATGCATTGTATTTAATTGGTTAATAATGAATGCTTAGTTAGGAATGCATGCTAGACACTTGATAGGCACACACACACACACATGATGTACTTTCACTCCTCATGTAGACTTGAGCTTTTGTTGATTCATCCTCTAATGTCTACATGTGTTGAATAGACTAGGTTGTTATTGCATATATCATTTACTAGTCTTTTGATTGGACCCACTTAGGCTTGGAAGCCAAAGTGTTATTGCTTACATAGGATAATTTGTTAAATTTGTTAAGTAGGCGAAATTTTTTAAAAGGTCCTAATCACCCCTCCTATAGGTTTAGCCATAATTCTAGTTGCTCTTTAAGCTTCCGCACGTGTATGCATAGGGTGTCGTGTTAGACTACCCGACGCAATTTCAAGCACTACCAACTAATGCATTTAGACGATTAAGATCAATGCTCAAAATGAAGTCAGTTTTGGTTTGAAGGGAAGCGTTGAAAGTTACAAATCAACCAACAACTGCAGCTGCTTGCAACCTTTGAGATTCTGTAACAGATGACCTTTTAGTTTCTCAAAAGGTCACATTAAAGAATCTATAATAGCCATCTATAACACCCATTGTAATCGGTGGCTTATGGGATAATGAAGAGCCTTGTAACAGATGACCTTTGGGTAAATGGAAATGCTTATAATAGCAAAAGGAGTTATGTATCTAAGAGTCTATATAAGGGTGTGTATGCAGTCATTTGAGTATCATTTGATCTATAATATACTGAATAAATTTTAGGGGTATAAATTTTTTTCTCAAAAATTAAGATAAAATCTGGTCATTGAGTGAATCATATAAAACTTGACCATAAATATAGATCAATTTGTTTTACAAAATACCGATCCGAACCATGGATCATACATCTATGTTATATAAAACGTATACCTATAGTCAGATCGTCAGCTCAAATGCTATTAATGGTCCGATCAATGGACTGGATGACTTAAATCCTCCAAATTGACTATCTTAAAAAATTGTCCATCCAATGTGTGTTGATCATCTTTTAAATCATATTATAACCTTCAGAATGGTATAAGTATGATAATTTTTTCTGAGTAGAACTTGAGATATGAGGCTGGATATGTGGATGACCATAATTTATCGAAGATATTGACCAATCTAGTAATTTGATTTGTGTAAAACTACTTTTATATGATTCATCTTAAGTAGACCCATTATACTATCTGATTTGATCATATCATATATATACTTAGATCTTGCTAATTATGCACATGTGTATATTGCATCATCATGACCATTCATTATCTCATCTATCATACATAGTTGAATATTGCTACTATTTTTCCATGTACATGTACATCATGGTCTATGATTCTGTACGGTTAAAATTTAATATTTCATAATCACGTGCAACATACAAGGTTGGCACACACACAAATATGTATACACTCCCACCCATGAAATTGAGAGAGTACCTTTGATAGGTGTGCCCTCGCGGCTATGAACGGTGATACATTATATTTCGTTATCCTAGTGTCTTTTGAGAGTGAAACGGATTTTAATAGAATGTGTTCACTTCCAAGGAGGGGATGAATATTTTAGATGATGATGACCACCTTTGTGAGACCCACTTTAAGAGTGGCACGTGTACATAATCTGAGCTACACTTTTAAATAAGATTTTCTCTTAAATTCCTCTCTCGTAACCTTTTTCTCAAATCTCTATTTTCATAACTTTTTTTTAATACCACACACATTACATAAAATAAAGCCTTTAAAAGAGGTGTGCATCACTCCTTACTGTCATTTCACACATACGCACAAAGTGAGAAAGAGGTCATAATAAGTGAGCCCCGTTTCAACCCTACTTGATCTGAGCCGCTCATGCTTATTAAAAGTGCGTGTTATGGGTATTTTTCCAATTTGAACTGCATTTAATGGTTTAGAATATATTAAAATCCCTTTTATTTAAAGACATGCCAATTAATATTATATTATGGAAGAATATAGATTTTGTTATTTATATGTTGGAATTCTCATCATTTGTTAAGATCCACCATGACCAAATGATAGATTTTGCATAACCAAACATTGTATTATCTAGAGCATTACTTGATCATGATCGATCACTTGGTAGGGATCTAGATCAACCGTATAGATCATACTTCGATCAAGTGTAGTGGGCCCCACATTGAAGGAATGATCAATAAGCACACTTTAAAAAAATAGATCCGTTCTAATGCACGTGATCCAGCCTCTGAGGCGGATCACATATCATTACTTGTGCCATTAGATAGTGGCCCACCACGAGATCAAGATGTGTGAATGATAAATGATGAGAAATCTTAAATTTAGATTTAATATTGTTATACTTGAATGAGATGCATGATGATCATCTCATATGTTGAACCTTACAGTGAGTGGTCACGACCACTCAAGGTGGGCCCTACTATATGATCTTGATCTATTTAATTAGATTGAGAACGAGATATGAAATCCATGTCAAAGGAAGAATTAATGTATAATTTAATCTAATCATACAATTCGGTAGGGCCCCATATATTAGAAATTTGATCTTAAGTGGGCTCCACCTTAAGATCTTGTCATTAGAAATATAATAAGAGAGCTAACCATAGAATGAGTTCCAATAGCATTTTAGATGTAACATCCATCATTGACAAGGTAATATAGCAACGGGCCCCACCAACATTAAAGGCATCCTTAAGTGGGCTCCACTGCATTTATTCGAATGAACGATAGATCTTATCCAGCGTAGTGTAGATCTTTATTAAAAAAATCTTATAAATCTTTATCTTCGTTTATTAATCAAGATCCTTAGTCTAATCTTAGATCTAAACCACTAAAGTTTAATAAAAGATAAAAATGATTATATGGATTGTTAAATCAATGATCAAGTTCAATCCAACCGTTGATCAATGATCTAATAAACCAATTAAGGAATTGAATTTGGGGATAATAAGATCCACCTGACCCAGATCTAGATCAGATCATCTGATCAAGGATCAACCAAGGTCGTTGGATCAAAATTATGAAAATAAGGAAATGAACGGTCGGATCGGATGAATCTTAACACCTAATTGTTATAAAGGTTGATCTTGATCTTAAACCCACTTGAATCATGATCTAAACCCATGATCCTTAAGATATGAGTAAGATTAGACTAGTAAATGGACCCGATTATTTACTTAAGGTTGCAAGTGGGCTATCTTGAAATCAATGTGATCTAATGTTGACGTTGATCATCAGATCATGAATTAGTTCTATCCAAACTATAGAAAATGTGTCTAAACCCTTGGATTAATAATTTAACTAGTCATAACCATCTATCAAGGGGCAAATTGATCAAAACGAAAGATTAAGTATATAGGAACCTAGATCCAACCAACCATATCCTAAATGAACAGTTCTAATTAAAGTTTAACGGTCAGATTGAAAGGATCTCAGGCCTATATGAAAATAAAGTCAAAATGAATAGTTAAGATTGGTAGATCATGAACTAAATGTGAAATATGACTAAACCAAAGGTATGGATCGTTAGCTTGATGATCTAATTGTCTAATCAACGGTCATAATTGTGTGTTAACGGATAATAATTGATTATATCATGAGATTAAGTATGAAAGCAACCCTATTCGCATAACATTTAAAAGGGAACACAACAAGAACGAAAATCGAGAACCTGTCAACTAATCACAGAGGATTGTATCCAAGGAGTTCAAGCAGAATAAAACTTTTGGGTAAGTAACACTACACCAGGATGGTATTTCCAACATACATTCATTATGTATTCATGAATCTTATGATATAAACTGCTTATTTGATATATGCCATTATCTGAAATGTGATGTTGAAATTGAACACCAGACAACTTGGGATAAAAATCTCTAAAATTCTCGAGCAGAGTTCCCAACCGAAACCTGAGTTGGTATCAATAGAGCCTCCTCCCAAGGTTGCGGCATAGGGCTAGGAGAAGGAGTATATTCAGCTCTAGAATAAATTACTCATCGTTGAATGGGTGTTGGCAGGTCGAAAGCTATGCATAGCCATGACCCTGGTGATTCCTAAGTATGGATTTATTTACGTGATAGATGACATATTTTATTGTTATTCTGGTAAACATGATATGTATTGAATCATGCAAATTATTATTACTTACTGGGCTTCTAGCTCACGGTGTTGTATATGGAAACCATCCAGGAAAGGATATAGTGTAAGTGTCTCTATAAAGACGACTTCAACAGAATAACTGATAGAGGAGCCAGAAGAAAAATAAGAGAATTTAATCTTTATCCTTAAGAAATTATTTATGTTTTGAGTGATATAGTTCGGACATAGGCCTCAAGGTCATTTGATACTTTGAGACAATTAATAATTAGTTATATGCTATAACGATGATTAAACTTTTTATTTTAGTAGGTGGATGTATTACAGTTTAATTTTTGGCACAATATGATAGCTAATACCTCGAACTCAATATCCGAATTGAGGAAATTCGGATATCCAAAGTTGGGGTGTTACATGATCAGAACTCTAACAATAAGAAAATCTCAGTTTCTTTATTTCTTATATGGTTATTTAGTTTTTCTTCCAAGGCTTTGCAAAGCCAACACTATAGTAGTACCTGAAATCTTCTCAAAAGGAAAATGAAAAAATAAAATAAAACATTTTGCCTATTATCCAATACAAATTGGGTGGCAAATTGGAAATTACAAACACATAATATGACAATTTTGAAGAAGAATAATCAAATAGAATTTAGAATTAAAAAAAAAAAAAAAAAAAAAAAAAAAAAAAACCTAGATGTTGCAGACTTGCCAAACTCCCCTGCTCAGGTGGTAGAAAACCAACGTAAAGGTTGTATATCCCTAAAAATTAATTAATTAATTACATTTTTCTATTTATCAACGGCTAAAATTGTTGCTATGGTCTAGCCCACCTAATGAGTGGATAGGACTGATTTTGGTGCAGGGAACCAACCTGTTGGAAGGGTTGGATGTGGTATGAACATGATAGGTTGGAAATAAGTTATTGGGTGGACAATAACTAATAATCCATGATGAATTAGATCTCACCGACTTCAGGGGTCCATAATTAAGACGGTCCGCAGTTGGAGGCATTTGTTGGACTTTTATTTATAACCGTCCATTCCCATCCTCAAAAGTCCTCGAAATCGGTGGTTGAGATCATACGGACTGCTTCATCACAGAAGACGTAAAGCTTTATAAAATAACTGATAGCACCGGATACAAACCACTGTAATAGTTAACCGCCACTTCGAAAGTGATGATATATGGCTCATTCACATACCATCTGTCACTAAGTGCAGCAATCCAGACTATCCAAATTGTGGAGAAGCTGTGGATGGAGCATATATCTAAAATAAGCTGATAAAGTAATCCTAACCATCCTATTGATGGATACCGGATGAACGGTTAAATGTAAATTAATTAGCGAGCGTTCCAAATTCGAAGGGAAAAATCAGATGACTCCTATCAATAAATAACACAAACGTCGGATGTTTGGCTGTGGGAGAAATTTCGAGACTTACAATGAGCTCATGGATGTCAAACTGCCGATAGATGCGGGCAAGGGACCCGTTATGTAATTTTGTGACAAGTCCCTGTAATATATGGAAAACAATTAATGACGTGTGACACCTGTGCAAGACCAAAGCCGTTCATGATCTTGTTGGGCCCGCTGTGTTGATTTCCTTGATAAGCTACACATATCCATTGAATTTTGTTTGCTATTGGTCAATTTCTCTGGCTATACCATTCTTTTTTACATGTATGGCCCACCCCATGAGCAGCTCCGATTGATTGAGCTTGGGATTCAGGAGGGCAATGGTTGATAAGTTTAGCCCGGGTTTGTATGTAATAGACTGAGCCCAGCGTAGGGTGATCAGGCATGGCCCGAACAGTGCAAAATCCAGGCAGAAGCCAACCCAAGGCCTGGCTCATTGGCAGCCCTAGCACGAAACCACTAGATATTAAGAACAATGACTAGACACCTCCCCAGCCCAATTACTAACCAGGTCCGATCTTTAAAGGAACTTCCTGAGTTCTGACTCACTTGCACTCTGGCCATGGATAGATGAATCAGATGAGTGAAATGCAGACTTATATGAGTTTATGTGGACTCAGTCCAACCCATCCAGTTCGACACCATGAGTCACCCCCAACTGGGGTGAGTCATGATGATTCACTCCTGACTCAGGTGAGTCACGATTCAACTCAAGAGCAGACAAGTCGGCATGGTAGTCTGGCCCAGTAGTGATTTTATACCCTAGAATGTGGACATATATGGCATGCATTAACTGAAACTAGACAATCCAAAACATTAGACTCACTGTATTCTATGGAACATAATGTAAAATGAGGTCTGCTAAGTGCAACTGCTAAGCTACTCATATGGTAGATCGCACTTGCAGTTACAAAAATGACCAGTTGTCCAAATTTGATGTACATGTGTGGCCCCACTAGATGACCGATCGTTGACATAGCGGGAATCCCTATCCACATTTAGAGCGGGATGTGGCAGGCAACCTACTTTCAGTGTGGATAGAATTCTATTCCACCACCAGTGAATAGTAGGAGACCTTGTCATGCAATCCCATGCATACAAAAATGAGAAGAAAAGGGAGTTTAGAACTCGTAAGTATAGCTTACAATTCGGTAAGATTCAAACTTCCAATGAAATCAGGTATCTTCCCTGTCAACAAGTTATCAGATGCCGACCTGAAATACAATCAGATTTTCCACCATAAATATTAATAAATTAAGGGATCGGAAATTATAGACATGCCCGCATTCGAATAATCAAAATTGAACCGTTTGAAATCATGGGGCCCACAGTGGATGGGTCATAACCAAAAATCAGACCGATCCAACGATCCTAACTCTGGATAATGGGCATTAGTCTGTTGAGTTCAGATCATTGCAAATATATATATATATATATATATATATATATATATATATATATATATATATTTTCAATTTAATGCCCATTGAATGTGGACCATACAATTGTGCCACTGGTCGTTTAAAAGGAATCTAGGGTGGAGCCTACGATTTCGATGGTTTCCACGCGTCACAAAACCACAAGCTCTTACAAGATATCCAATTTTTTCAAGTTAGCAAATGTTGAAGGAATCTCGCCACTTATCTCGTTTCCATACATGTATCTGTGAAAGGCAAGCATAGATCATGAATCCAATTGTAATTCGTATGTAATTAACAGCTAGAGGAATGTGCACACCATCTAAGCATACGGAAAGTGTCTGTCCAATGAGTTAACATTTGTCAAACGGCCAAAGCAGTTAACATGGATGAAAGGGTGCCTTGAACAACCATACCATTGTAAACAAAGGATCCAACAATGAAATTTTACGCATTCTACCAATAACTTTCTTCTAGTAAAATACGTTTTCTTAACTTCTCATTTTTACTCCTCTTTCCCACCGCATTTTGCAATTTTCCATTCTGTTATTCCATCCTTGCAGAAAAAGATCAGAAGCTTTCTTTGAATATTTCTGGTGACTCGTTGCCCGAGTTGTTTGGGGCCAATGATTTAACAATGCTAGTTGAAGATTGAAGAGAGATTCTAGGCTTCGTTATGCTCTTTGAGGATGAATTGTCTATAACCCAGATACAGAGTTAGGCTTCATCTTTAGTGAGGGCAAATACCGTATTAAGAAAAGGAAGTTCATAAAGTGGCTTTCCTTACACAAAACCAAATAAAAATAAAGATTATTCATTTTTTTTTTTTAACAAAAACTAGAGACCATGCTAATCCTACAGTGGTACGTGAAATCTTCTCAAAAAGAAAATGAAAAAAATAAAATAAAACCTTTTACGTATCATCCAATACAAATTGGGTGGCAAATTGGAAATTACAAACACATAATATGGCAATTTTGAAGAAGAATAATTAAATATAATTTAGAAATTAAAAAAAAAAAAAAAAAAAACTTATAGTTGTTGCAGACTTGCCAAATTCCCCTACTTAGGTGGGAGAAAACCAAAGTAAATGTTGTCACTTATATCCCTGAAAATAATTAATTAATTACATTTTGCTATTTATCAATGGCTAAAAATTGTTGTTATGGTCTAGCCCACCTAATGAGTGGATGGGACTGATTTTGGTGCAGGGAACCAACCTATTCGAAGGGTTGGATGTGGTATGAACATGATAGGTTCGAAATAAGTTATTGAGTGGACAATAACTAATAATCAAACTGGATGAACGGGAAACCTTCTTAAAATGAAAAGAAGAAAATAAAAGTTCTGCATAATATCACTATAAGTTGGGTAGAAAATTCGCAATTCCAAACATATTATATGGCATTTATGAAAAAGAATAATTAAATAGAATAAATTAAAAAGAAAAAAGAAAAGGCCAGAACTTAACACTACTTGCAGAACAGAAACTGTTATTCTATCCTTGCAAAAACAGATAACAAGCTTTGAATTTCTAGTAACTCATTGCCGGAATTGATGAAGGTCAATGATCTAGCAATGCTTGTTGAAGATCGGAGAGATTGGGCTTCTTGAGGGCCAATCATCTAGCAATGCTTGTTGAAATGAGGCAAATACCATCTTAAGGAAAGCAAAGTGGATTTTTGTTTGGTAGTAGCAAATGTTTAATCTGATACAAACATAATCAACTATTTACCAACCACTTGTTTGCACAGAATCTAATAAAACAAAGATTATTTATCTTGTTTGTATAAACACTATGAAAAAAATTGTCCTTGTAATGGTACATGGCAGAATGGTCTCTTGTAGTAATTAGTGACACGTGTCACACATACCAATATGCCAAAAGTACCACCATACATCTTTGGCCACTACAAATGTGTCACATAAACATCTATGCCCTTCATGTGCCACATTTGTTACATGTGCTTGCTGGGTTACATATGCAATGGTCAAGCAACCCACATGTTATAGGGCACATTTTTAAGAACTCCACATATATCATCTATGCCACTATACATTTTAAAGCACCACAAATGTACTACACATGCCAAAATTCTAGCATACATATGTACCACTTGTGCCAAGTAATCATGCTTATTCCAAGGTGCCTAACAAACAACATGAAAATAATTGTTCCATAGTAGCAACATTGCTAGACCATTAATAACACTGGGACAAGCCAAAAAAGCTATCCAAAGCTACCATTTTACTGCAACCCTAAACTGCTGTAGAACAATTTTGTTCAGATTAGTAAATCATATAGCATTCAAGTTCAGCTGCATCAAGGCTTCGTAACGTAACTCTTCTTTTTGCGAGGAAAGGTTAAAAAGAAAGAGTCCAGCTGTTGCACAATAATTTACAGTCCAATTAGCAGGTAAATTCCAACTTTTGATATGCATGTGACATCCATCCCCATCCTATAAATTGGCTCAATTATTGAGATTACCTTATGCAAAGATCACCGCTTGCTCTCATCCAGTGGACCACACTTGCATTTTGTTACCTATCAATGGTAAATATTGTTGTTATGGTGTGGCCCAGCTAATTTGTGAATGGGGCTGATTTTTTTACCAGGCTATTCTCATGGTGGAGCCAACCTACATGAAGGGTTAGATGTCACAAGAACATGATTGGTTGGAATTAATTCACTGGTGGACAGTAACTTATGGTTCAACGACTTCGACTTGAAAGCTTCTCAGAAAGAGCTAAAAGAAATGAAATGAAAAATAAAATTACTAAAAGAAAAGAAATGAAAAAAGAACATCACATATTAATCACTGCCAATATTGAAATTCCAAATGCACAATCTGATATTTCTGAAGAAGAATTATTAAATATAATCATAATAATAATAATAAAAGTACTTACAGTTTTTCCAGATTTGTCAAATTCCCCAGCTCAGGTGGGAGCGAACCAGAGAAGTTATTTGAGCCTATATTCCTGAAAATAATAAAATAAAATAAATTAATTATTTCGCAGCCAAAAGTACCTTGTTTTTTTTGCCTGAAATCACTGCAATAACCTTCATCAATTTTCTGTTATTTGAGAACTGAACACGCAAATGGAAGCATGCTAACTTGTGGTGCAGCCAAACCTTTCCTGCTAATGTCAGGTCCTATGATGAAGTCATGAAGGGGGAAGCGGATTAGCTGGTGCACCGCACACCAGCAAGCTCTCTGCTGTATTGACGTCACCAATTTCTGTGGGCCCCACAATGAGGTTCTTGGTATATCCAAACCGTCCTTCCATTTTGCGACATAGTTATAAGGGATTAACCCAAAAATAAGACAGATCCATTGATCAAGTGGAACACATTGCAGAATGCAGAGGGAGATTGAACATCTACCATTGAAACCTTCTTGGTGGTCACAGAAGTTTTGGATCAATCTTATATTTGTTTTTACCCTTAATCCAGGTCTTTGTGACCTTATGAACAGTTTGGATGGAAAATAAACATCATGGTGGGTCCTAAGAATGTTTTAACCGTGAGAACCATTGTCCCCACTGGCTTTTGTGGTGTGGTCCAATTGAGATTTAGATATATCTTATTTTTTGGATAATAGCCTAAAATGATCTCGTAAACTGAATGGACAGTGTAGATATGTTAAATATATCATTGTGAGGCCCACATAATCGTGATTTTCTTTGAACAGCGGAGCTCAACGACTGACGCAGTTGTCCTGCCGGCGACTCTAACTCACACCAGTAAATTGGCTGCTGTAGCGTACACCAGCCATCCCACTTCCGATGAAGGGGAGCAGATAAGGTACGGTCTTGGCCCACCCAAGACCATGCGGACCTTACCATGGGGATCACCTTGATGTATGTATTCTATATCCATACAGTCCATTCATTTTGCCAGATCATTTGATGGCACCAGCCTAAAATTGAAGCATATGCAATTCTCAGGTTGACCATACATAGGAAACTGCGGTGATTGACCAATAACGGGTCACATAGGTTGGATCAAGATGATATTTGTTTCGTTTCCCTTCATCTAGGTTTATGTGACCTTATCAACAGGTTGGATGAAAAATAAACATTACTAAAACAGTACCGTGGGCCCTAGAAAGGTCTTAATGGTAGGGCATTCAATCACCACTATTTCCTATAGTATGGCCCACTTGAGATTTGGATCTTCTTTATTTTTGGACTCATGCCCTAAAATGATCATATGGTAAAACGAATGGGAATTATGGATATAGAATACATACATCAAGGTGGGGTCCCATGGTAAGGGCCGCACCATCTTGGGTGAGGCTAAGACCACGCCTAATCTAATGTAGGCGAAACGTGGTGAGATCGAACACCGTCTCTCCCATAGGATAACTATTCTGAATTCACGAAGCTATCGGGACTCCTCAACCGATCTTCCTTGAATCCACAAGACCTCTTCGAATCCACGAAGAAAAAGAGAAAATCAATATTTTTCTAATAAATGAGAAATAATATTCAATAATCAATTAAAAATAATTTTAAATAACCTTAAATAGAAGAAAATAACCTTAAGAAACCTTAGAAACGTAATCAAAGAGTTCTAATTAAAATAGGAAATAAATTTGTAAAATCAGTGCAAATTTGCGCATCTACTCGCACATGGTCGAGCGCCCGCTGAACTAACAAACAGTCCAACGAGTAATCTAAAAATTTGATGAATTTCGAGCACCCGATGAAACGTGGTTAGGCGCCTAACGTTGCTAACGGCTCAAATCCGTTGGGAATCTTGGAGTTCATGTGCCCAGTGACGTGCGGTTGGTTGCCTGACTGTTGCCGACAAGTCAAAATCGTCAGGAAAATCGTCGAGAAATCTGATTACGATAGCCCGAATCCATCGAAAACTGTCAGAAATCCATTCTTTTGTAACTTTTTCCTAGATTTTTTTCAGCCCTTTTTCCTTTGAGAATGTCGTCATTCCTCATCCTCGGTCCACGGGTTCTCTCCCTACATCAACCTCCCCCACTTGAAAAAACTCGTCCTCGAGTTTCGTTTCAGGTTAGGGATACGATTCACTTTCAACTTTAGAGGCCGACGTTTTCTTTTCTCTCTCAGCTTCTGCTCCACCTCGTACAAGAGATACAGCTCTTCAACCATGTCGGTTTACTCGAGAGCATCTTCCTTATCATATTTCAATTCTTCGAACACATTTGTTAATAGTGTCCTGCAGCATTTTGATATTTGATGTTCCATCTATAGCTTTATCAATCCTTGGAATCTGGATCTCTTCAACAATACTCGGGCTAATAATGCCTTGAATCTGCTCTTCGGATCACTGCAAAACTGGATCAACAACTTCGGGGATGTTCATAGACACCTCCTCATTGTCCTTCACATCCGAGATATTGATCTCACCTTCCTTCTCAGGATTTTGAGTAATCTCAGGGATAATGGTGGCCTGAATTTTAGAGACCTCCTTTGAACTTGCATTAAATCCTCCCAGATCCGGTACATCGTCTTTCGATTCCTTAATGAAAGCTTGTACGGTTACAGGAGACCGTTCCCCCACTTTAAAAGTTTTAGGTAGGTTTTTCGTGTCCATAGGGGCCACTCGCATGCCACCATGGAACCCAACATCCGGTCGTAACTCCAGCTCAAAATAACATGATTCTTATTATAGAGTGTGGAATTGTTGGGATATTACTCGAAAATCATTGGTGTATTTGAATCATGATTGTAGTTGTTGTTTCATCCGCGGTCATGAACGCATTGGCGCTTTCATCTCTCGCATTCGCTGATTTTGGAGTTGCTCCCACCAAGCCAAAGGGCACCCCTTCAACTTTAAGGCTACATATTAAACCTTCTTCTACTCAGGCATCTGCATGAGTTTGAAGATGCGTTCAACTTCATATAGCCAGTCCTCGACACGACTCGGGCCATTGAAGTGAGGAATATCAACCTCTGTGTAGACTCGACCCATTTAATCTACCATATCTATACCATAAACAATCATGCTTTTGTGATATTCTGCTTTGCGGTCGAATCTAGCCTGTAGCT
The DNA here is from genome assembly GCA_003013855.2 of Liriodendron chinense. NCBI lineage: Eukaryota > Viridiplantae > Streptophyta > Magnoliopsida > Magnoliales > Magnoliaceae > Liriodendron > Liriodendron chinense. The sequence goes on along the minus strand of ML058328.1, from coordinate 1,160,606 downwards.
CTTGCATAGCTTAACGATTCTTATGCTGGAGTGTCTCAAACGTCTCCTCGAAAGTCGTCATTTTGAGAAGATAGATCCCTGGATCACTGTCCAAAGGATTTTGTCGTAGCCTTCACGCATAAATACCAATCTGAGGTTCTTCCTCGCTCTGATACTAATTAATGCGGGGTGAAACATGGTGAGATCGAGCACCGTCTAACTCACGGGATAACTACTCTAAATCCATGGAGCTATTGGAACTCCTCAACCAATCTTTCTCGAATCCACAAGGGGATATCTCAAATCCACGAGACATTTTCTTTGAATCTACGAAGAACAAGAGAAAATCAAAGTTTTTCTAATAAAAGAGGAATAATATTCAATAATAAATTAAAAAGAGTTTAAACAACATTAAATAAAAGAAAATAACCCTAAGAAATCCTAGAAATATAATCGAAGAATTCTTGTTAAAATATTAAACAACAGAAGTTTAGTCTGTACACTATGATATGCGTACCACTTGCTTACACAAAACCAAATAAAAATACAGATTATTCATTTTATTTTTTATTTTTACAAAAACTAGAGACCACCTTATTCATACAGAGGTAGGTGAAATTGTCTCAAAAAGAAATTGAAAAAATAAAATAAAACCTTCTGTGTATTATCCATTACAAATTGGGTGGCAAATTGGAAATTACAAAGACTTAATATTTCAATTTTGAAGAAGAATAATTAAATAGAATTTAGAAATGAAAAAAAAAAAAAAAAAAAAAAAAAAAAAAAAACCTTATAGTGTTGCAGACTTGCCAATTTCCCCTGCTCAGGTGGGAGAAACCAAAGTAAATGTTATGACTTATATCCCTAAAAATAATTAATTAATTACATTTTGCTATTTATCAATGACTAAAAATTGTTGTTATGGTCTAGCCCACCTAATGAGTGGATGGGACTGATTTTGGTGCAGGGAACCAACCTTTTCAAAGGGTTGGATGTGGTATGAACATGATAGGTTGGAAATAAGTTATTGGGTGGACAATAACTAATAATCACTGGTTGAGCTAGAAACCTTCTTAAAATGAAAAGGAGAAAGATAATAGTTCTGCATAATAATCACTATCAAGTTGGGTAACAAATTCGCAACTCCAAACATATTATATGGCATTTATGAAAAAGAATAATTAAATAGAATAAATTAAAAGGAAAGCCCAGAACTTACAGTTCTTGCAGACCTGACAAATTCCCCAGCTCAGGTGGGAGCAAACCGTTGAAGCCATTGTTGCTTATACTCCTCAAAAAAAATAATTAACTATATTTTGTTATTTATCAGTGTTTAGAAATTGTTGTTACGGACTGTCACACCCAATGAGTAGATGGGAATGATTCTCATACAAGGCTATATACCCTCATGGTGGATCAAACCTCTTGAAAATGTTGGATGTCAATGAACCTGATGAGATGGAAACAATTCACTGGCTGTGAAGTTACTTATGGCCTAACTGGTTGGACTAAAACCCTCTCAAAAAGGAAAAGAACAAATTAATAATGGCGCATACTAATCACTGCAAAGTTGGTTGGGAAATTAGAAATATCCATGGTATTTCTAAAGAAGAATAATTAATTAAAAAAAACTTATAGGTGTTGCGAACTTGATAAATTCTCCACCTCAAGTAGGAGCGTACCATTGAAGTTATTGTAGCTTATATCCCTGAAAATAAATAATTAATTATATTTTGTTATTTATCAATGGTTAAAATTGTTGCCAGGTCCGGCCCACTTAATGAGTGGGATGGGAATTATTTTCATGCATGGCTGTCCTCACGGTAGAGCCAACCTATTGGAAGGATTGGATGTCATATAGATGTGATGGGTTAGAAACAATTCACTGGGTGGACAGTAACTTATGGTCAATTTCATTGGACTTCAAACCTTTTAGAAGGAAAAGAAGAAAATAAAAATGCCACATATTAGTCACTGCCAAGTTGGTTGGCAAATTCAAAGCTCCAAACACATTCAGCTAAACATTGTTATTACCCACATAATGAGTGGATCACGCTGATTTATTTTTGTACTAGGTGGGTGTGCGTGTGTGTGTGTGTGTGTGTGTGTGTGTGAGAGAGAGAGAGAGAGAGAGAGAGACGTATCAATCACTTCCAACTCGGGTGGCAAATTCAAAGCTCCAAACACATCATGTGGCATTTGTGACGAAGAACTTTTAAATAGAATTTAAAAAAGAAAAAAAGAAAAAAATCAGAACCTACAGTTGTTGCGGACTCACCAAATTCCTCTGCCTATGTGTGAGCCCACCAACTACCCTATTTAAGCTTATATCCTTAAAAATAAATAATTAATTATATTTTATTATTTATCAATGGCTAAATATTGTTGTTATGGTTTAGACCTCCTAATGGATGGATCTGGATTGCATCCTGCCCCCGCGGACGCATTCCGTCCGGGCAGACCTGTGGAGGGGCCCACTGTGATGTATCCGTTTATCCACTCTGTTCATCCATTTTATATGATCATGCTTGTAAGTGGGCCCAAAAATGAGGCATATCCAACGATCAACTGGGCCACACCAAATAATGAGCGGACCCTAGTGTCGTCATCACTAGGTTCCTATCACTATTTGGTGTGGCCCACTTGAGCGTCTGATCTTCCTACTTTTTAGTGTCATATCTTAAAATGATCTTATAAAATGGATAGACAAAGTGGATAAACGGATACACAACGGTGGGCCCCTCCAAAGGTCTGCCTGGACGATAATGCGTCCAGGCGAGAGCAGGACGCAATCCGCGTCCCTAATGAATGGATGAGGCTGATTTTTTTATAGGGCTATATTTGGCGGAGCCAACCTATTGGTAGGGCTGGATGCCGCGTCAACATGGTATATTAGAAGTAATTCATTGGTCGACACTTATAAATCAACTGGTTGCACTTGAAACCTTCTTAAAAGGGAAAGGAAAGCAAAATAAAATTGCCACATATTAATCACTACCAAATTGAGGTGGCAAATTCAGAATTCCAAACACATCATTTGGAAATTTTGAAGAAGAATAACGAAAAAAGAAAACAGAGCTTAAAGTTATTGGAGACTTTCTAAATTCCCCCGCTCAAGTTGGGGAAAACCAGAGAAGTTATTTGGCTTATAACCCTAAAAATTTATAATTAGTTATCTCTATAACTACGTGGAGTCACTACAAGAGCCTTCATCATTTTTTAATCATTTGAGAACTGAACATGCAGCTGGAAATAAGTTTACTTAAGGTGCAGTGGAACCATTCCGGCCAACATGCCACTTGTGTAGAACATACCTACCATTCTCATGTTAGGTCCCATGATGAAGTTCATTTAGCTCAAAAAATCAGGCGAGTCTGCTCATTAAAATGGCCATGCCTGGATGTTGAGTCTGACGGTTATCTATTGACACAGGAAAGGACGTGAAATAATAAGAAAAAGATAGCCGCATTCCTTAACTAGGTAAAACCTTGAATCCAAAAGGCAAAAATTCTTGAACACACAAGAAATTTTTTATAATTGTATTATTGAATAATCAATCTAGAATGCTTGATTACACCACTTATATGAAAGATTCAAACCTTAATAGAAGTCTTAATTCGACTAAAATAGATATTATCTGAAATAGTAAATTTTATAAAAGAAAATAGAAAGCCCTAAATTAACCTCACCAATATATTCTAGGCATAATTACAATTAATTTATAATAAAAAAAAGTTATAAATCTAAAAGTCTAAAATAAAGGAGATGATAAAATTAAAATTGACTAAAAATAATATTTTTTCTTAAAATCATAATTTTTAACTAGGAGGGTGCATTACCTCTTGAAATGGACGTGACCCACTACCTAGGTCAATTGACCCCAGATGGACGCTACATAACGATAAATAGGTTAGACAATACCCGAATCAAAAGTTATGACTGATTTACAATCCAAACTTTGAGTGGAAATTTCTCCTCATCTGGAATGAATTTCTTCAATCAGGACAAGCCTGGGGGCCAGTCAGGTCATGCCCCATGAAGGAATAGCCCTGAATCTAACGGACTACGTCTACTTTTGCTTAGAGTTCTTTCAATCCAGTTGTACCAAAAATAGGTTTGTGGCCCGTTCTACATCATCTACTCATTCCAGCAGTGCAGTCTCCTATTGAGAGGTCTGACCTGATATGCCATGTGTCCTTATTTGGGGCCTACAATTTTGAATGGTTCGGACTCCCACTATGTGGCATCTTGCAGGAAAGAAGTGGCTTCACAACAAGATGTGCCCCACTACCTTAACGATTCAACCATTCATCTAGAAGTTTCCACAGTGATGTCCCAAGCAAGGATGAATGGTTATGAACTTCCAATCACTAATTGTTGTCTAATATATGGCAAAGATTCCACATACTATATCTTAATCATGTGAACTATTGAATGTTTACTTTTTTGGTTTAAAAAATAAATAAAATGAAAAGTATTTTGAATTTTCGTTTTCCCTTGAAAATGATTTGAAAAAATAAAAAACCAAAAAAGGTGTTTTATTTAGTCTCACATTAGATAGAGATGGGGAAAAACTTTGGTTTAGAAGTTGGTGTTTTTTGGTTTACTTACTTGAAAGAAATGGAGAGAGAAATAATCAGGTTGGGTGTTCTAGTGCACGGGTGCGCACACTCGATCACGAGCACGGGCGAGGGTGAGGGCATGGGCAATGAGTCTACGGTGGCGATAATTGGAGCACTTCGCACTTTGCGCATGCGAACCATCTTGAGACGGTGCGAGTCGTGGTGTGAATGTAGGAAGGAATGACTGATTGTGACTGAGAGCCTTATATAAGGCTAAGTTTTCTGACTGTTGAAGATGTGACCTTTGTGCATGAAACGATCCTGCAACTATCATAACCATGTAGAAATTGTTGTAGTAAACAACAAACATGCAATGATTATGGCCATGCAGCCGGCAATAGACAGAAAACAATCATAAATGGCTAGTTTCCAACAGTTAGAAGCAACCATAAACGACTAGTTTCCAATAGTCAGAAAATGACCATATGAATTATGAGCCCAATCATAACCCCCAGCCCCTCGTGACTATATAAGCAAAGCTGACTAGGTTCATTTCACAATAATTCGAATTTGAGCTAGAAAACAAATAAAAATCACTCTCCTTCTTGCAAGTTAATACTAGATTCAAACTCACTGAGTTCAGAGTCAATCATTGAGTCTGCCAGAGACTCACTACATTAGTCAAGTTCCAAGAGTGGTTCATTCGTGATTACTGCATGCGAGACCAAACAGGCTTATCGTATCCTGGAAGCAATTCATCAGTAACCCATCAGCGATCTCTGATCTGAGAGGAAAGGGGGTGAATCACACTTTAAGGACAACATATATTATATGCTCTTTGACTTGATTGTATCCCTCTAAGAGGAGAGGGGTGAGTTATATGCTCTTCTTGATCGTATCCTGAAAGCAATTCGCCAGTAAGCTATCAGCGATCTCTAATCTCCAAATTACATTTTTGAGAATATTTTCCAACAATATTAAAGCGTGATTCCTAAACATGGATTCTGAAAGTGTTGCATCAATCAAGCTAATGAACCAAGACCTGATACGGCTAGACCGGTTCAATGGCACAAATTACACAAGGTGGCAAGATAAACTAAAGTTCCTTCTGACTGCCCTAAAGATCTTCTACATTTTGGATCCGAACCTACAACCACCGCCAGAAGCGACTAATAACAACACACTAGAACAAATTGCTGCCATAATCAAACGGCAAGAAGATGAGTTGCTATGTCGCGGTCACATCCTGAATACCTTGTTTGACCGACTATACGACATGTACACAGGAACTACTTCAACAAGAGAAATCTAGAATGCGTTGGAATATAAGCACAAGGCCCAAGAAGAAGGAACTCAAAAATTTCTTATTGTCAAGTATCTCTATTTCATGATGGTAGATGATAAGCCTCTATTGGCCTAAATTCATTAACCATAATTGATTGTAAACCAAATTAAGACCCAAAAAAATAGATATACCTGAATATTTCCAAGTTGGGGTTATAATAGCTAAATCACCTTTAAGTTGGAATTATTATAGGAAGAAACTGTTGCATAAATCTAAGAGTTCACCTTGGAACAAATACAAAAAAACCTTCGAATCAAGGAAACGTCTCAAAATCAAGACAAGAAGGTCAACATCAATGGTGCATCTTCTTCAAAGGTGAGTGTAGTAGAAAAGACATCTCAAAACAGTAATTTAAAAAAGAACGACTCTTTAAAATTTAGCTTTATTTTCATGAAGTGCTTCCCTATTTCAGTAAAAAATTCTTTGACCTTATTTGTATCGGGCATGACACCCTTCATGGCCTCTGAAATCGAATGCTTCATGATTTTGAAGTACATTTTATTGGACTTTATCCAAGCTTTATACTGAACCTTTACCTCTTCATTGTTGTCATTTGAAGGCTTAGAAGGTTTTAGCTCTTCTAGGGCAATGTCCAACTTCATGCACCCCAAGACAATCTTAATGGACTCCTTCCATGTGGTATAGTTAGAGTTGGTCAAAAGGGACACCGTATTATAAATGTTTGGAATGTTAACTACATATTAAACTCAAGTTAGACGATGTATTATAAAGCATTAAGCAAATAAACATTTAATTGATTGGGGCCTTACAATTGAATTTACCAGGATAAAAATGGGCCCAACCAATCAATCCTGGTGAGAATCGACCACATCATCATAACTCCTTCTATGGTTGGTACTCATGACATTCAAATTATTCTCTTGTACATGAAGCTAAATAATGTCAATGATGTAAATCGAAGACACTGAACATCAGCGAGTGAAATGAGTCTCTTGACCTTACACCACCAGCACCGTCTACTCCACACCCTTTACATTCACGCTAAGCAGGTTCGTCTGTGTTTTCGTCATTGTCCACATTGACTGTAAATGCAACTGCATGCAATCCTTTCCATGAATCCTAATAACAAGTTTAGATTCATGAAAATCTTCACTGATTGAAGTCACTATGGTGGCTAACACTAGCATATTTAATCCCACAAATTTAGACTTAGGATTGTGATTTTAATCCTACCCTCAATGGATTGTACATAAATTAGTTTGATATGGCCCAATGAGCAGCTGGCATTAATTGTTGAAAAATGAGAAATACACAAGGTAAAACAAACATTTATATTTCACATCCCTTTTCATAAGTCATGTCTGCTCTTAAAGGATGGGTAATGGGCCTAATTAGAACTTATCCTTATGATCTTTACACCAACAAAGTACATTCTATAACAAGCCATATATTCACAAGATGGGTGATCTAGACAGTATATATATATATATATATATATATATATATATATATATATATATATATATATATATATATATATATATATATATATATATATTGCTATATTGCTTGAAGTGGACAGTTGGATCCAACAATCATGGTCCATATAGATGGATAGTTTGGATCCGACAAGAAGGGTCCATATGATAATGTATCAAGTATCATAAGTTGCTCACTCAGTGAATGCTCTAGATGGCACACCCACATATTATAAAAAAAAAAAAAAATAGTTTAGATCCAAGTGTAAAGCCCATTCTTAGTTTCTTAAATGTGCAAGGGACTCACTAATTGATCCCATCAATTATGAGCCTAAGACTGCCTTAAGAAAATGAGGCCCAACAAGACAACGAAAAGGGTGAGGCGTTGTCCCAATAATCCAGGCCCTGAAGAGGGTTGTTATTTTATTTTTTATTATTATTTTTTTAATGTGTTGGTCCTAACTGGGCTTTTAAAGGAAAGAGGGTTTAGAAACCCTAGCCCCAAAAAATGAGCCCCTCTAGCTAGTCGTTGCCCCTTTCCTCCTTGTGAATGTGAGGATCGGGGATTAGGCCATCGCTTGATCGAAAAAATCATCTAACAGTTAGTGACTCAAATCCAAAACTATGGTAGAGCGGTCCCTACTGTCCTTTCCTCATTTCCTTAGACAAGTCATCGGGGGGGGGGGGGGGGGGGGGGGTAGCTTATGCCAAAACTAATGGTGGCTCTTCAAGTAGTTTCTGGCGACTGGAATTGACGATTCTAGTTGTGAGGTTTGTAAATCACAATGGATGAGGGAGATTACCACTCACTATCGCTGCTATTAATGGCAGCTGTTGTCTTCTCAGGTGATGGTAGGGACATTTCAAATAGCCACAGCGAAAGATAATCATATGTCATTATCTTCAAGGGCTACTAAAAAGTGAGAATGTCCAAAAGGGTCCGTCGATTCTACCGATATCCATCGACCACAGAAATAAAGGACTTCAATGCTGCCGGACCTGCTTCAGGTGTTGAATCAAAGATTGTTCATGTTTGCTTGATTAGACAGCCGTAGGTTAGGATTTCCCTTTTCCCCTAAATTAGAGAATTGGATTTGTAAAGAAAAACCTTATCTCATCTCTGTGCTGGTCTCAACAAATCTAGAAATGGGAGCAGAAATGCATCTAATGCCTAGATCTAAATTTGGAAGTCCATGAATGGACTTTTCAGATATGGCCTAAAACCATGATTTGATTAAACAATCTAGATTGATCTACCGTAGCTGATGCACAGTCGGCTCTGATACCAACTTTAAAATTGTAATTGCGGAATTGGGAGGACCATTCAGTGCATCGAGTAAGGAGATCAAATAACCTATATTACTGGTGTACCTGATTGGGCCATCTGTTTTCTAATCTAGATCTTCCGCACCTGGAATTGCCGTAGAGAAAAACTTGGAGATGGGAGTTCGATTTTTCTGTCTATTTCGGATTGGGGACCCATTATTCTTTTTATAGGAATCTGTAGATGGGTGTTGCAATGTTTGAAACCCATCACAACACTACAACCCCTCTGCTCCACACGAATTTGATTATATCAGAATCCATGCTCTACTATAACATTACAATAGGGAAGTTTAGATGCACTACTCCTTGTTATGCTTTGCGAGATCACAACTATAGTGAGGTCCACTAGTCAGTCCACACATATTCATGACATTTGTATTAGTTCTGGGCCACTGATCAGTTGGGCCCACTTTATAGAAAACTTACACGGGCAAGGGTGTGGGTGTGGGCAGCAAGGCAGTCTGGCCGGTAGCGCTAGTTAGCGCACTTTGCACTTCACACTTCGCACTTCGCACATGTCGCAGAGTAGTCACTCCCTCGAGACCTTACATGAACCATTGCGAGACAATGTGAGTCGCAATGCGAAGGAAGGAACGATCGATTGAGACCGAGAGCCTTATATAAGGTTAGTTTTTTTACTGTTGAAGATGTGACCGTTGTGTATGAAATTGTCGTGCAACAATCATAACTATGTAGAAATTATTGTATATTTAAACAACAAACATGCAACAATTATGAACATGTAGCCAACAACAGATAGAAAACAGTCATAAATTACTAGTTTCCAATAGTCAGACACAACTATAAACAACTAGTTTCCAACAATTAGAAAATGACCATACGAGTTATGAGCCCAATCATAACCCCCAGCCCCTGGTGCCTATATAAGTGAAGGCCTGTTGAGTTCATTTCATAGCAATAGAAGCAATTCAAATATCAGCTAGAAAAAACAAAAATCAGTCTCATTTTTACAAGTTAGTAATAGACTCGAACTCACTAAGTTCAAAGTCAATCACCGAATCTGTCAGAGACTAATTACATTAGCCGAGTTCCAACTGTGATCCATTCATGATTGGTCCCCCATTACCAAACAAGCTTGCCATATCTTGGAACCAATTCATCAACAACCCGTCAACAATCTCATATATAAAAGGAGGGGCCAAATTATGCTTTAAGAATAATGTATATTGTACGTGCTTCAGCTTGATTAATCAAAGTTCTTCTTTTGAGAATATTTTTCCAACCATGAATGGTTGCGAAAAGTTGACCATCCTCATCCATTGCGGACATGAGCCCAACCATGGTTTTGATCATCCGCCCATGTATAGAGCCTTGTCTATCTCTACATAAGCGCAGCTTTGAATATGGCACAGGTGCTCAGATTTGAAAGGGTTACTCGAAAGATAGGCCGCGGTATCCCAAACAAACTTATAGCTAAAGCAATTTTTTTTTTTTCAGCCATCCTTTTTTTTTTTTTTTTTTTTCTTTTTTACACACGCGCACGCTCACACCCAGACACCACAATGGATACTCCAGCCCATGACCTCTGTGTTGAAACTCTTATGTGTCTACCACTCAATGAGTTAAGGACCCAGCCATTCATTTGTTGCGTGATTGAATCAGCCTTTTTGACCGGTGGGGCAGCCATCCATTTGTTGAGTTACTGCCCCAAGGTTGAAAAAGCCTGACTTTTAGACTTGAAGATCTACACAACCTTATCAACGGACGAAATGCCCCGATCCTACAAGTATGCTTTTGTGGGACATGTGATTGCATATAGACGGGTGAGATTTGTATTGTTCAATTGATGTCCTCTAGATATCAATCGTGGCAGTCCAAATGATGCTGCTCCGGTAATCCAAACCATCCAACTGGAGGCCACGAATGGACGGTTAGAAAAAAACTGATGCAATTAGGACGGTCTACAGATGGTTAATACATAAAAGACGAGATGATTTGATTGCATCTGACCCGCTAATTGATGGCATTGATGGACTTTTATTTATGAGCGTCCATTCCTATCATTAAAAGTCCTTGAAATCTGTGGCTAGGATCATCCTGCCTGGTGCAGTCCTTTTTGGCACGGTAAATTCCATGCCATGGCCAACAAATCAACCAGTGGATTTATATCACCGTGTATATGAAGGTGCAAAGCTTTATAAGATACAACCGGTTGCACCGGAGACAAACTATTGTAACAGTTAACCGCCATCATCCTCATGAAAAGTGGTGTTGACTCATCCACATGGTATGTGGCATTCATGTGCAACTATCCAAAACATCCAGAAACTGTGGCTGGAGCATATATGTAAGATTAATCCTAACCATCCAAATGATGCTTATCAGATGAACGGTTAGAAGTAAATTAATGTGTGTTCCAAATTCGAAGGGAAAAATGAGATGTCTCCAGACCATCCAAAAATCAGCTGACCCACGAACATTTCAGAGATTTGGGTGAAATTAATCAGTGGTCGGGATCGCCTAACAGCAACAGCAGATATTTTGTGCTCTGGGAGAAATTCGATACTTACAGGTAGCGCAGGTGCCAAAATTGCCGATAAATGATGGCAGGGAACCCTCTATTCCATTTTGTGCCAAATTCCTGCAATATATAGAAAACACTTGGTGACGTGTGACACGTGTAGAAGACCATAGCCGTTCATCAGGTGGGAGCTTACTTTGCAGATTACCTAAGTAACAGAGCTTTAACTCTAAATTGATAGGCCACACATGTGAATGCTTACTATTGGCTAACTTCCCTTGCCATGCAGTAATATATCTTTTACATGTGTGGCCCACACAATGAGCACATCCATCGGATTGAGTGAACTTTGGAGGGCTATGGTTAATAATCTTAGCCTTGGGTTTGCTTGTAATAGACTTGAGCCCAACCTAGGGCTGTCGCTGTCAGGCGTGGACCGAACAGCTCACAACGGGCCAAAGCCAACTCAAGTCCTATAGTCGTGTTGGCCCCGGCCCAACCCGACCAGATATTAAGAACAATGAGCTTGACCCTAGCGGCCAAATTATTGACCATGCCCAATCTTTTTAAATGTGCCGAGTCCCGACCTGACTTGCTTTGGCCTATGGATAGAAATGAATCAGATTAGTTATGCCACCCGTCTGAGTTGATTTGGACTTGGTCCGACCCATCCGGTTCGACACCATGAGTCACCCACAGTAGGATGAGTCGGGACAATTCACTCCCGATTTGGGTGAGTCGCTTCTCGACTCGAGACCAGACGGCACAGTAGTCGTGCCCAATACTTTACCCTGCTACAGTGTGACCATCAATACTCAGGCATCTAGAATGTATACACATGGCATTCATTAACTCAAAGTAAACCGTCCAAAAACATGGGACCAACTCTAGATAATTACTCCTCCAAAGTACGATTGATTGAATGAGCATAACCTTTTATTAATGGATATTTATCCTTGGAATTCAGACCATCGAATAGCTTTCTTTTCAGCTCTACATCAAGTATCCGCTGATCGGCCACTCAAGAATTTAAATAAATATAGGTTTTGATTCAATCCATTTAACTAGGGTCCCGAGATTTGGACGGTTGATCTTAGTTACTTATGCTATGGGTTTACAAAATCTTAGTCCCGGAGTATCAACTATAATGCTCTGCCAGAACATCAAAGCTTGTTAGTTATCGGGTCCACCGTGATGTTTATGAGAAATCCACTTCGTCCATCCGTTTTGTGAGCTCATTTTAGAACATGAGAGAAAAATTGAATCGGATCCAAGACTTAAGTGGGCCGCACAAAAGGAAAAGGTGGGGTAGGGAAATTCCTACTGTTGAAACTTCTCTGGATTCCACCGTGATGTTTATGTGCCATCCATACCGTTCATAACGTCATTTGTACTGGGATGAACTGAAAATAAAAATATTAACCTGATTCAAAATTTCTTTGTCCCCACGAATATTTCAACTGTGGATGCTTAATCCTGACGTTTGGGCCCACTTGAATCCTGGATCCGGTTAATTTTTGGTATAACATCCTAAAATGATCTCACAAATCGGATGGACGGGGTGGATTTCTAAAAAACATCATGGGAAAGGCTTTGGCAGGGAATCCGCGTCCCGGTACGGTAACAACAACAACGACAACGAAAAAACCCACAAAATTCGTACAGATATGTGAGGAAAGACAGGTTTTGGAACTCTTCCGGAAATGCCCCTTTCACCTTCAGGTACGCTGGTGGAACGCTGAAAAGAAAAAAGAATAAAATATAAGTAGGGTCATCGAATAGGTAGTCCACTGCACCTTTACGAACACGTGGTATTTGCCCAAAATGATCTAAGCCATTCATCTGGTAGTTCCTTATATGGATGAGCTACTACACAAAGATCAAGACGATCAAGAAATCCTAAACATCCAAGGCCCACCAGATATTGGTCCACTTGATAAATAATAATTTCGAACCAAGTTGGCATATCTGAGTGTATACGTACATTTTGGTTATGTGGCAGGTGGATCCACCCTTGGATGAGCAATTACATTGGATCCATGGGTCGCTGGTAGTTGATGACTTAAAAATGGCGTCCCCGCTGCATGGCTCTCCGCTTATGTTCCATTCATAAGAATCAGAAACACCGAAACGTTGTAAAATGGCTCTAAGAGCTCCCACTGCCCATACGCGTGTAAAAAAAAAAAAAAGTTATAATAAGCCCATGAAGACCACAACTAATCAATGGCTATGGCAAAGGTGGAAAAAAATAAAATAAAATAAAATAAAATAAAAAATAAAAAAGTAGGAATGATGTTGGAAATTATCATACGTTTCAAAATGCATGGGGCCCACCCGTGATGTGAATGTGGAATTGAAACCGTGACTCTAGTGTACCTCCTTGCGTACGTGCATCATATATCCCAAGATCATCCACAACAAAAGCTAAGGTAGGTAGGACATCCCTAAAACATGTATATATATTCACTTTTTTGACCCCTCTAAATTTCGGAATGGTTATCCGGTTTATCCGTTTATCTTAGTGGGATTCACCTGATGACGGGCGCGGATTTCCTGCGAAAGCCTTGCGCAGGAAGTTCCTGCACTGGGAACCAAGGTGGGGCCCAAAGTGATGTTTTTTCATAAATCCACCCCGTTCATCCGTTTTGGGAGCTCATTTTAGGACATTAGAACAAAATGAACCGGATCCAAGACTCAAGTGGGCCGAAAACGTGAGGATTGAACGTCCACAGTTGAAATATTTGTGGAGCCAGAGGAGTTTCGAATCAGGATAATATTTGTGTTTCCAGTCCATCCCAGTAGTAGTGACGTTATGAATGGTATGGATGTCATATAAACATCACTTTGGACCCAGGGAGGTTTCAACGGTAGTAATTTACCTACCCACGTTTTCCTTTAGTTCGGCCCACTTGAGTCTTGGATCCGGTTCATTTTTGTTCTAATGTCCCAAAATGATCTCCCAAAACGGATGGACGGAGTGGATTTATCAAAAACATCACTTTGGGCCCCACCTTGGTTCCCAGCGCAGGAACTTCCTGCGCAAGGCTTTCGCAGAAAATCCGCGCCCTGAAGTAATGATCAAGGGCTTGATATCATTCCCTGAATTACAATTAGATCATCAAGTTTACATATTCCAATGGGGAGTTTCTTTTTCTGTCCCATCAATGGTGCGGCCCTTCGTATATATGCTCGGTTTGGATCATTGAAACATGCCCCAAATCTATATGTTCTCGTGGATGCCTGTAGTTCCTCTGCTCGGCAGCACGTGCACGATTCTATACACGTTGGGGGATGGATCGGTGATCAAAATCGTTGATGATCTACTGTCATGCACGTGGGAGATGCCTGGAAATCTTTAAGATTGCAAAATCCAAACGCTTCCATTGATTATCTTCAAATGTACGAGTTTGTAGATCCTTATCTTCGAGCAAAAATATTTCAAAGAAAAAAGAAATCCAACTGAGTTGGTTTTCTTGGATTCATGTAATCCAAGGTAAGGCCCATCACATAGACGCTTTGGATGGTTTTTATTGACTGCATGGAAATCCTATATGTGAAAATGGTGGGTCATGCCACAAAGATCATCTAGAACATACAAAAACTGAAACAACCCACTCAGTAGGTGGTACACACTTGTGCATTGGGTCAGGCACTGGTTGTCCTCTTATTCTTATGGTGTAGCATGATTAATGTGTTTGACACAAATACAGTATTTTGTTTGATTTGTATGTGCAAAGCATGCCACAGCTCAAATCGAACAAAACGCCTTTTGACCCAAGCACCGAAATAGATCAATCAAGTCTATATATATCGACCATCTATCGTGCCACAGATTGAGCAAAATCAGGCAATCGGCGAAAGGGATTGATTTGTCCTTACAATAAGTTTTTTTTTTTTTTCCTTTGAAGAAATTGTTAGGTTTTTTCAAAATAAAAAGAAAAAATAAACTGATGGAACTTTTTTTTAATTAATAAAGAAGATGAGGAGAATGGTTACCACGTTTTGTGATCGTTAGTAACCATTCATTTATGAACTATGATGCCTCCTGATGAATGGAGCATTCTTTAATTTCGAATTAAAGGCGAAGGGATGTTATTAATGGTGGAAGCAATTAATGAAGAGACAATACCTTGAAAAGTCATGTATATATAAAAGGGCATATGCCTTTTCATAAAAAAAAAATGCTTTTTAATGTCCCATGAGGGTCTATATAAACTCATCTTTGGGTTCATTTGAATTACAACAACAATTCCAACAATTTCCTTTCATTCTTCTTCATTTTCAATTTCATTCTTCTTCATTTTAATGAGTGTTTTTTGAAAAGTTTCAATTTTCAAGCAGTAAACTACAAACAGTTTTTTCAAGCAGTAAACCGCAAACAGTTTTCAAGGAGTAAATTATAACTAAATAGAAGTCGGGGATATACACTGTAGAAGTGTGTTCGGGTGCGATTTTTCAGCTTTACGGGCTGAAACCCACATTTCTCCGATTTTGGAGAAGGCCTTATTGTATCCTAGAGGCAAATTTGTTGTAACCCTCTTACAAACTGGTTTAATTATCAGTAGTGTGTGAATATCACCTTAAGCCTATTTTTAAGTGAGTTTTTTCCTTTATTTTTATCCAAATGTAACAATTTTAAGGCGATATTATGTCATCTTCTAAGGGTCATCCTGACTTTATTCGAGTATTCACGTGCTCACTCAAGATCCTTTCTCACCACCATCTAACAATGATATGGCGAAACAAATTTAAAAGTAATAAGAATGGGAACGTATACCTAATTAGAATGTTTCGTGTGTAAACTCAAAGTACAATCTTGAGTCCTTGTTTGAGTATGTTTTCAAAATGAAAGCGATAGGGAGAAGGTTATAAAACCCCCTCTTTGAACATGAGAAAGGCATATATAAACCTATGAGCAAATAAAGAGAGAGAGGAGAGAGAGAGGAGGGGAGGGAGAGCCAAGTCGACTCGCCGAGTTTTTGGGTTGGGTCAAGTGGTTTAGGTCTTTGTCCAATGCCTTCTACTGGCCATGGATTGAGAAGAAGAAATGAGAAAAAGTCAAGGAGCGAGGGAGAGCCGAGTTGCATTGAGTAGAGTCGAACAAAGTAGATTCACTAGGTGATTCACTAAATCCACTAGACTTAGTTTGAGTTCTAGGCTAAGTTAGGCCACGTTAACAATACTAAAGTAGGTAAATCATCTCACACAATTTTTTTCAATAAAAAACCTAAATTTGTAATAGTTTCTAGTTTAATTCAACGACTCACTGACTTAGGATTGAATTTAAGTTGAGTCTATGTCAAGTAGACTTGGAATCATTAGAGTGAGAGCTAAACAACCAGTCGAAGTGATTGATCGCTGAACTCACACAAAGTCGTGTCGAATTCCAACCAAGTCACATCAAGTCACACTGAGTCGAGCCGAGTCAAACCAAATTCAGGTTGAGTCAAGTCTAGTTTGAGTATGAGTATGTTCCAACCGTATTCTAGAGGATTTCACATAAAACCAGGTGGGTGATTCTTCTAGTTTTGTTAACTGCAAATTATACAATTATATTTCATACACTTTTAATCCGATTATCATTAAGATTAACCGAAATCTAAGCTTATACCTAAGATAATAGGGTTGACAAATTTATTAAGATCAAAACATGAATATACCTTGATTTTTAAAAAATCACTATGATTTAAGGATCAAATTCAATATAGAATTAGTGTATTTGTATTGATATGATGAATTTATTGGATTAGAATGTTGATTGTGAGATTTCATTCATATTACATGCATACATTCATTGAATGAGAATTGAAATTGACATCCCTTATGCACTGCCTTGGGTTTCCTAAAATGATGTGCTTGGTACTTTCTCCTAAGTTTCCCTAAAATATAATCACAGGCATTCTGCCTTTAGACCAAAAAGGAACACGGTACTCTGCCAATGGATTGTCTTAAAATGACATGCTTGGTGCTCTACTCTGGAAATTCCTAAAATGAATAGGGTGCATTGCCATGGATTCCCTAAAACGAAGCATGGGTGCTTTACCCTGGAATCATCCTAAAATTTCGTGTATAGGTGCACTGCTCTAGACTTTCATAGAAGTATGGATTGACCAGTGATGAAGTTCATAACTTAAGGGAAACATTGCATCCGGTGTATCTCTTGCATTACCATTTATGATATTACTTCATTATGCTTTATTTTAACTTTATTTTGATAGCTGTATAAATTAAAAAAATTCAAAAGTTGGAAGAGTATGATCCCACTGAGTTGTTTTACTCACCCCAATTAATAATTTTTACAGGCGTCGAGTTGGAATATTATGAGTAGTTACACCTCTACTACAAATTTTCTTTCTGTTCATTAGGTTTAGTTTGAATTTGAAATTTCAATGTAATAGCGAGATTATTTAAGACTAGAGACTTGAATTGAGGATAGTATGTTAATGTGATTTATTTCAATAGTATTTTCCCTTTACTTCAGCTTTGAATTAATGTCAATTGAAATCGAATGAATTATGTGGGTTAAAATGAATATTAATTTAATTACTTCACGAGCTTAAGATTTGGGTCTTAAGTAGCCCTACTCAATTGCTCAGATTTCGGGGTGTGACACCTTTTGACCATGACATAAAACTAGAAAGGAATACTAATGATCAAGTATCATGGACTAAATATGCTAGTGTCATTAGCCGTCTATCCTATGGCTTAAATTGCACTAGGCTAGAAATTACATTTGTAATAAGCAAATTAAGTCAATATTTTAGTAGTTCAAGTTACATAAATTGGAATGCAAATTGTAGGGTATTACGGTATCTAAAAAGAATATGAGATCTTAATATTCATTACCAAAGATTTTCAACTTAGTTTAAGGTTATAGTGATGCATACTAAAATTCAGGGGCAGGTGATTCCAAATTTAGTAGTGGCTTTATCTTCATTATGGTGGGTAGAACGATTTCATAAAAATAAAAAAGAATGAACTTGTATAACTCATTCCACTATAAAATCTGATTTGGTTGTTTTAATAATAGTTGCTAAGGAGGCAGAATGGATTAAAACTTTATTAGTCATTATACCCATCTAGGTAAAATCTGTTCTATTAGTACGCATCACTACAATAGCGTAGCAAAGATAGGAAGAGCTAATAACAAATCTTATAATGAAAATTTTTGACAAATTCATCTAAAGCAAGTTATGTGAGACAACTATTGAATAATTTTGTTATAACTTTAGACTGTAAGATCTAATGAGAATATCACGAATCCTTTAACCAAAAGCCTAATTAAAAATAAAAAGTCAGGAAAATATAGTGGGAGATGGGACATAAGCCCATAAAAATGAATAATTAGAAATAACAACCTAACCTAATAACTTGAGACTTTAAAATTATGTTTAATGAGAATAATAAGTTTTCATGTGATTATTCGTTGAAGCACATTATAAAATTATGAAGAAATCACATCTCTGAGTCCCTCTCTAAGATATAAGTAATATTATTCTTTATAATGGGATAACGTTGAGTTTATCTCCTAATGAGTTTATAACCTATAAGATAGGGTCATAATTATTGCATAAACACCGTTAATAAAAAAAATTACTTATACGAGTGTGGAAATGGAGTAGCTACCTATAAGAATTGGGCTGATTCACTAGAGTATTCATGAAATCACGGTATTGCATATAGTTGCAAAGTACAACCTTGAACAACCTTTAAACTCGTAACTACTGTATCTCATGTATGGTCTAGACTAAAGACATTTAGTTCAAGATCCAGTTCTAATGACCCTAGTGAATTTTAGAGGTATAATATTTTTAGTAGATTCAAACCATTTATCTTTTCATCTAGTCATCCAATCATTCATCTATTCATTAATTTTATGTGAACATGCATTTCTATATCGATCCATGAATTCATTTAACAAATTCATCCATCCATTTGTCAATCTTTCCATTAAAATTATCTATCCATCCATTCTTAGTTATTAATTAATCTGTTTATAGGATCATCCAACCATTAGATCCTTGATCCATTCATCATCCACCCATTAATGCATCCAACTGTTAGATTATTCATTCATGCACATATTAAGCATCCATCCATTCATCTAGCTATATATACATCCATTAGTTTAATTGACAATACATCCGTTAAATCGTTTATTCACCTATTCATCTTGCGATCCAACCAATAAAAGTGGTATTCTTAAGTTCATGTATCTATCGTTCATTACTTGTGATCACACACATACTAATACACATGCATCACACATGTACAATGGACATTTTTACACATGCTACACACATGTGCATGTTATACATGACATAAACACACATTTCACGGGTGTAACCACACCTATGCACCACATATGTGCACAAACCACATGTGTGCACCACGTTTTTATGCATAAGCAACCCCACACGCCACTCTCTTCTGTTTATGCGACTCTGGTCTATCAATCTGAACTGTTTATGCGACTCTGGTCTATAGATACGACTGATTTAAGGTTCTGACGGTTCGGATCATTTCCGCCTCCGATCGGGCTTTCTCTGGTCTATCCCTGATAGGAAGGTGCTTGATCTATGATCGTGATCGTGAGGTTCTCGTGTGTGTGTCTATATATATATATATATATATATATATATATATATATATATATATATATATAGAGAGAGAGAGAGAGAGAGAGAGAGAGAGAGAGAGAGAGAGATGTTTGTGTATAGTTTTAATGACTTGGAATATTTTGAAAATCATAAAATTAAATGTGGTTTTGGATAGTAAAAGAGATTTAGAAGGTAGATGTTTTAGATATCCTATATCCTAACCTTAAATCTAATAGGAACAACAAAAAATAGATTGGGCAATTGAATCCCCATGGTTGTAAAAGGAGCAATTGAGATCTTTAGACTAAAAACCCCTAATTCTAAATTAATACCATTTAGAACTCCACTAATCGAGGTGGGTGAGTGAGCACAAGAAAGAGTGCAATATACTACTTAGCAAGCAGGCCGGGTGGAGTAGTAATCAGACCAGCCAGCTGTGTGCCAATCGCTTCCTCATTGATCGAGGTCGGGTTGGTGGGCACATCAGCGTGCAATAGACCAATTACACAAGCTAGGTGAGGTGTTCAGAGAGTTGTGGTCAGCTGTAGTAAAGTGGCTCTAGTGTTCAATAAAAAAAAATCCTATCAATTATTCTGGAGAACCCTCTATGTATTCATCCACGCATTGGTTTTAATTTTCTTGCATTCTAATAAAACTATTTAAAATATTTTACCATGGTTTTATTCTTGTTTTTTAAAAGGTTAGTAGAGGTTTTATCAGTAAATTGTTAGTTCATCATATTCCATTGTTGATGATTTAGTCGTTTGGGTTAAAATCTTATAGATGTGAAGATGAATCTAATTCTAGATTTTCTCATTTATTCAAACTTTCATTGTAATAAAGATTATTTAGAATTATTATAATTTGAATTGAATAAGTGTAGTGTGGAATGGGATTGTAGTTTCTTTTTATATTTGATGTGTTGAATGATGATGATATTTATACCCTTAGAAATGGTGCTCTCTTAGGGGTGGGTTTGTCCGCTTTCCCATATTTCTTCCCTTGTTCTTTGCATCTTTCTTCTATAGGTAGTGATGGCATCTGCTGATGTAGAATATCGTTGCTTTCTTGGAGAGCTCGCATGGGCCACAGACGACCGCTCTCTCGAAAGATTTTTCAGCTCATTTAGAGAAGTTATCGAATCCAAGATTATTAGCGACCGTGAGACGGGGGGATCGAGGGGCTTTGGATTCGTCGCCTTCAGCCACTAACAGTGGATGAGAGATGCCATTGAAGGGATGAATGGACAGAACCTTGACGAGAGGAGCATTACTGTCAATGAGGCCCAGTTCAGGGGAAACGACGGTGGTAGTGGCGAAGGATTTCGTAGCAGTGGCCGCAGTAGCAGTGATGGCTATGGAGGGGGTTATAGTCGCAGTGGTGGTGGAGGTGGTGGATGGGATCGTGGCTATGGTGGGTCAAATGGAGGATCCCGTTACCATGGTGGTGGTGCTTCAGATGGCAATTGGAGGAACTAATCGTTACCAAAGTGGCGGCGATGCTCCAAATGGTTAGTGAAGGAACTAAATAGCAGAAGTGCTATTACTAGTTAGGGTTGGGTTATCTTTATCTTCCGTTAAATGGTGTGTGAAGGGGATGGGTTATCTTCTCCGGTTAGGGTTTTGATCTTTGTCCTGTTACGATATTTTATCCATGTTTATGACTTTTGATCTCTCAAGAACTACAGTTACTAATAGCAAACTTTTCTCTATTAAAATAAAATAAAATAAATTATACCCTTGGAATCATGAGAATGTAAGCTTAAAATATTTAATTTAGTGCCACCTATAGTACAGTATCGAGGTTGAGTATCTTTAAAAAAAGAAAAAGTACCGAGGTCGAGTATGTTCGGGTGGCAGACTTGAGGTGTGACATTGGAGATAAATATATGGCCTATAGACATTGGAGATAACCACGCCAATTGTTATATTTTAGAGGTAGCACGTCGACAAGCGTGCGGTCAAAATTAACCGAGGGGTAGAAATTGTCTCAAAGATATCGACTGGGTCCACGCCTTGCCCCCAACAGAAAGATTCAAAATCCTTTGCTTTCGTGGTCGTCTTCAAACAGGTGTGAGGTTCCGTTTTTTGGGCGGATTGCCTGCGAAAGCCTTTGGCATCTCCTGCGCAAGGAATCTGGGTGGGGCCCACCGTGAGGTTTGTGAGAAATCTACGCCGTCCAACCGTTTTGTGAGATTATTTTAGGCATTGCGACCAAAATTGAACGGGATCCAAGACTTAAGTGGGCCGCAAACATGATGATTGAACTTCCACAGTTGAAATATTCGTGGGGCCAAAGACGTTTCGAATCAGGATAATATTTGTTCTTTCAGTTCATCTCAGTAGGAATGACATTATGAACGGTATGGATGGCATATAAACATCACTGTGGACCCCATAGAGGTTTCAACGGTAAGAATTTCCCTACACACCTTTTGCTTTAGTGCGGCCCGCTTGAGTTTTGGATCCCATTCATTTTTGGTCGTCACGCCTAAAATGATCTCACAAAAAGGTTGGACGGCGTAGATTTCTCACAAACCTCACGGTGGGCCCCACCCAGATTCCTTTCGCAGGCAATCCGCGCCAATCCGCATATACTTGTAATTGTCCAATCTACCAACTATCCATGGTCTATGTATGGTATAGACCAGAAGATGGATGGTTGTGATTGCACTTTTTCACATCTGACAACTTGACGCATAGGAATAATAATAAAAAAAAAAAATCTCAACTTCTGCTTCATCGCCTCCATGTCATCCGAGCCTTATTCCGGTTAAATGGTTGGCTAGCAGGATTCATAAGAAATGCCAACAGCCAACCTAACACAACCCTCGTCCCTTAGTCTCAACTTGCTACTACATTAAGGTGGAAAAAAAAAAAAAAATCAAAAGAAAGTTATGCTTGGATTTCAGTCAAAAGATTCAAAACAAGAGAAAATAGAGTCCTTGTCAAGATGAAACTCTAAATTTTCGTAAGAGAGAGATTGAGATTTTAAGGATGCGTATACCTTCAGATGGGTCTGTTGTAATATTAGCTTTTGCTTGAGCTTTACATCTCTCCACCAAGCACAAGAGGTGTATGCACCAGAAGCATAAGGCCAGCAGCATATGAGATGAAGATTTTGACATGGACTTTCTCACCATTCCAGGAACCGGAGGTGTTCTGCAACCAGGCCTTCTCATCTCATGAAGCTATAGAACTTAAAAATCCCAAAATCCTATAAATAGATAGGTGGGATTTTCTTTTGATTAATTAAAAAAGTCGTCTCCTAATAAAAATCCTGTTGAATGGAAGTCAATAAATGACTTTGATAGATATAAAGTGATAGTATCTATATTTTTTACTCACCACTAATGCAAAGGCTAAACCCTGGTACTTGAGTTAGGAAACTTTCGTGTGTCACGATGAGCACAACAAATGCAAAGACAAAGGCCACCTCCGACTTCCCTTTTGCAAAACTTTCTTGCTACCCAGCCCCACTTTTACCATGTGGAATTTTTCTGGGCGTCACCATGATTTATCTGTTAGATCCGTACCGTCCATTAATATTTTCAGATTATTCTATAGCATAAGACAAAAAATGAGTCACATCCAAAGCTCAAGTGGACCACACAACAAAAAGCATGGGATTGAATGAGTAACGTTGAAACCTTCCTACGGTCCACTGTGAGGTTTATTTGCCATCTAATCTCTTCATAAGGTCACTCAGAACTTGATGCAGGGAAAAAACATACATCATCTTGATCAGAGTCGTCTGTGGCCTTGAAAAGTTTTCAATGGCAGGTGTCCAATTCCCACTCATTCCTGTCGTGTGGCCCACTTGAGTCTTGGATCTGACTCATTTTCGACCTATTGACTAAAAGGTATGAAACAAAGTGGATGGACAGAGTGGATCTAATAAATACTTCATGATGGGCCCCATGGAAGTTCCGCATTTCAACTGTTTCGCTTTTCTCTCTCTAAGCGAGCAGCGGAATTTATTGACGTGGGAAATTTATGCGGGCCACGATGATTTATTTCGGAGATCCACACTGTTCATATAATTTTTTCAGATCATTCTAGATTACAGGCTTTAAAACAAGGCTGATCCAAAGCTCAAGTGGAACACACCATAGGAAACAGTGGAATTGATGCTACCCTTGAAAACCTCTTCGGGCCACAGACGGCTCGGATCAAGCAGATATTTGTGTTGTACCTTCATCCAGATATGAGTGGCCTTATGAACAGGTTAGATGTCAGATAAGCCTCACGGTTGGCCCCAGGAAGGTTTAAACCACAGTTTGTGTAATCCCCATTGCTTTCTTTGGTGTGGTCCACTTGAGCTTTGGATGTTCTTCAGTTTTGGAATCATGTTCTCGACCTATTTGGAAAAATTGATGGACGGTGTGGATGTAACACAAAGTCATGGTGAGGGGCGGTGAAGTTTCACACGTTAGAAGTTGTGCTATGTAGCGCGAAATGTACTGGGAAGAGAGAAATTCGGGGTATTTTGTGAGCTGGAGATATAGAAAATGACGTGGGATGATGAGAAGCTCCGGCAATGAAATTTCTTGTGCTTTCAACATAGACGATCCGCAGTCAAGAGTAATCTAACCATATTCCTTTAGGCTTAGGTAAGAATACAGCATCGAATGACTTCAATAGTGTCGGCAGGACTGCTCCCTCCAGCCGTTGATTTAGTAGCTGGTGATAATGTTATCTTCTTATTTATGCATGTGGCTAACCATCCGTGTGGGTGCGTTGCGTGGCTAACAGGGTGAGTCCGTTGCATAACTAGCAAAAACAAAGCAAAAAAACAAAAAAAATGAAAAACTTGTTTATGCACTCTTCCGTAAGTCGAGTAACTTGGCTATCTTAATCAGCTGCTTGTTTTGAAACTGACTAAAGAGAGCCCACCAGGCCACGATATGATTAGGAAAGAAGAATAAAGGAGAATACTATTGGAAAAAGAAATAAAGAAGAAACACCACAGGCAAAAGAGAGCCACCAAGACCATGGAATGACTAGGACAGGGAAATAAAGGATGACACGTTGTCCTTACACCGCTGCATTTTATAAAGATATGTCATCCTTTTTCTCTCCTGATCTTATCTGATGTTGGCGCCACTTTAGATGGTTTGCAAACTTTAAAAAAGAAAAAGAAAAAGAAAGAAAAAAGAAAAAATGAGAGAGAAAGGACATCAACTTAAACCTTACAATGGTCTCCACTTTAGATGGATTGTTAACTAAAAAAAAAAATAAGACAGCAACTTAAACCGTACATTGGTCACCAAGCGGATTGCGTCCTGAGTTACTCAGTAAGCTCTTATCGTACTGAGTAAACTCAGTTGGGCCCACTGTAAATGTACGTAGTTTATCTACACCATCCATCCGCTTTTCCATACCATTTAAGGAGTTGAAACAAAAATTGAAGCCTATCCAAAATTCAGGTAGACCATACCACAAGAAACAGTGGGTATAATGATTTCCAATGTTGAAGCCTTTCCAGCGCCTGCAGTGATGTTTATTTGTCATCCAACCTATTCACAAGATCACACAGACATTGATGAAGGCAAAAAACAAATATCAGCTTGATACGAAACTTCCACAGCCCCAAGAATTTTTCAATGGTACAGACTCAATTCACATTGTTTCCTGTGGTGTGGTCCAATTAAGACTTTTATATGCTTCTTTTTTTTGTCTCAAGCCATAAAATTATCTTTTAAAATGAATGAACGGAGTGGATGAAATACATAAATCACGGTGGACCCCACAGTGTTTATTCAGTACCCTTAGCGTACTGAGTTACTCAGTACGCAATCCGCTTCCATGGATTGTAAACTTTAAAAAATAATAAATCGGTGGATATTTATCGGATGGTTAAGATAATGACGTCCACTTGAAAGGCTCCTAGGGCCTACAGTAATTATTGGTTGTCATTCGACTCTTCGTAAGGTCACGCACGCTCGCTGAAGGAAACGGATTTACTGCGCTGGGAATCTAGGTGGGGCCCACTTGATGTTTCTAAGAAATCCACGCTGTCCATCCGTTTTGTGAGCTCATTTTACGAGGTGCGACAAAAAATGAACCGAATCCAAGACTCAAGTGGGCCGCACTAAAAGAAAAGGTGAGCAGGAAAATTTCTACGGTTGAAACCT